>JACVVK020000031.1:335000-642500 GCA_018292915.2 Batillaria attramentaria | reverse complement strand
AGTGTTCGTGTGTTGTGCGCAGGTGACGGTACAATGGATGCAAATTACTGTGTAGTTCCCTAGGGGAAGTTCATTAAATTTCCAGTGGTGAATAAAATGTAAAAGAACGCATCATGCATTATAGAAGCTCAACAGACACACACACTCACACATACGCACACACACACACACACACACACACCGCACACACACACACACACCGCACGCACACACACACACACACACACACACACACACACACACACACACACACACACACACACACACACACACACACACACACATTCACATCAGCATCTAACTATGAAATCATCAAATGTAGACACACACACACACACACACACACACACACACACACACACACACACACACACACACATTCACATCAGCATCTAACTATGAAATCATCAAATGTAGACACACACACACACACACACACACACACATTCACATCAGCATCTAACTATGAAATCATCAAAATGTAGACACACACACACACACACACACACACACACACACACACACACACACACACACACACACACATCAGCATCTAACTATGAAATCATCAAATGTAGACCAGGGGCGCCGGAAGATGTTGGGGGGAGGGGGGGCAGAATCTCGGACGGGGGAACGTTGCCCGAAGAAAGTGAAAAGCGCGGGGGGGGGGGGGGGGGCGATCAAATGCTGCGTAGACAAAAAAAACCTTTACGAACCAGGACGTTGCCCGAAAAAAGTGAAGGGGGGGGGGGGGCAATCAGAGGAGCGGACAGCCTTCGGTCCGCAAAAACAGAAGTCTCTGTTGGGTGCGATGAGGGAGAGAGCACTAAGAGGGGTAGGGGGGAGAGGAAGGGGGGGGGGAGACCATGGCTTTGCCCCCCCCCCTCTTGCCATAGTCACCTGATTTTCCAGGGGGGGGGGGGGGCAAAAAAGACACTCTTGCCCCCCCCTGCTTGGGTACAGGGGGGGCAGCTGCCCCCCTGCCCCCCCCGGTTCCGGCGCCCCTGTACACACACACACACACACACACACACACACACACACACACACACACACACACACACACACATTCACATCAGCATCTAACTATGAAATCATCAAATGTACACACACACACACACACACACACACACACACACACACCACACACACACACACCACACACACACACACATCAGCATCTAACTATGAAATCATCAAAATGTACACACACACACACACACACACACACACACACACACACACACACACACACACACACACACACACACACATCAGCATCTAACTATGAAATCATCAAAATGTAGACACACACACACACACACACACACACACACACACACACACACACACACACACACACACACACACATCAGCATCTAACTATGAAATCATCAAAATGTAGACACAGACAGACACAATTAGTTCGTTCTAAACAAGCAAAGAACAGACATGAACATGTCATGAGCATCTGTCCTATTTCTCTTGGCGGCTTTCATACCTGAGACTAAATATTACGGCTGAATGTAGCTTGTTCACGCATTACTGATGAGACCAAAGATTACGGTTGATTAGCTTGTTTTCACGTAAACAGATAAATGTTATCTTGACCTGGAAGCGTTACTGGCGTGTTTAACGAGGATGGTGCTGCCAGGGTTATGTCCAGCCTTGTTTACGAGTCGTTATGTCCTTTTTATCAGTATTCACTTGTATCCGTGTGGTGTGTGTGTGTGTGTGTGTGTGTGTGTGTGTGTGTGTGTGTGTGTGTGTGTGTGTGTGTGTGCGCGCGTGCGTGCGTGCGTGCGTGCGTGCGTGCGTGCGTGCGTGCGTGCGTGTGTGTGTGTGTGTGTGTGTGTGTGTGTGTGTGTGTGTGTGTGTGTGTGTGTGTGTGTGTATGTATGGTCTGTCTGTCTGTCTGTGTTTCTTGTTTCTCTATAGAGAAACAACTTTACGGGATGGGGCAGATTTCGGACAGGAAGCGCGTGATGCGGCCCTCTCAAGCAGTCCCAAACCACATGGACCTCCATAGCATCATCATACCATCATCCTTATCATCATACATAGTAAAAAATAATAATAATAAATTGCCTCAACTTCCGAGCTCTCCGTGGATTCCACCCATGATATGGGGGGGGGGGGGGGGGGTGGAGGGGGGGAACTACCACTGGAGCGCTGCTGGCGAAGAGTTGGGGCAGAAAAAGACGCCGAATACATCTGCCAAAGAAAGTGTGAACCGCCGGAACCGCCGACCCGCTCTTGTCGATCTGTCTCTAGGCCTTGGGTCATAGCCGCGGCCTCTTCGCCGAGAGGTCAAGGGCCACAAGTGAAAGTTTGCCCAGCAAACCGAAAATTCGGAAAACAGCACTCGAAACGTGTCATCGCAGGCTTTGAATTCCGCGCCCCTGTCGGTCAGTGTACACTATCAGGGCACTGCTGTTGATTTTTGAAGTGCTTTTGAAATTGCGTCTTAACTGTCGTCTTCCGGCTGAAGGTGAGACGGGGAGGAGGGGGGGGGCGGGAAAGGGTAGAGGTAAGGTGAACTGATAAATACGCTGATTAATGTTCTGTTTAAAGGTGTGTGTGTGTGTGTGTGTGTGTGTGTGTGTGCCAGTGTGTGTGTGTGTGTGTGTGCCAGTGTGTGTGTGTGTGTGTGTGTGTGCGGCGCGCGCGCGCTGGTACATCGTGGGTCCTCAAAGGCAACGATCTGAGGAAAATTAAATCAGCGGCTACAAAACAAATACAGTGGGGTCATTGAAATTGATTTGGTCACTAGCTATCTGGGATCAGCTTTGCTCACTGAAATTTCTAATATAAAACAGCCACGCTTCTGCTGACTTTTTATTTTCCTGTCTTTTATTCAGGCATATTGCCTTTCCACGCGTTAGTGATATCAGATAACAAGTCCAGCAAATGAAATCATGAAAAGATGAAAAGACATACAAAACAACAATCAGTATATGAAACGTCCTACACAAATTCATCCGTAACCGCCATGGAGTGAAAAGGGCTTTGGCGGAGGCACAAAGAGACACAGACAGCCAGAGTGTATTTTGCAAGGATACAAAAATATGGGTACATATTCATAAACATAAGCAACCAATGTAAATCAGAGAGAGAGAGCGAGCGCACGAGCGAGCAACAGACAGGCAGAGACTAGGAGAGCGACGGGCAGACAGAGACAGACTGAGACAGAAGCACAGACGTGTTCAAGTTATTACTGTACAACAGTAATCTTGACGTCACTGCACAGCCGTCGTACAATACCCTTTGTACTGCTGTACACGCCGGCTGCCCCTGCTCGACTGTTATCTATACATGTTGCCTCCGAGTTCAAGCCAGGGACAGGAAACAAATTTAGCTTTGACCTTCGTGCACCGGGCATGTTTCGCGTCTGCTTCGCTCGTGAAATGGAGATCCGTTCCTTTAAAAAAAAAAAAAAAAAAAAAAGATGAAATTAGGGTTAGAAATAACCGTATTAAGAACACATGTATCAGTTATATCACTAAGTACAGTGCTGTGGCCAATTGGCATATACCGCCTCCCTGTATGAAACTCCCAAAGGAAAAAAAAACTCGTCATCATTTCGCCGGAGCTAATCGTGAGAGCGTCCGAAGGTAGATGTTGGATTGAAGGAGGTAATTCTAACTTTTGCAACGTCAATCACCCTCTAAGCATAAATTTTGAATTATAAATCATTATGCTTTTTGGGGGCCGCATAAAAAGCTTCTGTTTAAAAAAAAATGAAAAGAAAGATCGGTACGAAGCAGGAAAAAGAAACAGGAACATATGCTTGGAGGGGGGTGGGGGTGGAGGGGGTGTTACAGTTGCTGTAATTATACATAAAAAGTGTATACGTACAATACAATAAAACTATTTTCGCTTGCGCAAGAACACTTATGTATGTGTGGGGGGGGGGGGGGGAGGAGCAGGCCCTGGTCCGTGCACCCTAGATCCTTCACCCAATTAGCGTGTGCCTATTCTGTCACATGACCTATCACTTCTGTGTTGCATCCCTGCTGGGATCATAGCGTGGCATTCTGGCTTGAGCAGCGCTTCCACAAGCTGTCACGGTCTGTTGCAACTTTCCGACATCGGAAATCGGACATAGGAAGTTTATTAGCTCAAGAGGGCTTGGAAAACTGTCCACTTCAGCCGGTCAATCGGCTATGCTCAATACACAGTCACCTCTTGTGAAAAAAATCATAACTTCACTTTAATTTTTTTTTAAAACACTTCGTAAAATCAAACTTGGCCATAAAAACATAAGGAGCAGCCTCTGACTCTGTGCCCAAATACTCACAACAGAAGGGTTCTGCTGACGTGGTGTCCAAGAAGAACTTGCCCTTTTGCCGGTTGTCAACAGAGTGGTATCCCATTGACGGGCAACCAGCCGGGCCGCACGTGCACTTGCCGGCCTTGAAGTTGTCGTAGGTGTCGCACGGAGTGGCTGGGAAGCGGCAGAGAGCGATGGAGTTCACGTAGTACTCGTGAGAACGAGAGTGACTGCATGACACGTCCACGCTGGCATCTGTCAATACATAGACACGGCTGCTGGTTGGTTGGTTGGTTGGTTGGTTGGTTAAGGTCCTTTTCCACCACGTAAGGGTGATATCAAAGACGGGGCGACGAGAGAGAAAAAAGCCAGAACAAATGCTTGGCTACCAGTCGGGATTTGAACTCACGACCAGAGCAGTGGATGGGTGTTTGGGGGGGCTTATCGTCCTTTTACCACCACGTAAGGGCGATTTCAAAGACGGGGCAACGAGAAAAACATTTGACTCCAACCGAGATTTGAACTCCCGACCAGAACATTAATAGTCCACCGCTCTACCATTCAGCCATCCCAGCTCCCCCGACTTAAACAGTACATAGAAACTAAATAAGTAAAAGACATTTTGTGCTTCTCCTCGTATGACAGGAGGGGGTTACAGCAAAGGCCAAGGTCTTTGGACACGGTCTCATTAGGTTTATTAACACCACCGTTGACGGTTTCTTCAGCTCCAAAGGTGAGAACACGATGGCCTAATGGGTGGTGTCCCTTGGCATATATCCACACTGGCTGGTATGGGGCGCCATGTCTGTGAGGCCTAAATCTTGGTTCAAACTCCCGCGAGTTAATGCATGTTCTCGGGCAAAAATTAGGAATAATTAACCGCGGTGTTCAAATTATTACCACAGAAAACAGAATCAGTTCGGCCCGACTCAGGCGTCATTTGCGTAATTGCCTTCCTGTCCAATTATAAGATATTCTGTTTCATATGCGGCCAGTCAAGATGAAGCAGACGACATGGGATTTGGTCTAGTGGTTAAGGCATCCGACGTCGGATCCTGAGCTGCCTGGCTCGAGTCCCCGGTGGGCAGGAATATGGTGGGATTTTTCCTTACCATAGCCATTCAAATTCATGTGCAGGCTCGCTTATGTGCCTGTCTCGCCTTCGTGGATACACTCATGCACAATATCAACTGGAGTCAAGTGTGCACGTTAAAAATTCCATTTCAAACGGGCGGGGCCGCGGAATGGAAACCAGTTGACCAGCATGCACAACTACAGTGGTACGTTGAGGTTGGTCAGTTAATTTGAAGAAGATGGTGGTGGTGGTAAGTAGAAGGCAGAAACTCGCTCAGAATGAGTACCCTGGAACGTACAATCGGTATGGTAAGAGGCCTTTCACACGCCTGCAGTGAGCTCGCACGCTCGCCGAGCAGGTTTTCTGTTCCCACGATACCAGCGTGCACTGGGCGGACTGCGCTGCCGGTCTGGTGCTGGACAATACACAAATCGCGGTCAGCGGCGAATAGCTGGCGTGGCGAGGAAAAATAGGACCGTGTTCTATTTACAGGCGCGGTGACGGCGTCCCTGGGCAGTGCCCCGTGCAAGCGGATTTAATTGGCTAGGAGTGCATGTTACCGCTGGTAGGCGTGCAAATTCGTCGCGTGTGACAGGTCTCTTAAGTGACTGGAAGTGAGGCAGTCAGTCCCCGCGCAATGATATACGTACCGTAGAATTTGAAGGCAAGGACGTCGCTCACGGTGTTCGACAGAGGTTTGGGACAACCAGGCTGCTGACCGCCACCATTCGGGTAGTAGTCGGCGTCACACCAGGCAGACATCGTCCCGAATCCTGAAATTAGTTCAGGTGTATGAACACACGATACCTATGAGAGCCCCAAAGATATGTACTAGGCTTTTCATTTTATTTTGTCAGTTCTGCTCTACGGATGCGAAACATGGAGGCCAACAAAGACGATGCAGCAGAAGGTCCAGACATTTTTCAACACCTGTCTGAGGCGCATCTTCAACATCCGATGGCCAGAGAAGATCCGAAACGAAGAGCTGTGGGAGCGAGCGGGACAGGAACCAGTGGCCAAGCAGATCCTGCGGAGGAAGTGGGGTTGGATTGGACACACCCTCGGGAAGCCAGCATCCAGCACCACACGCCAAGCCCTGACATGGAACCCGCAGGGGAAGAGGAAGAGAGGCCGGCCTCGCAACTGCTGGAGGCGGGACTTTGAAGCAGAGCTAAGCAAGCAGGGGACCAACTGGACTGGAGTGGCAAGAGCAGCCCAGAACCGAGTGCGATGGCGAAGGGTCGTCGACGGCCTATGCTCCACTTGGAGCCATGGGCCTAAGTAAGTAAGTAAGTAAGTTTTCATTTTATTTTCCTTTCTAAAGCTGATATGGTAGTCTGTCTATCGGCGCGCGGTCAAGCCTCAAGGTCGGAAAAAAGTTTGAAACATGAAACTGGGAAGATCCAGATCTCAGGCTCACCAAGGTCTTTCAGGGGCACACCGTCTGTGTGGATACAGTCGACGAACATAGCGTCATTTGGATCAATCCGTACCCTCGCGTCCGAGGATTCGAACAGCGGCCCTGCCGGGTCCATGCCTGCAGAATATAATACAGCGTCAGTAAGATACTTTAACTCTGGCGGACAGAACCGCAATTCCGTAAATCACAAAAGGTTCGCAAAGACAAAAAACTCCCAAAAAACCCTCGAGATGATTAACTTGTTAGGCGTATTCACAAGAATAGACCAAAACACACTCAGGGCCCGTATGTAGAACTCAAGGTTCATAGAACCCACGGCTACGGGCCTACCCCAGACTAGGACAAAAGAAACCCCAAAACACAATTAAATAAAATAAAAAAAGGAAGCAAAGAAAGAAAGACAAAAATCCTTCTATAACGACGTGGGCACCTTGCTGGGATGGACCTGCTTCCTGATTTAACCCTAGAGCTAGTTTAGCTCGAGGTTAGACTCTAACCCGGGGTAAACTCCCTAACCCGACTTTTACATCCGTGCCCAGATTTCTATTTAAACTGGCTATTCCCATGTTTACTAAGCCAACTTAAGTTTTGGAACAGTTTCGCTTCTGAGTGCGGGAGCCGGGGTGGTCGATTGGTAGAGCGTTGGACTTCTAATGCTCGGGTCGTGAGTTCGATCCCGGCTGGGGCCAAATATTTGTGCTGGCTTTTTCATCGTTGCCCCGTCTTTGATATCACCCTATGTAGTGGAAAAGGACGTTAAACCCCCAAACACCCACCCACCCCCCACCCTCGCTTCTGAGTGCACGTGTACGCTCGAAGTACTCTATCTCGGTGATTAGTAGAGTTCTTAATGAGATACAGGTACAATGTTAATGAGACACAATCTGACGGGTTGGGTTGAGGGTGACGGGGCGACGAGAGAAAAAAAACAATAATACATAGTTTTTTTGTTTTTTGTTTTTTGTTGTTGTTGTTTTTTTATAGAGCGCTGCTCTCCAAGTGCCAAGGACTCGCTGCGCTTAATGCACACACACACACATACACACACACTGACACACACACACACACACACACACACACACACACACACACACACACACACACACACACACACACTATTTTGCATCCACTCTAACATTCAATTTAGCCAAATACGAGTGTCCCAGTCGAGATTCGGACTCACGACCTGAGCAATGACAGTTCAAAAGTTGAGATGCAGGAGTCAAGTGCTAAAAGAAGGTGATGGGAGAGGGGGGAGGGCGGGGGGGGGGGGAGACGGGGTGCTGGGTTAAACAGGTAGGAGAGCGGTACACCCACTCCTGGGTGTGCTGACCCACCCGAGATGCGCCGACCTACCCGAGATACGCCCGATGCCCCCAACTCGAGTTCCCATGTAGCCGGCGATGTGCGCCCCGAGACTGTGACCCAGCAAGTGCACGTGCGACATGCTGATGTTGAGCGCGTCCCGCAGTGACGTCAGGAACTGGGCAGCGACAGCTCCGACAACGCGCGTGTTGGCCACAGACTGAGGGTACAACTTGTGGGCCCCGGGGCCCCACGCAACCTTGATGATGTTGAAAGGGCTCTGAAAGAATGATTAATTTTATTGAAAGAAGACAATGTTTGAATTTACCGGAGGAAAATTTGTAAGATGTTGCTTTCGAGTAAACTTTGCAGCGAACCACAGAGAGAGAGAGAGGAGAGAGAGAGAGAGAGAGAGAGGGTGGGTGTTTGGGAGTTTAACGTCCTTTTCCACCACATATGGTGATATCAAAGACGCGGCAACGATGAAAAAGCCAGCACAAATATTTGGCCCCAGCCGGGATCGAACTCACGGCCCGAGCATTAAAAGTCCATCGCTCTACCATTCGACCACCCCGGCTCCCCGAGAGAGAGAGAGATTCTATCAACCCTCATTACTGCTCCTGGGCTGAGAACAAGTGAGTTTTGACTGCAGTTTTCAAGGTGGGGACAAAATCTCTATGCCTCATGGATTTTGGAAGGGTGTTCCTTGGTGTGAAAACGACCGTTGCCCATATGTCTTTGTTAAAACACGAAGAACACATGAGTCAGCTGAAGACCTGAGCTGCCTGGACGGTGTGAACAGAGTTAGTAAACTGGCAAGATATGCAGGGCCGGTACCAGCCAGGGAGTTCCAGCACAGACACATCACTTAGTACTGAATCGCACTTCAGTTTGTGAACAGATATTTGAAGTCAATCACTCAACTCACCAGCTGAAGCAAGTGGCTCGTGAGGTTCTTGACCCAATCCTCTGTACCGTCGTTATCGTAACCGTGGATAATGACTTTGATGTCTGCCGAGGGGTCGAAGCTGGTACCCAGCATAGACTTCGCGTCCTTGTAGTCCAGCTCATGGCCGAGGTCAGGGTCGTGGCGGGTGTACAAGGTCAGGGTGACCCCGACGTCCTTGGGCGATTCTGGCAGCTCGTCCCACGCGTTGGAGAAGGGGTCGTCGTTACTGAAGCACCCTAGGCTGCCGTAACACACGTGCGAGCGGAAGGCATCCATCAGACTTCCTGGATAAAGAACAGCGGTCTGCCGTGAGACACCGGGTGGCCGGGTGAAACCCCATTCACCAACACATTGCATTCTCAGCCTGTTTCGAGATTATTGCCTGCATGAGTTGTCCCCCGTGCATACAACAGACCCGCAGCATGCATGCATTTTTCGTGGCAGCTGTGTGCTCTGCTACGAAAAATGCGCGCTTGTTGCGGCAAGGGAGGCAACTCATGTAGACAATAATCTCTAAACAGGCTGAGAATGTACTGTGCTGGTGAATACGACAGTTTTTACCGCTTCTGTGCTCACTGTAAAATAACACGGGGACCTCAAAGTTGTTCGCAACTGTCCACTTTCTTGTCACCGAGTATTTTTGTTTTTCTCCTTCTTAGGTATCACTTAGCTCGGCTCGGTCTCGGTTAACCCGACTTGGCCGTTGTCGTAGCGGCGTAGAGTTATCAACGGACCCGGAAGAGGGTTGCAATGTTGGTGTCTCCAACCGTAAATCGAACTCTTGGCCCGAGCACTGACCGTCAGTACAGCGCTTCAATTGAACTACACCAGTCACCCCACGAACGAGTCGAGTGTGTGTGTGTTTCTGTGTTTCTGTCTGTGTGTGTGTGTGGGTGGGCGCGTGGGTATGTGTGTGGTCCTACATACGTGTGTGTGTGGTGTGTGTGTGTGTGTGTGTGTGTGTGTGTGGAGGGGGGGGGGGTTGAGTGTGGTCTTACATGTGTGTGCGTGTGGGTGGGTGGGTATGTGTGTGGTCCTACATATGTGTGTGCGGTGTGTGTGTGGAGGGGGAGGGTTGAGTGTGGACTTACATACGTGTGTGTGTGTGTGTGTGTGTGAGAGGACAGCAAATGTTCGTCTCACTAATAAACGGGACTCGCCCCCCCCCTCCCCCCCCCCAAAAAAGAGAAAAATCAGTATATGTATGCCGGCTGCCACGCCTGCCCTGTTCAGTTTCTCAAGCTGTGACCAAACATACGTAAAGGAATGAATGACTAAGGACTACCACACGTCTGCGACATGTAGGCCTCAGTCTTGGGGCTAAGCCCGGCCGAGAAATCCCGTGCTCTCTAGTGGCACAGCACGGGCTAGGGACAGTGCGCAGAGTACCTCAGGGTGACTGAGGTACATTTTTCGGGATAAGTCCCTTACTGGCTTCGCCTTTGCTTTTAAATTCGTTGGACACTGACGAACCTGACAAGTTTGAACTGTGCTGAAAACAACACTGGGATCAAACAAGTGGAACATTTTGCGTGTGTGTGTGTGTGTGTGTGTGTGTGTGTGTGTGTGTGTGTGTGTGTGTGTGTGTGTGTGTGTGTGTGTGTGTGTGTGTGTTTTAAAGAAAGAGACAGAGAGAGATTTACCTTTTGCCGCTAATGTTGACAAGGTGAAGAACAAAATACTCTTTAAGTAACAAGCTGATGTACACATCTTCTCAGGCATCACAAAACTCCTCGGACTTCACAACAAGCTTCACACACACTCACGACCTAACGCTGACGAGGAAGGAATTACTACAGTTTCCACTTGTACATTCCCTCCTTAAGTAACCTCAGGAAAGGAATATCAGCAGAGCATATAAACGTCAGTTGCTGGTTTTTCCTATTACTTGTGAGGTGACCAGACCAGGAAGCTGGTAATTTTAGCCAGCGCTTGTGCGTTTGATCATATGGTGCTTGCGTTTATACGTGACCTAGAAAGCACTAAATCTCCCTACGAAGGCAGTGTTGTTGTCTTTTTTCCTCCGTCCGTTTTTTAACTTTGCGAGACAGACAGACAGACGGGGAGTTTATGTTACAACTGTTAACAAAAGTTGTATCCGTATTTTAAACTGTAAACGACAGTTTTATCCATATTTTACAATTGTAAAAGATAGTTCTTTTTCGATCTTTTTCATGCCTGTCGTCGTTGCTGTTGTACAGACGGAGACTTTATTTTACAACTGTAAAAGATAGTTTTATCCATTATTTACAACTGTAAAATTTATCCATATTTTACAACTATGAAAGATAGTTTTATCCATATTTCACAACTGTAAAAGATAATTTTGTACATATTTTACAACTGTAAAAGATAGTTTTATCCATATTTTACGGCTGAAAGATAGTTTTATCCATATTTTACGACTGTAAAAGACAGTTTTATCCATATGTTACGACTAAAAGATAGTTTTATCCATATTTTACGACTGTAAAAGATAGTTTTATCCATGTTTTACAACTGTAAAAGATAGTATTATCCATATTTTACAACTGTAAAAGATAGTTTTATCCATATATTACGACTAAAAGATAGTTTTATCCATATTTTACAAATGTACAAGACAGGTTTATCCATAATTTACGAACAAAAAAAAACCGTTTTATCCATATTTTACGACTGTAAAATATAGTTTTATCCAAATTTTACGACTGTAAAAGACAGTTTTATCCATATTTTACGACTGTAAAGATAGTTTTATCCATATTTTACGACTGTAAAAGATAGTTTTATCTATCTTTTTCATGCCTGACGTCGTTGCTCTTGTACAGACGGGTCTACTAATACAAGAAAGACATTACGAGGCGAAGTAAAAGGAAACCCAAATAAGACAGACAGGCTCTGGAATCAGTTCAAAGTGGTCCACTTTTCTCCCAAAGGCTGAAACAAAAACCAGCGTCAGTGAGTTGGGTTCGGTATAAAGTAACTGTTTACCTGTCACTCCAGGAGTCAACAGCAACGTTGTGCACAAGATCAGATTCATGTTGACATTCAGATGTGTTCAAGTTCCTCTCATGCAAACTGAAATGACCGAATAATCTAACCAAAATTCGCTCCGCATGTGTGTAGTTTTATCTGTTCCGGTTAAGTTTAGCAAAGTCACGTCGGGTCCAGCCAGGTGCCCCGATTCCAGAATTCTATAGAACAGTAACATGATAGGCATTGTCTGCAATGATGACAAGCATCGCATACAAACAATAGATGTTTTATCAGTATTCGTGTTTTGCACCCCCCCCCCCCCCCCCCCCCCCCCCCCCCCCCCCCCCCAAAAAAAAAATGCAGTGTAGTGTGGTTTAGTATTGTAGTTGTAGTCTATGTGTTTACTAGTGCAAGCTTTTACTGACTGATGAACCTCCGCCGCGAATTAGTCTTTGTGGCTTGCGCGGCGTTAAGCCCTAAAATCACTCACTCCCCTTTTACGGACCGATACTTTCTTGACCAGTGGCATTCAAAACTGAGCCCAGGATCGCTAATTTGCTACTAGTACAAACGTGACTAGTCATTTTTACAGTGTTCCTTATTATGCACATAATTATGAGCGTCGTCAGTTTACGCCGAGATTTCAGAATCTGACGCAGACATTTTGAGGCTGTACGTCACTGATTTTTACACACACACACACACACACACACACACACAAATGACCCTCTGAATTTGACAGCGAGGGTCAACGGAAGCGGCCGGCCTCAGTTTTAAAAGTTGTAAAACCTTTGTCACACGCGGCGATTCCGCACACCGCCTACCAGCGTTAAAATGCATTCCCAGCCAATTAAATCCGCTTGTAGCGGGCACTCCCCGGGGACGCCCGGTCACCACGCCTGTGGACAGACCACGGTCCTATTTTTTCCTCGCCACGTAAGCCAGTCCGCTGTGCAAGTGTTTATTGTCTAGCGCGGCCAGGCCAGTAGCGCAGTCCGCTGGTACCGTGTGAACAGAAAATCCACTCGGCGAGCGTGCGAGCTCGCTTGCTGGCACTCTACGTGTGGAAAGGCTGCAGTTCTCGTGTCCACTGATGATCTTCACGTGCCGGAAACGGGGAGTGGGGGAGTGGATTGACCGCGGTAACAATGCGCGTGCAAACACTCAACTTTTCTGACCTTTTATCTCAAGCACTGGAGGTTCGAAGGTCAGATTCTGATAACACCACCCCCACACTCACATTATTAGGTCAAATCCACGCAAGTCAAGTGGAGTTTTAAACCCGTGCCCACGGCGGGACAGGAAGCAGCTGAAACCGAGTCCGCAGTGGTGATCTGCTGGCGGCGGCATGTCCATGGCGGTCAGATCATTCAGATGTGGAATGTGCCTCCGTCAGTACACCACCACCGTCTCACGACAAAACTGAGACGTCACCAAAGCATTGAGATGTTTTATTGCGGAGTTTACATCAACACTGATGAAACAAAAACTTACTAACTTACACATGAAACCAAACAATAAAGCTATTATTCTCTTACTGTTTCTCTATTTGTACTTGAGCGATTTATTTGAGATCCAGATCCTCTGGTAGATCTAAAATGTGCATTCTAAATGTACGTTGTCCAAGGTCACTTGGGGGGGGGGGGAGGAGGAGGTATCGAGGTGATATCTGCCAGTGAAAATTTCCATCCAATCTGAAATCTTTCCAGTGGTGTCCTTGATATAAAGTGAGGGCGGAAGTCGGCGATACGAATTTTATTAGCTCCTTTGTGATATTTCATTCCCAGGGCTATTGCATCAGCTAAACACACTCGGCACTTGAGAACTGAGAAACCTGGTCTCCTGGGGGCCAAATATCCTACACGAATGTGAACTAAACATAGCTGGCAGACGTGATACAAGTATCGGTCATTGATAAGACACCCATGGCCTATAAAGACACTTGCCTGTGACTGTTTGACACAGGGAAGTTAGTAGAATACTCTGGAATGTATTGAAGTCTTCTGTTTATGAAAACATGACACAACTTTAGGTTTAGTTACCTGTGGGTGTAATACACCGTGGAGAGCTGTTCTTAAAATGTTCAGATACCAGTAAATGTATTTCTGGTGAAGAAGAATGCACTTACAAATGTGTTTTTTTTTTTTTTTTTTTTTTAAACAAAGGCTGGTACAATATGGGAAGAACTGAATAATGACTGAAAATAAAGCAGGACGAAACAAATTAATAAACAATCAAACATATACATACACCCCCCCCCCTCCAACTTCCCCCTTCCACCCCAACCTCCCCCCCCCCCCCTCCTTCCCCACCAAAAAAAAAAAAAATCACACATTTGGAAAAACGAATAAATGATTCCACAGATTCAATGGTTTAGCTGAAATAAGTTATAAAGTTGACGGGAAAAAGTTAATTCAGGAATACTGATATTATGCATGTCCACTGAGCATGAGCATGTTAAATTACTGTGGTTATCATGGTAAGTTGCAATGTGTAAATAATACAAAACAGCACAATACTTCATCCAGTGTTTGCTGTACAGGCACTTCAGTGAGATTTGTTGTTGTTGTGAGATGTAAAAAGCAGAGTTATATAAGCAGGGGACCAACTGGACTGGAGTGGCAAGAATAGCCCAGAACAGAGTGCGATGGCGAAGGGTTGTCGATGGCCTATGCTCCACGTGGAGCCAGGGGCCTAAGTAAGTAAGAGATGTAAAAAGAACACTGGAATGAAATGTACATTTTTCAATTGTGAATCGTAATCGTGACTCGTGATTTCAAGGTAATGTAACATGACGAAAAGGTTCTTCTGTCTCTCCACATATGTCCAGTTCACATAGGAAATTCTTTTCATGAAAAAAAGCAACAAAACTACAAGCCACAGAGAGAAAAACTGATTCCATCATCTACCATTGTGATCACGAAGAAATAACAGATGAGCAGAATACATACGCACTGAGAATAAAAATCGACCAAATTAGTTGACTGCCAGCCTTGTATTGTGAATCTGTCTTTCACACACACACCACACAACACCACACCCTACACCTCAATTGTGACGCTACGCCACGAAATGAGTCGGAAGTTACATGCAGCTGAATTGTGCAACACCCGATTTTCCGACCGAGGTGGCTATTTTGTTTCATGGGGTACGTCATTTCAACAGATCATAACTTCAAAAATAATTATCCGATTTTAATCTGGTTTTCACCATTGGATTCAGCATTAAAAAACCTGTAAGATCATATCAAAACCTCAAAAACTTCAAAAAGTGACTTCAGACTTAAATCGTGGGGGGGCGTCACAATTAAGAAACAGTTTTGGTGTCAGTATTACCCAAGACATCCTCAACTTCAACGAGAAGCTTCCCAGATTTCACTGGCAATCCTTCATCAAGAGCCACACCCCGAACTTCCTCGCCATCACCCCTACAAAATTCCTGGTCGTCTGACCTCACTGTGTAACCAAACTGCGGAACACACCTGTCTTCCAACTCCCATCTCACCGTCTTCTCACTCAAGCCTGCATGCGCTAATGAGATTGGTTTTTTCTTCGGATGTGCGCCACAACACTGCTGGACAAAATCGCAACAAGTTCCAACGCTGGCTTTTGTGTTCGCACCAGCAGCAATGCAGATTCCGTCCTGGGGGTCAGAGCAGAAGGCGTTAAAGTTCATCGTTGCTGTGTCCTCAACGTTGACCTGGAACTTCACCTTATGGAACGGAATCCATTTACCGTTCAGATCTCTCTTGAAGCCATTCCTGTACCAGCCGCATCTATGGAAAAAAAAAAATTGAATAAACATGATTGTGCCTCTAGTATATGTCTTTAAAATAAAACAAATTTTATTCTTACTGCAGGGTTTCATATCCACACCGGACATCAATGCCGGTGACAGACTGATTAAACTTTGAAACGTCTCACAATTTTCTACGCTATAGCCATGATGCAGGACAAATGTCGCCAAACTTTTACGGTCAGCCAGATCATTTGGTATGGTATGGTATGGTATGGTATGGTAGACTTCTCTGCAGCACACACTCTCTCTCTCTCTCTGCTCACCTATCACATCCTTTGTTTCCCCCCCCCCCCCCCACCTTTTTTTTTTTTTCTTCTTAGTATTGCTTGATTTATGTATGTAGTAGCATGGTCGTGTGTGTGTGTGTGTGTGTGTGTGTGTGTGTGAGTGTGTGTGTGTGGTGTGTGTGTGTGTGGTGTGTGTGTGTGTGTGGTGTGTGTGTGGTGTGTGTGTGTGTGTTGTGTGTGCTGTGTGTGTGTGTGTGTGTGTGTGGTGTGTGTGTGTGTGTGTGGTGTGTGTGTGTGTGTGTGGTGTGTGTGTGTGTGGTGTGTGTGGTGTGTGTGTGTGTGTGTGTGTATGTGTGTGTGTGTGGTGTGTGTGTGTGGTGTGTGTGGTTGTGTGGTGTGTGTGTGTGTGGTGTGTGTGTGTGTGTGTGTGGTGTGTGTGTGGTGTGTGTGTGGTGTGTGTGTGTGTGTGTGTGTGTGTGTGTGTGTGTGCTCTACCTAGTTAGAACTTACTTTGCTTACTTTGTATATATATCAGTAGCCTAGCAAGGACAAGATGTAAGACAGGTCTGCGTACCTAATCTTTTATCCTTGTAAAATAAAGTTTTGTTCGTTCGTTCGTTCGTTCGTTCGTTCTGAGTCTCTCTCTCTCAGAAACTTAATCATTGTTTGGTTAAATCACTCCCATTGAAAAATAAAGTTCATTCATCCGTTCTCTCTGTCTCTCTCTCTGTCACCCTCTCTCTCTCTCTCTCTCTGTCACCCTCTCTCTCTCTCTCTCTGTCACCCTCTCTCTCTCTCTCTGTGTCACCCTCTATCTCTCTCTCTCTCATGCCTCCAGCTGCAGCAGTACCAGAGTTACCAAGCCAGACAGATTTTGTGGAAATGATGACCTCCTTAGTCCATTGACACCTACAGCACCCTGTCCTACCCTCAACCTTTTTGAGTACTAGACGGTACTACACCAGCCATTTGATCTCATCTTCTTCACATGTGTTCTGGGTTGGTAAAGGAAAGGTAAATACCCTAACTTCCAACTCTTAAAAGTCAGCATTAGTTGCTTCCCTTTGCTCAGGAATCGTGAAGCGATTTGCCCATAAAACCCAGGCACCATGAACAATCTCAAAAGCAGAAAGCATGTGTTCGACGTGGCAGAAACTCTGTGTCACAAACCCGTACAAACCTGTAGTTTTGGCTAGTGAAGCCCCAGTCCTCAAGAAAGCTGACTGTTGTGCCACGAAAGAAAACGTTTGGCACCGGGTAGTCCATCGTGATGAGGTGAGTCCAACGGTCATCTACCTGATCATGCACCCAGCAGCCGAAGCGAGTGTTTCCACTGGGTCCATCCCAGCGTCGCACCACCATGGTATACCACTGGTCCTCCTTCCACCCTGCAAACATTTGATCAACAACACATCAACATGTTGTTGAGACCGCGAAAAGCTACTACATTTCGATGGAAATTTCTAGACCATCCCAGACCATGCAGGTGCTGTAAAGTCAGTAGATTACGAAACCTTGGAAAGATTTCAAACTTGCCAGTAAGTTGAGGGATGTTCTAGATCTGACCTGTTTAGTATATAAGCAGCCCTGCACAGCGTTCTGGGTTCTTCTTCTTTCATGAATTTGTTCTCAACACATCTGCTGTTAATAAAGTATTGGAGATGTATCCTGTGTCTTCTCTGCGAGTGCACCAAGAGAGCGACATAGCAGGAGTAAAATACAACCCATATGAACTCTCATAACGTAAACAAGCTAGTCATAATTCTGGAATATCTTTTTGTCACATGTCACTGAATGCAGATATAGCAGGGTTTTTTGTTTTGTTTTTTTTAAAGCTGAGGACCCAGAAAACAAAAAAACCTCTTCATTTTTACAACAAATGAGCTGCAACAAAACCCCAAGCTGTGCACATGCATTCCCTTTTGGCAACTGAATTTACAGGACTGTTTTTTTTGTGTTTATTGTGTGTGTGGTTAGTTTGTGGATGTTTAGTGCGTACTAAATGTGTGCTTGGGTGCGTGCATGAGGGTGTGGTGGCTGTGCTTTGGAAGAGAGGAGCAGGGGGGTGGGGGAGGGAGGGACTGAGTGAGGATTTGTGATATCGGAATATCGATATATTGTGATATTTGTGATATATAACGAAAAATGCTGTTGTTTTTACTTACCGTTAATTAATTTAATCCAGTTTAATACCCTGTCTTGTTTTACTTTTATTTTTACTTTCATTATAGGTAATGTATTTTACAGCCGCAAAACAAATTGCCCTTTTGGGACAATAAAGATTTATTGAATTGAATTGAATTGTTTGCGAAGCACTGAGTAGCAGATGTCAACAGCTTTAACGTTTATAATTCAAACAGTACCTTGAGTATCAAGACGCACCAAAAAAAACAAAAAAACAACCATGGCAGTCCTTCGCATTAAGTCAAGCACACTAGGGGTTTTGGTTTGCACACACACACACACACACACACACACACACACACACACACACAGTGCTTTATTCTCACCCAGCTCAAAATTCATGGACTTCAGTCCGGTGCCTTCTCCACCAAAGCGGTCTGTCCACGTGCCTGGGCCTTTGAATGATGCTGAGATGGGTATATTTTTAGCTTCCTGGGGATCCCATATTGAGAAGATAAATGCTCTCCCTTCGGGGTGATCTTGTATGCCGCAGTAACCTCCACCTTCCTGAAACAAATACACTGTGCTTTAAATGTCTTGTCTAAAAACATCTGCCAAGTAAAACAAATTGAAATCCAGTATCATTATATATGTGATATGTGAATGGTACACAACTGCAAAGGCATAAAGACACCCTCAATCATGAAAATTAATCTGAAAATAAAATACAGGAGTCATTTTTTGGAAAATACCCTTGGCAGTCAGCGTCAAAACTGTCTCTCACAAACGTATTCCTGGCGAAAAAAATGATACAAATATACTCCAGAAATACCCTATATGTTGCATCATCAGGAACGACCTAAGTAGTTGATGTAACGGAAGTTTACCTGACCGCAGTTCCAGTTCAGGCAACAATAGTACGTGCATTTGGCGAGTCCCGATGTCGGGACAAAAACATCCTGCATGAGTATGTCTCCTGGTTCCTGGTAGTGGTACTGGAGCCAAAGCGATGGAGCTCTCTTCCTTGTTTCCGCCATTTCCGATTTTTGGTCCCTTACAGAGATTGTCCTGTCCCTAAACGCAGGCCAAATTTTATGTTTGTGACTCTTAAACTGGTCCGTCTGATTACATAGACTCAATTTAAATCGTATGAAAGTGAATGAAGTTTAGCAGCTGTCGATGAAACATGAGGAGCAGACGACGGGAGTAAAATAAGGGAGGCTAGTAACACGGGTTTCGTGGAATTGTCTGCCCATTATCACGCATGTTTCAAAATGGCGGGTGCAACAGCGCTTTCAAAAGCCTTAGACCCCGAAGAAATTAGTTCACTTACTCCATCATTGAGAGAAAAGATATCTGTTGTGTTGGATTCAACATTATCAGAACTTGAGGATGTTAGAACTAAGCACGAGAAACTGCGTGTCAATTCAGGTAAAGACGGTAAACAAGACTGACCGGTGTTCATGACAATGTAGATTTTGCGCTTCAGTTTATTTTTATGTTCCTTTCGTTTTGCATTATTGATTTGTAATTCTTTAACGTTTTATATCCAGCGGAGCGCATTCTGTGTTTAAAGGTAGTGTAAAGTGCCTGCACTGATTCGACGCGTAAACTCCAGAAGAGCACAATGTTTTATTACCAAATGGCTAAAAACTCTGAAGTAGAACTAAAAGCAGGCTGACTACTTTGAGGGGACTTGGTAAATTGTCTATTGATTTCAGACAGTTTCCCATGAAACTATTAAGTATATAGCACTACACATAGATTTAAACCACTACAGACCATGGAGAAATATGATCGTCAGAGGGATTGATTTAGTGAGCTTTGTGAGGCAGCTGAATTGTTTTGCAAACCATTTCATTCTGCAGCGTGTTCAGTGGTGATTTATTCAGCTGGGTTAGATCGACTGCAGGTAAGGGCATTTTGATTCTGACATGATGAACTGAAAAGAACTTTACACATCGACTATGCTATGGGATTGACATAGAAAAAGGTTTTTTTTCTGTGCAGTCTTACAATACTGATTATATATATACCTGCAATTAATTTCCATTTCAGAACAACAGTATTTTGAGCTTGAGAAACAGTTGATCAGCACAAACAGTCAGCTTGAAAGTGAGGTGTCAACCAGAACAGAGCTGCAGGAACGTCTGACAGAGATAGGTGAGGAAAAGAACTGTTCTTATACTTTTAAGATTCAGCTGTTTGTGTGACTGAAATGCTGTCTTCACTTTATTTTCTTTAACAGTATTCAGTGTTTTCTTCTGTTTCTTTCATCTTTTTCATGGCATTGATTATCATACACAGCTGTAAACTGGAGCAAATAGAAATTAAATTGCTTAACTCTTACCAGTTCGCTGCTTTTTGATGAGTGCATGAGCCAAAATTGGTAGGTTCTAAAGGGGCACCATGAAATCACCAATAATCATTGTATGTGCACATAATTATACACCAAATGAAAGGAAATTGAATTCTCTACCTAATTATGCCCATTAACACACAGTTGATTCACAAATATTATAGTTATTTGAAATCATAATTCTTTATTTGTGTAATCAGACACTCCGACATTTCAAATACTTGGTTTTGCTTATGAACAAAAGTTTTTTTCTTATTTCATTCTCATGTCTGTTTATAGACTGTGAGAAAACTACATTCAATTCTGCTTCATAAGAGCTATAGTTTGTGTAATTCCACCCACTGTTACTGGATTTATTTAGAGTAATAAACACGGCGGCCATGATGTAAACAAAAACACAACTGCTTGACTACGCGCTATGTGCGGCAGCATGCACAGAATAAAAGTCATCTGTGAATAAAAAATGTATGCTAAATACATTTATGGGTCAGCAAATTTACTAATACAGCATATAGGCCTCGTAAATACGGCAAAACGAAAGGATACTTGAAGTGATGATAGGCACGCTACGTGAGATCGAACGATTTGGTGGAATGTTCTCCCTATCTGAACTGCCGGAGCCTCGATCCTGTTCAGAATCATCATCCTCGGAATAAAACTCCTCACTTTCAGTATCGGATGACTCGGCTGAACTCATGTTGACGTAAAAATCGCAAAAGACAGTCGCTCAGAAATCGCACGTGGGCACACAACAATGGTGTCCGACAGCGAGGTTTTCTCAGAAAACACTACCGAAAATTTCCGAGCGTGCCGTTCAGTGAAACATTTTTATTTTTCAAAATTAACAGAGCAAACACTTCTATTATTATGATAGAAGCCCGTACAATGTATTCAAACAAAATAATAATCAGGTTTCTGTGAGTGACGGCCCTAGGAAAATCCCCAGTGGCTCATCGTAATTTAAATTACGATGGTCAAGGGAGCGAACTGGTAAGAGTTGAAAGTTAAATTTGCACGTGTGTATTTTTTACTCTAAACTGAGCTACTGTGTACTCACGTGTTGGTTTCTCCCTGACAGAGAAGCAGTACAATGAAGCTAAGACGAAATTACAAGCGCAAGAAACAGAGATCACAAATGTTCGCACCCAGCAGGTAGAATGTTCTTTCTCGGCATAATTTACTCTGGCAAGTGACATGGACGCTTACAGATTTAGTGCCATGTACGCTATAAATATAATGTGTCGGATCAAATGCTTTTTTTTTTTAATGTTTCCACTGGTTTTTTTTTTGGTTTTTTTTTTTAGACATCCAAACTATACAGTACATGTAGTACTATATCTTTTATTTTAGTTACTGTTTACTTATTACATGTACCGTTATAAGCAGGCATAAAAATGGGGTTTTGCTGTTGTTGTTGTTGTTAGGAAAAACACTTAAGCACTCTGTATGAAAAGTGACACTGAGAAAAGTTTTTGCCAAACCGTCCACTTCAGACTGAGAATTCATTCTAAACATTTTCTGTCACATTGTGTCCAGCTGGAAGTTTCCAATGCCAACCAGTTGCTGCAAGCAGAAAAGCGGGACTTGAACAGCTTCCTGGAGAAAAAGGACAGAGACCTTGCTCGACTGAAAGGTCAGTGTAAATATGGGGTCAGAATTTGTTTTTAAGGTTGAAAGAAGCTGGTTATATTACACAGAGTATGTGTGATTTTTTTATTTTTTTTTAATCACTTTCCTGGGTTTTTTGTTGTTGCTGTTTTGTTTGTTTGTTTTTTTGTTCAATTCAATTCAAAAATGCTTTATTGTCTGTTATAAAATACATTTTAAAACAGAAAATCGTCTTTAGACATACAATCGCTCCGCTCCTTATTCTAAGATCATAATGTAAAATAAAACACACACACACATACACATACGCACACACACACACACACGCACACGCACACACACACACACATACGCACACACACACACACATACGCACACACACACACACACACACACATACGCGCACACACACACACACACACACACACACACACACACACATACGCACACACACACACACACATACGCACACACACACACACATACGCACACACACACACACACACACACACACTCCATGTTTGTTTGTTGTTTTTGGGGGGGGGGGGGGGGTGTAAATTCAGGCTTGTGGAAGCATGCTGTGACTGTGTTGCACTAACCACTTTTTCAAAAGGAAACTGTAAAACATGACAAACATTTTTCTGCAGATGAAGTTAAGGAGCTGACGGACAGTCTCACCCGAGCCAACAAGGAAAAGTGTGATGCACAGGCCAGTCTCATGAAGGCAGAGGCTGGAGATGTTTCTCGTCAGGTATATTGTGGTGGTGTTTTTTTGTTGTTGTTGTTTTTTTTTAACACATGCTGCTATTAATGTGAGGCTAAAGCAAGAGAAAAATACATGTAGGTGTCTAGTCAAACCCTTGTTACGAAACAGCACATTGTCCAGATTTTGCCTGAAATAAAAATGACTTGCACACAGGACCGTAACCACTCCAAAGTGAAGGAGCATGTGTGTTCCAGGGTTTATACTCTTTGTCTTTAAGTGGAGCAATTTATGTGCGACTTCGAACAAGCACTTGACTGACTCGTCCACCCACATATTGTGACATGCATCAGTTTGATAAAATCTGTATACATACAAGTGTTTTGGGGTTGATGGCCTGAGACTGGTAAGTTCTGTGGCTCTTCCGCACTTTTGTGTGGACTGGTCATTCTACTCATTTTTTCTTTTAAAAAGACACTATGAGTAAAGGCTTTGATTTTGTCCGTATGTACAGTACAGAGAGAAGCGACTGCAGCAGGAGAAGGAACAGCTTCAGCAGCAGGTGGACTGGCTCAACACACAGCTCAGTGAGAAGACCAAGGAGTTTGTCACCTTCAGGCGTGAAAAGGTAGATTGCCTTGTGTGTCAGCTGTCAGCCCTCATGTTGTGTGAAAATTCAAGTGTTTGCAGTGTCTGTGAGAGGGTCTTCCACCTTTAGCTAAACATTTTCCCCCATAAAGTGTTTCCTCCTTTGAAGCACTTAAAATTGTGCCAAATTACACAGATTTTAGTCTTTAAAATTACACACACACACACACACACACACACACACACACACACACACACAAACCATGGGGGGGGGGGCTCCTTGGTTATCCTTAGCTTAACAGCAGATGCGCACTCCTGACTTAACCACTTAATCATCATAATAATAATAAATTGCTTTTATATAGTATAGCGCAGTATCCCAGCAGACGATGGCTCAAAGCGTTCTACAATTCCAATTACACACACACAGAGAAAGACAAACACACACACACACACAATCACTTTCGTATAGCTGGGATCTCGATAAAATGAGCTTTGGGAGGGGGGGGGGGGGTATTTACAGATGGATAGAGTTGCGTAAGCAACAAAGGCCATTTTGCAGCTAATTAACTAAGACTAGTAAGAGAGAGGGAAAGCTGACTGGAAGAAGTGGGTGTTTAGTTTGTTTTCAAAAACTGTGAAAGATGGAGACTGACGGACATGTAGAGGAAGTGAATTCCCAACTCTGGGGACCTGGTAGTGAAAGTACTTCATTACTGCTACACACTTTACCTCCTTTTGGATCATGGGCCATTTTTTTTTTTTTTTTTGCTGCCACAATTCTTTGCCGGCTCCAGTGGTGTTCCTCCCAGGTAATGGGTGGAAGCCACGGAAGGCTCGGAAGTTGGGGCAATTTTCATTATGCATGATGATGGAGATGAGGATGACGGTGAGATGATGCTATGGAGGTCCGTGTGGTTTGGGACTGCGGGACAGGGCCGCGTTCCACGCTTCCTGTCATAAATATCCCGGCATTAGCCAGGCCCGGGAACTACGGCACCTGCGGTGCCGGCCGTGTAATCATCCACATCATAAGACGTGTCATACCAAGGGAAGCACCCCCAAAGTCGCACCCGTGAAGTGGGTGAAGCTCGGCTGTGTGGCAACAGCCTCCCCATTGGGCCCATAGCACACCCGCTCTGGGTAGGAGCCGACCTAGGTAGGACAAATCCCGCTTGTCTCGGCTGGGACTCGAACCCGGGTCTCCCGGTCCATAGTCCGAAGTGCTAACCACTACACTACGGGGGCCGGTGATCATGGGCCATTTGAAACCTCGCTATGATTGGAGTAGCAATGCCAGGAGAACGGCATGTACGCATCCATACTCTACTCACGGAAACATGCTGTTGCATTCTGAGAGGACCGTGAGATAGTCTGGATATGTTTTCAAGACTTGGAGTGAGTTTTATATAAATGCATGTCTGTAACAAACTTTGAAAGCAAATAAAAGCGACATATAAGGGACAGAAACCTTGTGTCCTGAGGAAAGCGAAAGCCGAAACGTTGACCTGTGCCGTCCTTTGTGAAAGTTAAGTGGTTTCTGTCCCTTTTATGTCGCTTTTATTTGCTTAACTTGTAACCACTTTGCAGTCATTACCGTTTCCTTTTCTAAACTTTGAAAGATTAGAATGTTTCTTAACATTACAATGTACCTTGAAGCAGCAGGTATTGAACTGTTTGCAACACATGAATATTTCAGGCAGGCAAGATGCTGGAGCTGCAGAGTCAGGTTGAAGAGAAGACTGAGGAGGTAACTCTCTCTCTCTCTCTCCCTCTCTCTCTCTATTGTTCCTTACACATTGGTCTTTTTTTTTTTTAGTATTGCTTGATATATATATATATATGTATGTAGTAGCATAGTCGTGTGTGTGTGTGTGTGTGTAGCTTAGCAAGGACAAGATGTAAGACAGGTCTGCGCACCTAATCTTTTATCCTTGGAAAAGAAAGTTTCGTTCGTTCTCTCTCCATGTTACAAGTGGCTTGTTTCGTTTTGTAACCCCGGTCTCCCACCTCCCTTTGGCGAATGTAATGGGCTGTGATGGCCTTCACTAATAAACAGTTTGTATTCTCTTTCTCTCTCTCTCTCTCTCTCTCTCTCTTCAGTACCCTTTAATGTAGAATAGCAGGACAGCATGTAAGATAGGCAGCAATGCCTAAATGCTCTATCCTGAATTCAAAAAACGTATCAACATCATCTCTCTCTGATACACGGAAATTTATGCAGTGATGGGAATGGATTTTGCTTCTAATATGTATTTTCTTCTTTTCTGTTTTAATTATTGATATTTGAAATTACCAATTTCTAAGACCAAGTATGGTTATGCTATCCAAATCCAGTAAATGTTTAGTTCCAGGTGAACGTCCCATGCTTACTTTTCAAGTGATTGTTTTGCAGGTCACACATCTCCAGGCACAAATTGAGGCTGTCAAGGCATCCAAAGAGGAGCTTGTTGCAAAAATAGAAAAGCTGTCTCAGAAACTGAAAGAGGTATGCTGTCACATAGCAAAACTGCAGTTGTGCCGTTGCTGTTTCCAGCAGTGGTTTTCCTTTCTTTCCTGTTTATACGGCTCAGCTTTCATTTAACACTGTCTTTGGAGTCTCCTGATATGTGAATGCATTTCAATTTCATGCGTTAGTATTTTACTGAAATTTGCTTTTTATGGCTGTTTGAAGGAAAGTTTTCGGGGGGGGGGGGGGGAGATTGCACTTGGGTGAAAATGCTATGTCAAGATACACTGGCCTTTTTCGTTTCAATTATTTCTTTTTATTTGTATTACAGGCCAGGGACCTGCAGACCCAGTCGGATGAGCAGTATCGGCAGGAGCTTGAGGCACAGTCCAAGCTGGTCACATTGTACAAGGTGCATGATCTTTTTATTTATTTGTTTTCTTATTTCTGACTACACTTTCTAGTGGAGCGAAGGTAAAATAATGAAAAACCTAAGCAGATAAGTGCTTGCTGAAGTGACGAAGGACACAGAAGCAGGTGGTATAAATGTGTGAACTCTTCCATATTTCCACCATAAATCCCAGTACATTGGTGGGAGAGGGAAGAGACTTGAAACGGGTAGCATACATGTCCTTTTGTCGGAGCTGTAAAACGTCAGACAGGCAAGACCAAGTGTATGTAGAGTGTAGGAACTGGAATTCATATGCCATTCTGTTTCTGTGATCTGTTTAGTTTTTAGAAAGATTTCTGTGTATATATATATACACATATACCTTTCAGGCATCCTCGGAGGAAAATAATGAGAAGATTACAGAGCTGACCAGGGCTGTTGAGGAGCTTCAGAGACTGCTGAAGGAGGCTTCCACAGGTTTGTGAAATGTTTAAACTTCTTGTTTATAGTTTGGCTGCTTATAAAAACCAACAGCATTCCTAATGGAAGGGGGGAGGGGGTGTTGCCTTGTGATTCAGTTCTTGCTTGGCTGGTGTCACAGATGTTAGAGCTTTTGGCATGATCAGCTTTAATATTTTACTAATTTAGAACAATTTAGAGGGAATAGTTCACTTTCCACATTTTATTTTGAGGCAGTTGTGCAGGGATTCAGCAGTGTATAAATCAAGAGCAAGGGCTGTGTCTGGTTGCAGGTCGGCAGATGTAAGTGTTGTTCAGATGTCTTCGAAACCACTGCAAATTTTCCACAATGTCACTGGAAGCTCGTCTTGTTCCTGCTTTTGTCCTATTTTCCTTGCTACGGTTATGGGATTAAAGTTACACCAGTATGTCTCGTTTTCTGTTTCAGCTTACTCTGATCTTGAAAATGCGAAAGCAGAAGAAGCAGACAAATACAAAGATGTGGTCCGTGAGAAAGGTATATTTTGCATCAACATATGGACATTCACTACACTGCTTGTTTAACCTTGTCCTTGCGGAGGACAGAATAGTCCAGACTACCTCTGTGACTTTTCTGCATACGACAGATTAATTCAACTAGACCAGGGTTAACCTGTCATTGTTAACCTGAAATCTTCTCATGGAAGTTGCAGTTTAAGCACAATTTCATAATGTGCTCAGCAGTTTCAGAGTGGCCTTTCAGGTTTTTGTTTCGTTTTTTTATTCTTTCTTTAGTCTTTCATTTATTCCTACGTTTCGCATCTTTCTTTGGTTTGTGGTTACTTTCAGAGCTGAAGATTGAGAGCTTAGAGCAAGAACTGCAGAGTGCAAACGAACTGCTGACAGCGAAGAAGTCGGGACTGTTGTCCGTTAGCCAGGAGGAGGTGGAGACCATGTTCCCTATGGCCGCCGGCACCAGTAAACTGCTCAAGTCTGGCATGACGCTCACGCAGGTAGATATCAGCACACGGGTTAAGTCAGGTGTAACAATCACACAGGTACGCACACACGCACTGCTCATCTCAATCATGATGCTCGCTTGTTCTGCACCAACACGAAGCTCAAGTCAGGTACGACTCTCATACATGCAATACATATTGCTCATACACTAGGACAAGACACATACCCACTAAGGACGTTTCCTTGTGTTGGTCATGAACAGAAGTGCATAAACAGGCACAGTTGAAGGCTAACTAATAAGTCTTGGTGTCATGTGCAAGCACAAATCAAACTGGTCTTGAAAGTCAGGAAAGAGGACTCAGTCATGATTATTTGGTTATGCCCATGCTGAATCAAGATTTATGTGGCTTCCATGTACGTGAACACCTCAAAGTTTTGTATGGTTTAATTAACAAAGCTTTGTTATAAATGTTAATGCCTCACCTTATGTTTCAACCCCACCCCCCCCCCCCCCCCCCCACCCCTCTCCCCACCTTGGGTTGGAGGAGGGGTGTGTGTGTGTGTGTTTTGAAAACTACACTCCATGAAACTATATGATGTATTTTTGCTGTTTTGAAGTAGGCTGTGACTTATACAATAAATATTTATGAAGTCTTCTGTGTCATGACTTTGTGTAAGTTTGCCCCACTTGTTGTTGCAGATCTACAGCCAGTATGTGCAGGCGCTGGAGAACTTGGAGGATCAGCAAGAGGAGAACAAACGCCTGAACTCCTACCTGGAACAGATCTTACAGGTACAGAAGATACGTTTAATTTGTCTGCCTACTAGGCAACCTTTTATGTGTCGTTATGGAAGGTCAGCGGTGTTGCGCTTTTATCCATGATTGTTTTAGGTAAATGCAGAAGTTTCAGAGTCTTGATCTTTGGTGTGCAGGAGATCGAAGACAAGGGGCCACAACTGAAGAAGCAGCGGGAAGATTACGAGACGGCCATGCGTACACTAGAACAGCTGACTCCACAGTTGGATGCTGCCATGCTTGTAAGCAGTCATTTCTGTTACAGTAGTTTGCACATGTATGTCTTTGTGGTTAGGTTGTGTTAAAGCCCTGTCAGACATGACGATTTTCCTTGCCAGTCAGTGGTAATATGCACTCTCAGACGATATATTCGGCTCACCACTGACGCAGCACACATACGTCTTGCCAGTGAACAGAACATAGTTCTGTTTTTTCCTTGCCATGCCAGTCAGTCGCTGCTGGCCGCATGCTGTTGCTCTGTGTGTATTGTCCAGTGCCAGGCTGGCGGCACAGTCCGTTCACTGCGCGCTCGTCGTGTGGGAGAAAAGTCATTTGGCAAGCGTGCAAAGTCTCCGGAAGCTTTCAGCATGTGCCGAAGCCCTTAAGAAAATGCATTTAAGCTCTCTTGCTAAGTTACTTTGATTTTTCCCCATCACCACCCTCTCTCACCCCTGCTCTAACTCCCCACCCTTGTCCCTCACCAGCCGTGAAACTGTGCCCCATACAGTAATGATGGTTCTGCTTTGCAGGAGTGTGAAAAGCTGCGATCGGAAAATGAGGAAATGAAGCGACGTGCCAACTACTTCCAGCGAGAAAACGCCAGAACCCAGCAACGCAATGTTGACCTCAGTAGACAGGTGAAGTGCCACGATTATCATTGTCTGCCAGTAATTGTACTTGTAGCTGCACTCTAAAACTAAGAAATCCTGTTACAACTGATGTTACTTTCACACTTGTTTTTAGATTAGACTGCTTCTTGAAAGTTTACCGTGCAAAAATGAAATAGAGGTTACTTTCTTGTCTTGCAGATGGTGGTCTTAGATCATACATAGTTTGTTAACTCTGTCTATGCTAAGGTACCTGTTGGCACGTCATGGTGCTTGGCTGCGGCAGTCTGAGTTATAGAATCACCAACTTTCTAGTTTTGTTCTTAGTCATGACTTCATAAAGTGAGGAACTATATACAGCACTAGGGGAGCCGGGGTGGTCGAATGGTAGAGCGTTGGACTTCTAATGCTCGGGTCGTGAGTTCGATCCCGGCTGGGGCCAAATATTTGTGCTGGCTTTTTCATCGTTGCCCCGTCTTTGATATCACCCTATGTGGTGGAAAAGGACGTTAATCCCCCAAACACCCACACCCACCCTATATACAGCACTAGGGGAGCCGGGGTGGTCGAATGGTAGAGCGTTGGACTTCGAATGCTCGGGTCGACTCATGAGTTCGTATCCCGGCTGGGGCCAGATATTTGTGCTGGCTTTTTCCTCGTTGCCCCGTCTTTGATATCACCCTATGTGGTGGAAAAGGACGTTAAACCCCCAAACACCCACCCCCACCCTATATACAGCACTAGCTAAAGGGGGATAGTACCAGTCGAAGGGAAGCAACCACCTGTTAGTATGCTACTGGGAAAAAGCATAGAGAATTAAACCGTAGCCCTCTGTTTCTATACTAATGAGTATGTGTATGTAATGAAGCTGGATATCTGTATCTGGGCTAACTCTTCTAGGTATACAGTGTATGTTGTAGTAGTTGTAGTAGTATCTTTATTACTGAAGGGCTCCCAGCCCCGTAAGTAAGTTCACGGGTACAGGCATACAGTAGAATGCAGAAAATACAAGCATTACTGTGACAGCTGTTTGCTGCGACGTTCTAACCCGTGATGTACATACCTTGCCAGATTAAACAAACATGTATTGTTTTCATATAATAGACGTAAGGTACTATAAGATGGGTACTTATAATATTTCAGTGGAATAAATCTACTTCTAAGATCGTTAAGTGCTGTGCAAGTAAAAAGGAAATGCATGTATGTTCTTTTCACTAGAAGACAGGAAAACGTTTTAACGTAGGTGTTCTTGCCTTGCAGGTGTGCCACCTGGTGAAGGAGGTGCAAGAACTGAAAGGCGGTTGTGTGGTTCCTGATGATGATGAAGCGGAGGTGTCGTCCACTGAGGTCTCCAGTTCCTCGCGCATCATCACAGAGAAAATGGTCACCTTCAGGTAAAGCTTACAGAATCTTGCTTTGTGCTTCCGCCTTTTCTTTCCAGTTCAGGTCTGCTTTGGTAATGTTCAAGTCCACAGCATTCAAAAGTAAATGCAATTCTAAAATTTCGAAACTTAAATTGTTGAGCTGCCACTTGGCACCGTGTGATTGTAATGTGGTCATGTCCAGTGTGTGAGAGAATGTGTGTGGTTCACGTGAGCGTGTGTGCTGGGTTCAGTTCGCAGCGCTTTGAGCCATTTCGAAAACTGGGTAAAGTGTCTACACAGTACAGAGTTACTAAAGTTATTATTATTCGGTTCCATGCCTGTTTCGTGTAAAAAAGAATGTAATGACTGTAAGCCATGTTTAGGGTTCAGCAACAACCGAAAAGTCACTCTTGCTTCTGGTAATGGGGAATGAGATAAAATTTTGTGAAGTGCTGTATATGTGCACTTTTATATGTGCAGCTGATCATGCAGTTTTTGTGGACTTTTTTTTTTTTTTTTTTTTGGTGTACTTACCATGCTTGCATCCTATTTTCCAGAAACATCGAGGAGCTTCAGGAGAAGAACCAGCAGCTGATTGAGGCACTGCGCGACCTGAGTTCTAAGCGAGAAGAGGAAGAAACACAAGCCACTGATGCAAAGTATGAATTTATGTTTGTTTCTCCTACAGCTATACCAGATGACATGATACTATAGGAGTTCCCCTATTACCCTCACGACTTCAGTCAGTAGAGCCATCGTGCTACCCCCAGCACAGGCTTTAATTCGAGAGAATGCACGTGTACCCCTGTGAGCGAACCTGGTCACGTGTGACCTCATACTCACCCCATACCCCACATGAACCCATCAGTCTTCCCGCCTGGCTCCGTGCGAGCAGCAGTCCCCCACCACAGCTCTGGTCTTTGCTCACTATGTTTGTTTTTTCGCATCTTTAGTGCCTGTAATGTTACACTGTTGTGTGTGTGTGTGTGTGTGTGTGTGTGTGTGTGTGTGTGTGTGTGTGTGTGTGTGTGTTGGGGGAAAGAGGGGGGAACTGTCTAGTGTTAGTATAGGGCTTGGCGCCGTTGGCAATAATAATAATTACAATATGTGTGTTTAAAGGACGTCCTCCCTCCCGCAGAAGCTCAGAGCACCTTGCAATCAGCACACACACTGTCACACAAAAACGCGCAACATGCCTCTGCACATACATAAACTGTATACACATAGTGTGCAGCACTGTACACAGCATCCTTCGTACTTGATCAAAATACACACTGTTCGTGTGGTCCACAGGGTGCTGGAGCTTCAGCAGCAGTTAGAGGAAGCCACGCGAGAGCTGGAAGAGCTGAGGTCGGCCCGCACGCGACAGGCGGAGATGGTGGAGGCCATCGTGCGCCAGCGCGACATGTATCGGGTGCTGCTGCAGCAAGGAGGATCCGCACCTGTCAGTATTCTACATGATCTGTTTTGAGTTTGGTTGGGTGTCGGATGGCATATTTACGTTGAAAAAACAATGGATGATACTGTACAAATGGTGATGTGCTTCGGTGGGGTGTAGGGTAGTTTTCCTTACAGTAGCAATGGGATAATGATAAAAAAAAAAAAATCTTTTTTTGGGGGGTCAGCTTTGTTTTTGCCAAGAGTTTTTCACCTTGTCTGTCATCATTTTCTTTTCTTTCTTTTTTTTTTAATTTTGTTTTTTGGTCGTTGGTTTTTGTTTTTTGTGTTGGTTTTTGTTTTTTTTACAAAAACAACAAAACAAACATACATTGTACATCTTTCAAAACACATACATTGATACACTTTGTCATCATTTTCTGATCTGGATGTAACCCTTGACACGCAGACATCACCGAATCAGCCGTCGCTGACGTCCACACCGATGCCAATAAGCGGCCCCAGCCTGACCTCCCATCACTCTCTGGCGGAAACGGAGAAAAAGCTGCAGGAGGCGCAGATGGCTCTGAAGGAACTGCAGGCTGAATACACCACCTACAGGAAGGAGAAGATGGAAAATGAAAGGTACTTGCTGTGTGCTGCTGGGTTATTTCTGTGTGATTCCTTGTTTGTCCCCTTTCTTTTCTGATCGAGCTGGCCAGGCAGGTGGGTTAAAACATCTGATACAGTTTGTCTTGTCTAGAATGTTTCTCTCTTCCTCTCTCTCTCTCTCTCTCTCTCTGAAAATTGACCAGATAACAACAAAAAAATCATACCATGGTTGAATAAAAGTTATTTCAGTGTCTGTCTGTCTGTCTGTCTGTCTCTGTCTGTCTGTCTCTCTCTCTTTCCCCAGTTTGTCGCATGAGTTTGGTGGCATTACTGGAGAGTTGTATGTAGTGTTGTGAGTGTTCTTTCCAGGTGCATTGTCGTGGTTGAAATAATTAATATCGTTGCTTATATTTGCTGATGCTTACCTTGTTGCAGGATCATCAATGAGCAGCTGGAGAAAACAAGAGCTGACTTGTCAGAGATCCGAGTGCAGAATGCTCGTCTTGCATCACAGGTACACATGAGTGAGAGAGCGAGCGTGCATGCGTCTGTGTGTGTGTGTGTGTGTGTGTATGTGTGCAAGTGTGTGTGTGTGTGTGTGTGTAAAGCCATGTTCCTTAGCTGTTTGGAAGCAACATTGTGTACTGATTTGCCTTGCTTTCAGCTGGATCACGCAGCAGATCGCTACAAGATTCTGCAGAACAATGCCGACAGTTACAGAAAGGAGATAGCATCCCTGCAGGACAAGTGCCAGAGATACAGCACGTCTGTTGCAAAACATGAACTGACCATCACAAAACTCAAAGAGGTACTGGACTTAACTTCTCCCGAAAACGTTTTAGCCATCAGTGCAAGGCCAGCCATCTTTATAAACACAGTTTAGAGTCAGCTTTCATTGTTTGTTTTTACAGACGTTTTCAGTGCAGTGTGTAGAAGGATTCGTTTCATGAGATCAGACAATGACAGGGATAACTGCTGCTTGCAGGATGTGTTCGAGAAGCAACAGATGGCCAGCACGTGGGAGGTGAAGGTGGAGCACCTGCGGACCCAGTACGACAGTCTGCGTGCGCACGAACAGCGCCTGATGGCAGAGCTGGAGAGTATGCGACGTGAACGTCAGTCTCAGGCCATGTTGAACGCCAACCTGCAAGCCATACAGGTGACAGACCATTCTTCTTCTTCTTCTTGTCGTTCGCCATTTACACCGTCAGGCCGGATAGTGAGATAAATAATATCGTTTTATTCAGCTCGTCTCCGTTTCCATTGTAGTGGAGTTTCTGCTGGCCATACTTCATGTCTCAGCTGTTGAAGTAGTTTCCACTGTTGTAGAACATGCTCTGTGGTTTAGTCGTCTTCGCCACAGGGGCATGTTGGTGTAGGCGCCAGCTTCATCTTCTAGTGCATGTGGGCGTTCAGTCGATTATTGACAAACCATTCAAAAACTTAAAAAGCCACATGCTTTTTAGTTGTTCGCTTGGGGGGGGGGGGGGGGGATGTTGTTTTTTGTGGTGGTGATGACCACAGTCTCTTGTCTTTTTTCCTGGTTCCTTCTTGCAGGGAGGAAATCAAAAGTATGTAATTACTGCGTATGAGACATTGAACCTGGCTTTTCACAGCTACTTTATGTTGATGCTGCATATTCCAGAACAACTTGGAGAGAGCCGAGTTTGAATCCAAGACTCGCTACACAAACCAGATCGATGCCCTGGAGAAAGAGGTGGCCATGCTGCGAAAGAAACTGGAATGTGCAGAAGAGGAGAAAACGACGAAAATCCGCGCTATTGAGGTAAGTCTTCTGGTGCCAGGGAATGAAAGAGGGAGGGCTTACTGTTACTAACGAGCAGCAGCAGAAGCATGTTGTCTCGTTCGTATGAATTTTCTGTTTTTTGCTCTGAACCTCAGTCAGTTCAGGGTTAGGTGTGTACGTACCTAGGACCCTGTCAAGGGCCTGCGTTCATGAGGACTTCAGTAAAGTCGATGTCTTGGACAACACGTAAATGAAAGGACATTAGTCCTGGACAGAAATAAGAAAATAATAGAGGGAAAGAAAACTAGAATATTTGTCCACATGCAACGGAAAAAAATTGACATTTTGGCTTCAGTCCAATGTGCATGTAAGCCCTTAAACTGTACATTTGATAATCATGTCTGGACGTTGACTAGTCAACTATGAATATTTTTTTTTTTAAATGGAAGGGTTCTAAGCCGGTTGACAGTAATGTAGACAGCAGGGTGTTTTTAGTGTGCACTGATGTGAACTGCTGACTGTACTCTGCAACAGGCCAGTATGCGGGCCAGCCAAGCCGAGCTGAACAAGGCAACCGATGAACAGACAAGGCTGAAAAATGAAGCTGAGAGAGCGAAGAAGGACCTCCAGAAAAACAAACAAGAGGTGCGTTTACAAATGATTAGATGCTAAAATTCTTTTTTTCTTTTGTGTGCCTATGTTTGTGGAGCACGGCAGGCAGCATGTGAGTGGTTGAGGAGAAAATACACACAACAGTAATTGAGCAGTATGGGAGGTAACTAAATACTGTGTATGTCTGGCTAGCACTCTGCTTGTTTTAATTTATGGATATAAACAGGCAGAAGGCCTTTTGTGGTTTTGCTGTTGTTTGTTTTTGTTTTGCTCTGTTAAGAACTCAAAACACCATTTTAGTGCAAAGCGTTCTTTCCTGTGCTTGTAAGATGTGCAGAGAAAGAATACACTGTAGCATGTGATAATACTTACACTATATCTGTTATTTGCAGCTTATGGAGGCAGAGGCCAAACTAAGAGCCGCAGAAAATAAACTCACAAACCTGGGCACAACAGGAGCTGGTAAGTCAGCATCAGCATACAAGGAGGGGAGGCTAATTCACTGTGAGAGAGAGTGAGTGTGTGTGTGTGTGTGTGTGTGTGTGTGTGTGTGTGTGTGTGTGTGTGTGTGTGTGTTGATCAAGTCAATCAGAATAATGCAAAGTTCATTTGCTCCTCTTCCGCTGACAGCCATCTTCTACTCTTGAGGATTATTGAGCGGTGACTGATGATTGGTTCGTTATGCATATGTCCTGGTGGTTTGGTCGGAATACATAACAGACTGGGGTGTATTGACATGTGGGACTGGGGGGTGTAAATAGTGTGCTCATCGTGAACCTGACTTTTCATCTAGTGTAATTGCACGCCTGTAACAATTAAATTTTGTGTTGTTCTGCTTCAGATATGCCCACAGATGAAGTGGTGAAGGACTTGAAGGCCAACAACGAACAGATGCAGCAGCTCATCAAAAGTAAGTTTCCTGCTCTTGCCTGGTATTTCCATCAGCAAATCACCTCACACCTTACACCAAATACACGTCGGAAAAACTCCAAGCAGCAGCCAAATTGTTTTCAGTGAAAATATAAAACTGTGTATTTCGTGTTGCAGGTCTGCGACAGCAGCTCGCCACTGCCAAAGACCAGGTTGAGCAGTACAGGGCGATCGCTGAAGGGGTGGAGCAGAACCTACGCCAGTCTAACCAGGTCACTGCTTCCTCTTGTTCGCAGTGATATTGTTTTTGCTCAGCCAGTTCACACAAGCGTATATTCTCTGTGTGAGTCACTGCTGGCGCTGTATTTACAGAATTAGCTTCCCGTTTGGCATATTATCGATTTATCATTCAAGTATTTTCATTTTTTTTTTTTTTTTTTCAGACAAACAAAGAGGTGCAAGAGATGTGCGAGGCAAAAATGATCGAAGCACAGAGTGGTAAGTACCGGCACACGGCTGGTTATTGAAAGAGTTTCCTGTGGATCACATCAGTGCAACTGGCGTTCAAAGGCAAAGACTGCTTTGTTCTAGATAAGTGCTTACGGACATGCAGCCGTTACACAGTCTTGTCTTATTGTGAAACGATGATTGACGTTGTGTGTGTGTGTGTGTGTGTGTGTGTGGTGTGTGTGTGTGTGTGTGTGTGTGTGTGTGTGTGTGTGTGTGTTTGACAGCTAAGGCTGCCCTGGAGAAGCGTGTTGAGCAGCTGGAGAAGGACCATCAGGAGCTGCTGAATGAGAACGTCAGAATCACAGAGGACAGTCACAATCTGGTGAGTACAGTATTGTTAATCCGCCAAGCTTAGGTGAAGACGGCACGACAGGTCTGCATAATAGAAACAGACTGAAATGGTTATAGGGATCTAGGGCACAGTATGTGTTGATAAGTTGTGTTCTGCTTTGGAAATGTTCAGCCCACCAAATTTGAAAAATAAATTCAATTCTAAATTTCGAAACTTAAATAGCTAAGCTGTCCCTTCGCACCACGTGATTTTAATGTGTTTATGTGCAGTGTGTGAGAGAATGCGTGTGATTCACGTGAGCGTGCGTGTTGGGTTCAGTTCGCGGCGCTTTGAGCCGATTCATGAAATAGGGTATACAGTGCTCATTATTATTAAGTTAACTAAGCCCTTGGCCTTCTCTAGCACACCTGTTTGCATTTTGAGATGTGAACGTCAGTAGTATTTGTACCCAAAAAAAAATGATTTGCTTCATTTTGGATTTTTTTTTTTTTTTTTTTTTTACCAGAACAATGAGCTCCGTAAGCAGCTTGCATCACTGCGACATGAACTGCAGGAGGCGGTCCAGATGAGAGAGGCGGCCATTGCTAATCAGGAAGCTGCTCAGCAGTCGCTGCAACAGCAAGTTCAGATGGCATCAGAGGTATGATTTGAACCATCAGATGTACGATCAGAGGTTCAATTAGAGGCATCAAAGCTTCAATTAGAGGCATCGGAGGTATGACGATAGCCATCAGAGGTTTGATTAGAGGCATCAGAGGTATGACGAGAGCCATCAGAGGCACGGTTCGAGGCATCAGAGCTTCGATTAGAGGCATCAGAGGTATGATGAGAGGCATCAGATGTACGATCAAAACATGTAAGGTACATTGGAGGCATCAGGTTTATGATGGAGTAGTATCCGTTTCGTGTCCTTGCATTGAAGCAATACTCTGTACTGAAAATTCTTTCTTTTTACTCTTTGTTGCGTCTGCATGAGGGGAGCCGGGGTGGCTGAATGGTAGAACGTTGGACTTTAAATGCTCGGGTCGTGAGTTCGTATCCCGGCTGGGGCCAAATATTTGTGCCGGCTTTTTCATCGTTGCCCCATCTTTGATATCACCTGTATGTGGTGGAAAAGGACGTTAAACTCCCAAACACCCACCCCACCCCACCCCAACCCACCCACCTGCGTCTGCATGACAGTTTGACAATGACAGATGGATAATTGTGTGGGGAAATGTTTTCCAGGCTCAGGACAATTACCAGAGAGAGCTGATGCTGCATTCTGCGGATGTTGAGGCTCTGACTGCCCTCAAAAAACAGGTATCCTGTCATTTGCGTTTCCCCCCTGAATCTGCCAAGTACCAGTTCTATCACTATTCCCCTTTCCGCTAAACATTAAAGACCATGCTACAAGTAACCAATAGAACCCATCATCTGAACAGTAAAGAACACAGAATAATTTTTACAGGTATACAGGTCAGCCTGGGCTGCTTGCTATAATGCTCCGTGTGTGTGTGTGTGTGGGGGGGGGGGGTGTATGTGTGTGTGTGTCTTGTGCCAGGACGTGTTGTGTACTTTTTTTTTTTTTTTGACTGTATTTGTGAAGCGCCTTGAGCTCACTTTGTGGGGATACTGCACTGTACGGGGATGTTATTATGAAAAGTTTATACCATTCTTATGTGCAAAAGTACAGCCTTTTTATGGCTTTTGTTGCTAAGAGGTGAACGAGACAGGTATCGTGTAACATTTCCATATAACTGTTAACTGTTTTCTCATTATATTTAACAGCTGGAGAGCTACAATGATGATCTTGCCAGAGCACAAGAAGCTGCACGAGCTGAACAGGAGAAATTGCTGGATGCTCGGGTCAGTATGCTTCTACATGTGGTTTTTTTTGTTTTTGTTGTTGTTGTTGTTGTTGTTTTCTGAGATACATTTTGACACCATTGCGGAGTTTACGTGCACCTGGATTGTGAGAATGGCACACAAGAAGAAAATGAGAGGCATTCTCAAACTCCTCTGGTGCCAGAGTAGTTTGTGATAGTGTGAAGTCATGTAAATTTTAGTCAAGGAAATGTTGTGAATTCTGTAACTAGTTTTTTTAGAAAGTGTCGCTCAGGATGTGCATTTGAACAGTTATGGAAGAAGCAATGATAAACCAGTGGTACATTTGTTTTCTCTCCTTTCCAGACATCATGGCAGGAGCAAGAAAGGGTTTTGCGTGAAGAATGCCGACAGCTGGAGACACGCTGTGCAGAGTTGGAGGAACAAAACAAGACGCTGCACTCACAGATGGAAATGGTGCGACGACTTGAAACTCGTCTTAGGGCAGAATTTAAAAAATAAATAAATTCATTGGGCCGCTTAGACAGGCAGTGTAAAGCTCTGCACAATCTACACATGAATTTCAGCTCACGCAGGTAGCCCAGATGAATTTGTCAGCGACTGTTGAACAGGCAACCATTTTCAGTCAACAGATTTGTTCATGTTCAGCAGATGCTCCTCAATGTTCCTCTTTTGGAAATTTAATAAATGTCTTATGTCTTATGTCTTATGCCTCTGGTACAAAAACATCTTTACATTAATTCTCAGTGGGCTCTTTTCCAAGTACTTAAAACTAAAAACGCTGTGGTACTAAATGCTGCTGACACTTGCAATCAAAGGTTTTAATGCGTCAGATGTGCTGCAGTGGTGGTGTTTTTAAAAGAGACCTTTTTTATTTCCAGCTGAGCCAGCAGGCCATCACACTGCAGCAGAAGGCAGCTGAAGACCCCCTCAACTTGTCCCTTAGTGATGAGGCCGGCAAGTCCAGCGAACAACTCATGGAGGTCATCAAGTAAGCCTGCCAGTCATTTCTTCCATATGTAATGCCATCAACAACAACTGAAGGTTTGGTTTGGCAAGGGGGAAAAAAGAAGAAATCAGCAACAATAATACACGTAATAATAATAATAATCACAGTAATATTTATAGGCGCTTTATCCCAAATATTTGGGTCAAAGCACCGAAACCTAAACCCAGCACGCACACTCGTGTGAATCACACGCATTCTCTCACACACTGGACATGAACACATTACAGTCACGTGCTGTGAAGGGCCAGCTCAGCAATTCAAGCTTCGAAAGTTTAGAATTGCATTTATTTTTTTTAATTTTGGGGGCTGAACATTTCCAAAGCAAAGGGGGAGGAAGCCAGACAGAGAACCCCATACAGTCAAGTGGGACTCGAACATGACCTCTCACACTGGTGACGGAATCTTAATCACTAGACCACCGACCACCCTGAACAGAACAGAACAGGAAACCAAAAATTTCGTTTATGGTAAATTCTGTTCAGGACTGTAAATAGCAAGTTGGTTTTACAGATTTCTGCGTCGTGAGAAGGAGATTGCTGAGACCAAACAGCAGGTGGCGGAAACGGCATCAGAACGATACAAACAGCGGCTGGCGTCGCTCGAGAAACAGCTGGAGGAAGTCAACCAAGCGCTCAGTGAGGAAAGACAGCGGTCACAGGTGAGTGCACATTCCTGACTCCTTTTTTTTTGTGTGCATGGCTGCTTGGAACTGAGGGGGTGCATTGGTTATGTTTTTGTGCATTTTGTTTGGTGGTTGATGTTTGGTTTTGTTTTTTGTTTTTTTTGTTTTTGATTGGGTTGTTTGTTGTTTTGTTTTTTAGCGGTTTTTGTTGTTTCTTGTTTGTTTGGGGGGTGGGGGCATGTTGTCCTGGTAAAGTCATGTAATAACGGTGATCACTAGCATATCAGCAAAACAACAGTTGTCGAAGCCAGAGATAGTGTACACTGCTTCTGATGAAGCTTCACCGATTACAGCTCTGTAGACCAGTTTGATACCCAAAACAGTCACTTAGATATAATGATTCTTATTTTGTCTTGCACACTTGTCAACAGCACACAGCACAGACAATGTCCCAGCACATGGAGCTCATGCGCAAAGTGGAGAATCTGAATGTGCTGACGGATAGCAACAAACTGCTGAGAGAGGAACGCGACAGACTGCAGGCCCTCAACCAGGAGCTGGAGGCCAAGGTATTTCTTGTGTTTCACCCTATGTTTGACTCGCCTGTAAACCAAAGCGAGTTGGTTCTATAGCCTTCTGTCATTCGTTGTCTGTCTGTGACAGTCTTAAAGTTTTGGGTTGATGTTTTTGTTTTGTTTTTGTTTTGGTTTGTTTGTTTGGTTGGTTTTTTTTTTGGTTTTTTTTGGGGGGGGGATATCTCTCTCTCACTCTCTGTCTTTCTGTCTCTTGGGCCAAAGAGCCTAAACTAAATAAAACATTTGTCATTGTCATTGTCTCTCTGTCTCTGTCACTCAAGAACTACAGTTGGTAGAAATACCAGTCACAGTGGTAGTTGGTAACAAGGCCTTTCCAAACAAATCAGTTTGAATGACGTTTCTGGAGGCCAAAGTCACAGGGTTATGAAACTCAATAACTCATGCTTCTTCTATATAACTCAGCATCCACAAACATCAGGCGACCCAAACGTCATATGTGAAGGGCATATATGTGCATACACATTTTGTGGGTGACATTGCCTGGAGAATTGTACGAAGGTTTCTGTCACTGTTGGTGCATCACCCTGGTTGTCATGATTCTGTGTAGGTGCGCAAGCTGGAGGAGGACATCAGCCCACTGCAGTCCAACATGCGTGAGATGACTGCCCAGAAGGAGGTGCTGGAGGCGGAGAAGCAGGCGATGGCGGCGGAGGTGGAGCGATGGAAGTCGCGCACGCACCACCTGGTGGAGCAGAGCAACAAGACAGATCCTGAGGAACACCGCAAGCTGCTGTAAGTACTGGCATGGGTAACTGGACTGTCCAGAATCAGCATAGTGCGTAAAATACACACAGAAATCCAAAAATGACTCAGACAATTTAAGTCACTGCATCCCAGGGATGCATACGTCTTACCTGGTACTGTCCTGCCCATTCGCACAATCATTGCTCAGAGCTGACAACAGGATAGTTGCGCGAGTAGCGATGAGTAATGACGATTCGACTCGAAGTTCAGTGACCAACCAGAAGAACAGACCGGCAAGTCAAACTGTATTCACGCTCACAGTTACTTTTTGTTTCAGCCAAGAGAAGGATATGATCAGGAAACAGCTGGCTCAGACAAAAGAGGAACTGTTCAAAGTCAGGTAAGATATTCAACATTTTTCATGTTCCCCTTACATGATCCCTCGCATGTGTACACCCACCAAACAATCCTTATCTGCAGTTGTTTGAGATAACACTTGAAATTGCGTCTGTTCCAGGAAGTCATCTGATTTTCATTTCAATTTTGTTTTGTTCCTTTTCAGAGCTGAGATGTCCAGGTTGAACGGAGTGCTTACAAAGAAGGAGTAAGTGTTTGTGGAGTTTTCTTGGAAAATCTTGTAGTAGAGTTTATATGCGAGACAAATTTTTGGCTCCCTTGTGTAACAATGGGAGTCTATGTATTAACCCTCCGTCGTCTGTCTGTCTGTCTGTGTGTGTGTGTGTGTGTGTGTGTGTGTGTGTGTGTGTGTGTGTGTGTGTGTCCAGAAAACTTTAACATTGTCATTTTCTCAGAATCTACAAACAGCAGAGGCACCAAACTTGGCATGCTGATAGACAACCACAAGACCTTTCAAAACATATCATTTTGAATGACCTTGACTCAAGGTCAAGGTCACTAACGCTCTCTGTTTGAAAATTTTACATTGGCATTTTCTCGTAATCTACAAACACCAGAGGTTTTAAACTTTGCATGATGATAGACGTTGATAAGAACTTTACAGATATACATGTAGTCGGTGACCTTGTGTCAAGGTCAAGGCCGTACAAGCTATTTTTGTGAAACCTTAACATTGGCATTTTCTCAGAAACAACAAACAGCAGAGGCGCCAAACCTGGCCTGCTGATAGACAGTGATAAGACCTATGCACACATACCACCTTAAATGACCTTGACTCAAGGTCAAGGTCATTAAAACAGTCTGTTGGGAAAATTTACATTTGCATTTTCTCAGAATCCAGAAGAATCACAAGCATCAAACTATATGTGCAAGGATTGACATTAGCAGCACCTTTACAGACATACCTGTGTTCAGTGACCTTTTGTCAAGGTCAAGGTCATGCAAGCGTTTTTTGGGAAACTTTAACCTTGGCATTTTCTCCAAAACAACAAACAGTAGAGGCACCAAATGAGTTATGATGATAGACAGCAACGAGACCTACCTTTCTGAATGACCGTGACTGAAGGTCAAGGTCATTAAAGCTGTCTGTTGTGAATTTTAACATTACTGTTTTCGGAGGAACTTCAAATACTAGAGGCATCAAACTTGGCATAATGATAGACATTGATGAGATCTCATTGGAATGACCTTGACCAAAGGTCAAGGCCATACAAACTGTTTCGGGGAAAATTGTAATATTGCCATGAACTCAGAGCGCCAGAGACACTTTACTTGGCATGATAATGGATAGTGATAAGAGCTTTACAAACATACTCTTGTGAATGACCTTGACCTGTGTCACAAGGGAGCCATGGAGGCTTTTGCCTCTCTAGTTGTACCAGCCTTTTGTCTTGTGATCCATACAAAGAGTAAATGTTCATTCAGTTTTCTTGGAAAATCTTGTAGTAGTGTTTAGATGCGAGACAAATTTTTGTACCAGCCTTCCGTCTTGTGATCCATACAAAGAGTAAATGTTCGTTGAGTTTTCTTGGAAAATCTTGTAGGAGTGTTTAGATGCGAGACAAATTTTTGTACAGTCGAACCTGCCAAGGCGGTCACCTGTATAAGCCAAACCACTGTCTAACCTGGTCACCCCAGAGGATCCCCTGACACACTAGCTGTTGACATGACACCCTGGATAACCCGGTCACCTGTCTAAGGTGGTCAGTTTGACCCAGTCCCTTGGGTGACCGCCTTACACAGGTTTGACTGTACCACCCTTCCGTCTTGTGATCCATATCAGTGTTCAAGTGATTTATGAAACTTTGTTGCAGAACTGAGCTTATCAGCCTGAAACAAGAGGTCTCTAAACAAAAGTAAGTAGTATGATTTAGACGGTCCTGAACAACTGGAAATAGTTGCTCCAAGAAAAATGTTAGTAGTTTTGTTTTTATTCCATAACGTTTAATTTGGGGGGATTTCATTCCGTGGGAACTTCTTTTCTTGCTGTGATTGCAGTGATACATCTTCGCTGGCAGAGATAGCATTAACAACTGGTCAGAAGTTGGTTATGTTATTGGCTACACTTGGCAGCTGTATTCCAGCACAGTCACTATCAATAGTTAGCTTGCAAGTTCTAATTTGCTTATTTATGAATGTGTTACAGCCAGGAGATACAAGACCTGAAGAACCAGATCACTGAGAAAGTGAATGAGGGAGAGAAGAACAATGTCACCATCAATCAGGTAAACGGGACTTGAAATCTTCGTCCTTTTGGCGGATTACCACCACACGCATTCTCTCACATACGGGACACATTACAATCACATGGTGCGAAGGGTCAGCTCAGCTATTCAAGTTTCTGAATTTAGAATTGTATTTATTTTCAAATTTTGTGGGCTGCACATTTCCGCAGCAGAGGGGAAGGATGCTGGAGTACCCGGAGAGAACCCCCAACGGTCGGCCCAAATGAGTAGTGTCACGCACAAGAAGAAAAAATTCTTTCCCCCAAGTGGGACTCAACTTGACCTCTCCCGTTGGTGACGTAACCTCTAGACCACCAACCACCTAAATAAAGTAAAAAATCTAGTCATGGCATCCTTTACTTCAGTCACTTCTGGACATGTCTGTCTTGTTTCCACCTTTGCCACGAAATAGTATTTGTTGCTTGCGCGGCATTAAGCCCTAAATAAATAACTAACTCGCTCTTGTTTCCACCAGCTAAAGAAAATAGGCCGCAAGTACAAGGAGCAGAGCGAAGCTTCACAGAAGAGGGTGGAAGAACTAATGGCCGCCCAAGCTGGCCAGCAGACGCAACAAGCTGCCGCTGCCGCTGAACAAGCCAACAAGCAGCTGACGGACAAGCTTGCTACTTCCGAGAAAGAGAAGGAGGAGCTGAAGGCCAAGGTCACACAGAAAGAGACGGAGTTGGCATCTGCAAAGGACACGATGCAGTCTGTTCAGCAGGTACCATGCTTTGTACTTATAAAATAGGAAACAGGTGACTGGTGTGATGCAGAATATGTGAAAACTGAAAGAGGGGTCTTGTTTATCATTTAAATTTACAAAAACAATTCTTGTCCGTGCAGCATTCAAAGTCCCATTTTAATTTTTCTTGTGTTTTACTTTACGTGATTGGCCACTGACCTTACCACAAGGTGATGTTGCAGTCAGATTTGCTCTTATTTGGGTAGCAGTGATTAATATCAACCCCCACTGGCCAAACTCACAGCATCAGTGTTGTCGTGATCACAGGAGCTTTCACAGGAGAAGGAGAACCACCAGAAACTGAAGGATGAGTTTTCCGAGCTGGACAAGAAGCAGAACCAATCACGCGCCGTGCTGCAGACAGCTCGCACAAAGATCACGCAGCAGAAAGAGCAGATCGACCGCCTCACAACTGAAAACACTGAGCTGAAAACCAGGATGGACCAGAGTCACGTGACACAAGGTGTGTGTGCACAGACGGTGATTCTAGTTGTACACTGATTCAAGGATGCACGGAAACTTTGGACAGCAGTAAAAGTGCCTTGTTATGGGTGAACATTAATGATGCATTTGATTCTCATGATGAATAAGTCAGCTGGTGCTGTATAATAATAATAATAATAATGAGTATTGTATAGGCGCTTTACCCAATTTCCTGAATCGACTCAAAGCGCCGCGAACTGAACCCAACACGCACGCTCACGTGAATCACACGCATTCTCTCACACACTTGACATAAACACATTACAATCACGTGGTGCGAAGGGTCAGCTCAGCTATTTAATTTCGGGATTTAGAATTGCATTTATTTTTCAAATTTGGTGGGCTGAACATTTCCAAAGCAGAGGGGGAGGAAGCCGGAGTACCCGGAGAGAACCCCCGACGATTGGCCCGAATGAACGGTGCCACATACGAGATGGAAAAATTCTTTGCCCCGAGTGGGACTCGAACCCTTGACCTCTCGCATTGGTGACAGGTCTCTTAACCACTAGACCACCGACCGCCCATGTATGAAAGATTTAAGGTTACAGCAGCAGTGTGCGGTGGTTCAGATCGATTGCTACCATGGATTGAATCTGATATTCCCACCCGTCCTCTGATTAACTAAAATGCAGTTAAAATCAAAATCACCCTTGGCAGAGATGACATCTGAAGAATATATCGGGCGAAAGCCTTTTGTCTTCCAGCAGAGTCTTGTTAGTCATGTCTTTATTTCACTTGTAAAGAAAGAAAGCCTTTCGTCTTCCAGCAGTCTTGTTAGTCATGTCTTTATTTCACTTGTAAAGAAAGAAAGCCTTTCGTCTTCCAGCAGAGTCTTGTTAGTCATGTCTTTATTTCACTTGTAAAGAAAGAAAGCCTTTCGTCTTCCAGCAGAGTCTTGTTAGTCATGTCTTTATTTCACTTGTAAAGAAAGAAAGCCTTTCGTCTTCCAGCAGAGTCTTGTTAGTCATGTCTTTATTTCACTTGTAAAGAAAGAAAGCCTTTCGTCTTCCAGCAGAGTCTTGTTAGTCATGTCTTTATTTCACTTGTAAAGAAAGAAAGCCTTTCGTCTTCCAGCAGAGTCTTGTTAGTCATGTCTTTATTTCACTTGTAAAGAAAGAAAGCCTTTCGTCTTCCAGCAGAGTCTTGTTAGTCATGTCTTTATTTCACTTGTAAAGAAAGAAAGCCTTTCGTCTTCCAGCAGAGTCTTGTTAGTCATGTCTTTATTTCACTTGTAAAGAAAGAAAGCCTTTCGTCTTCCAGCAGAGTCTTGTTAGTCATGTCTTTATTTCACTTGTAAAGAAAGAAAGCCTTTCGTCTTCCAGCAGTCTTGTTAGTCATGTCTTTATTTCACTTGTAAGGAAAGAAAGCCTTTCGTCTTCCAGCAGAGTCTTGTTAGTCATGTCTTTATTTCACTTGTAAAGAAAGAAAGCCTTTTGTCTTCCAGCAGTCTTGTTAGTCATGTCTTTATTTCACTTGTAAAGAAAGAAAGCCTTTCGTCTTCCAGCAGAGTCTTGTTAGTCATGTCTTTATTTCACTTGTAAAGAAAGAAAGCCTTTCGTCTTCCAGCAGAGTCTTGTTAGTCATGTCTTTATTTCACTTGTAAAGAAAGAAAGCCTTTCGTCTTCCAGCAGAGTCTTGTTAGTCATGTCTTTATTTCACTTAGAAGGAAAGAAAGCCTTTCGTCTTCCAGCAGAGTCTTGTTAGTCATGTCTTTATTTCACTTGTAAAGAAAGAAAGCCTTTCGTCTTCCAGCAGAGTCTTGTTAGTCATGTCTTTATTTCACTTGTAAGGAAAGAAAGCCTTTCGTCTTCCAGCAGAGTCTTGTTAGTCATGTCTTTATTTCACTTGTAAAGAAAGAAAGCCTTTTGTCTTCCAGCAGAGTCTTGTTAGTCATGTCTTTATTTCACTTGTAAAGAAAGAAAGCCTTTCGTCTTCCAGCAGAGTCTTGTTAGTCATGTCTTTATTTCACTTGTAAAGAAAGAAAGCCTTTCGTCTTCCAGCAGAGTCTTGTTAGTCATGTCTTTATTTCACTTGTAAAGAAAGAAAGCCTTTCGTCTTCCAGCAGAGTCTTGTTAGTCATGTCTTTATTTCACTTGTAAAGAAAGAAAGCCTTTCGTCTTCCAGCAGTCTTGTTAGTCATGTCTTTATTTCACTTGTAAGGAAAGAAAGCCCGGGACTGAAGAAAGTGTTTGGTAGCAGAACTGTTAAGACAGTAGTTTTTGTTTTCCTGGAGAAGATGCTTAAATGGTACTTTGTTTACTTAGTCTGTCCCAAGCTTGTGTGTGTTGGGAGTGGGGGGGGGGGGGGTGTACGTATTGTAGTTGTTTTGTTTTGGGGGTGTTTGCGTGTGCGTGTTAAGCGCCTAGAGCTCTTTAGAATAGGCATTTAATAAATCGTCATTTTTATTATTACATCTTGTTTTCCCAGAGGAGAGTGACCTGCGGACAGCGTCCCTGAGGTCGCAGTATGACCAGCAGATCGCCCACCTGGAGCGTGACCTAGAGGAAGCCAGGCGCGTCTCGGCTGACACATCCACATCAGAGCAGCAGCAGCAACAACTCCAGCAGCTGCAGCAGGAGAGGGACAGGCTTGCTGCTGAGAATGCTGAACTGCAGAACAAGGTCAGACTCCTTCCACACTTCACCATTTGAGTTACACTCTTTTGTTTCCTTTTGTCTTCTAAATGCAGAAAGTTGTACAGTAGAAACTCTTTTGGGTGACCACCCCTTTGGGAGACCACCTGCCTGTGCAGACCAATGTTACAATGATACTGGGTTGCACTTCTTCACTGTCTGAAGCTTCCTTTGGGTGACCACCTCTCTTTTAAGACCACTCTTATCTGACTACAGGAGTGGTCACCCAAAAGAAGTTTTACTGTATTCAAATATCACACATATCAGTTCAGTCCTACCAGTTTCGTTTTTCTTTTTCCTTTTTTTCCGCTCTTTTTCGAATCCTTTTTTATGGCAAATTTCTTGTACATGTAATTCATATGACAGGTGCACAGAATGTCAAACATGTACAACTCATCATCGGAAACGTAATCTGTGTAACAGGTGCAGCAGCTGCAGCGTCAGGTGGACATGTTGCCCAAGGCAGCGCCAGCACAGCCCACCCAGCCCATGCCACGACAGACACCCTCCTCAGGCACCAGGTGAATATAAGCAGGGGTTTGACAAACCTTTTGACATTACAGATACCATCAGGTAACACAGGCTGGGGTTGGGTAGATTAAAAATCCCAACACAACATCCCGGTCTCTTTTGTCAAATGACACACCTGTATACCTGAACACAGTTGTTGAGGGATTGACAGTTAATAGTATGTGCGGCGCTTGGTTGATCTTGAGCGAAAAGAAAGAACAAAGGCTGCAAGAAACAGAAGCTTTACTGTATGAATTTGCCACTAGGTATCCGTGAGGTGAAATATTTATCATGACTTTATGTAACCTACTTTTGAACTTCTGGTGATGGGGAATGAGGTTAATCGTCTCTTTTCCGTTTCCTTATCTTTCTCTCTCTCTCTCTTTCTCTCTTCTTTTTTTTTTTTTTTTTTTTTTTCTCCGTCTCTGTTCCTGTCATGACCTGTGCCATGTGCCTTGCTGTTACAGCCCCACATCCGCAGAAACCCCAAAGATGGCCAGCATCAAACCTGTGGCCACTGCCGCTGCAGCCCCAGTGCAGCACACATCCTCTATTCAGGCCAAGGCCACGGCTAGCATTCGCCCTATGGCCATAGCGCCCTCCAGCAGTAGCGGGGGGAATGCGGGGCTGCCCTACCCCTCTAGCTCCTCCACCCCTCCAATGGCGGCTGTCATGCCCACGACCATCTCCCAGCAGGAGCAGCAGGATGGTGAGTCATGGGAGGATGAACGTCAGTGTTGTCTTGGAAATCATTGTGGACCACATTTCAAATGATGGCGTTCACAAAAGTTTTAATAAGAATGTGATCTTTAAAGACAGGGTCTGTACATGTCATGAAATCCTTGAAATGTCATACAATTGGAATTTGCTTTTCCAGGCCTGGAAAATTTATGAAATTTTCTCAAGAGTCAGGAAAAGTCGTGATATTTTGAAATTTGATGGAAGCCCGACAATGAAATGTTTGGCTTGGTGATTACTTACTGGACAGATCGCCAAAAATACCAACAAACTGCCTTCCCACAAAGCTTATGACTGACTGACTGCAACAACTTGGATGAGCTCAAAATTTCTACCCTTGCCCATGTCAGTGTGAAAGAGGGTGAGGAAGTTGTCATGGAAAACAGGAGAGTCTGCCTGGAAAAGTCATGAATTTTTGAGGCTGTGAACCTGGATGGACCCTGTAAAGAAGAGTGGCTCCTGTAAATACTGAATAGAACTGTCACTTGTGTGTAGTGCAGAAGAACAGATATGGTTTTGTACCAGATGGGCCCCTTTAGTTATGCCGAAGCTGTCACACTCACACACAACAAAAAGAACAAGTGATGAGTGCTGCACACAGTATATTAACCGTGCCTGCCTTCTGTGGTTCCAGACCAGCCCAGCACATCAGGGTTGCAGCAGCAGACCTCCATTCCAGCAGCTTCAGTGACCGGCCGGCCTCAGCAACAGGTGCAGATCGTTGCACCGCAGATCGACTCGGCAGGTACTGTGTGATCCTTTGTCTCCTCTACCTGGTCTTTGTGTTCTTGTTGATGGCATAGCGTGACAGTCTTTGTACCGGAGATTTAGCTGCCTGTGTTTTTCTGGACACTTACTGTCTAGCTTCTCTTTTGAATGATTTCCCAATTTTTTTTTTGGTTTTTTTTTTTTCTTGGGGGGGGGGGGGGGGGGTAAACTTTTTAAAAAGTTTTTTTGGTACTATATGAGGCCATCAGTCCAATCATAAACCGTTTAGAGGTATTACAGGGACAAGAGCAGTAGTCCAAGGTTGTACGGTAATGGTACAGGTAGATCACTTAGCATGAAATAAGTAACGCGGTTCAGCTTCTCTCATCCTAGTTGGAAGGCACACACACACACACACACACACACACACACACACACACACACACACACACACACACACACACACACACATAATCATGTATGCACAGGCTGGGGGGGGAAGAAATCTCAGTCTCACAGCAAGATGAATTTTTTCTTAGTCACAGAGAAGTTTTTGAAATCCCTAACTGCAATCCTTTGCAGCTGTGGAGGCCAGTACATCCGTGGAGGAGCCAACCACTCAGGCAGTGGTGGCCCCTAGTGTACAGGAACCTACGCCAACAGTGCAGTCGGTCCAGCAGCAGCAGCAGCAACAACAGCAGCAGCAAACTGCTCCTACACCGTCTACATCTGCTGCCCCTGTACCAGGCCCCTCAACATCTGGAGATCACCCAGCCATGATTGGGCACCTTGGCAAGCGGTCACGTGATGACAGTGAGCTGTGAGTATTTGTAGGGTTGTAGAGCGAGTGTGTGTGTGTGTGTGTGTGTGATCTTCAAACCATTGGTGGGAGCAGAAGAGAGAGAAAGTGAGAGAGTTTGTTTGTCAGTGTATATGTGTAACAGCATTTGAGCATAACTGTATGCTGCTATCTGTAGAGTTTGTGAATTGGTGTGTGTGTGTGTGTGAATTTCGCAACTTTTAATGTTTCAAGTACTCCTTGCAGAGTGGATGAAACGGAAGCAAAACGCTCAAGGATGGCTCAGGCAAGTGTTATGTCGGTTGCATAGTTATTTACACTTTTACCATCACTACATTCTCGTAGATTAGCTCCTGTTACTGTGCATGGAATAATTCCATCGTCTTCACATGCAGTGTTTCACATACAATGAGATGATTACACAATTGTTTCTGTCTTTCTTTTCTTTTCTTTTTTTTTTCCCTTATGTCTTGAAATCATTTCTTGTGAGTGTTTTGGATGACAGGGATTCATATAAATTATCTTCTACCACCACAGCAGTTGGCTAATAAATTGTCACTGTAAAACCCAATAGAATCTCTGTTGTAATATTGGAGGGTCATTTTGCAGGAAGCGGCTGTCATTCCCACCATCACAGTTATGGATGAAAACTCCAAGGTTGTAACCCAGATAGAGCCCCAGTCACAAAGCCAGCAGGAGGCAGGCAATGCGGTCACCATCTCCTCCTCATCAGCAGCTCGTGAGGAACCAGCATCCTCAGCTTTACAGGCAGTGAGTAAACTCACACTTGCTCTCGTAAAAGGTCAGAACTGTTCTGTCATTCAGCGTATTTCCACATTAACCTCATTTCTTTCCCACTAAGCAAAAGGTATTTTTTGACAGACAGAAATCACATTATTTTGCGTACGTACTGGGAACAAGCATTTGCTCACTGATGTATGCCCAGTTCATTTATGTTCGGTTAGTCTTAGCTCGGATCGTTTGATCTGAAATTTACTGAAGAGGTGTTTCAATGATTGTTCAAAGGTTGACTTTGGAGCTGGCGTCTCAGTCACAACTTCTACGACTGATCTTGGGCACTTGGTGCAAGAGTCTTCCATGGTACTTTCAGTTTGGTTTTTTCAATCTAAGCAATGTGTGTGTGTGTCTGTGTCTGTGTCTGTGTGTGTGTGTGTGTGTGTGTGTGTGTGTGTGTGTGTGTGTGTGTGTGTGTGTGTGTGTGAACTGGAAGCCACCAGCATTATAACAAACTGTGTCTCCAAGATACTGACTGGGCATCACAGTACCATGTCTCCATCTCACCTCGCTGCAAATCCTGTTATCTCTCAAAATCCCATCGCAAAAATCGCATTTTTACCTGAAATCTTCATATCACTAGGACACATTTCAAGCCACTGTTTTGCAGTCTGCTCCTTCTCTCTCACTCCTTCTCTCTCACTCCTTCTCTCTCACTCCTTCTCTCTCACTCCTTCTCTCTCACTCCTTCTCTCTCACTCCTTCTCTCTCACTCCTTCTCTCTCACTCCTTCTCTCTCACTCCTTCTCTCTCACTCCTTCTCTCTCACTTGTCATTGTATCACAACAAGAAGGCATGTGAATTTGTTCATTGTTAGATTTAAATTTTATTATTTTCATTCCACAACAGGCTTTCAACTGATGTGTCTTTGTATTGTGTGATGTGATTGACGTGTTGGTCTGTATAGTGTGAATGTGTATGAGTGATGTGTGTTAGCGCAATGAGTCACTGTTTTTGAGAAGTGCGCTATATAAATGAAATTTATTATTATTATTATTATTATGCGCGAACTTGAAAATGTGAACCGTTGTGGGGGAAAAAAAAAAAAGGTCAAATAAAAAAAATAAAAACTCTAATGCAATCTGCAGCTGTCGCAGGCCTAGCGGGAAGGCCCACACCTCATGTAATAATGGCTTTAAGCGGCTGCTGCTGGTGTGCAGTGGCTGTTCCTTTTTAACCAGTCTTATCATATAGCGGCTAGAGGTGGTCAGGCTTGGACTCTTTTAAGAGGTATCACTGGGCAGTGAGGAAACTGATGATACGGGAATGGAGGTCATGTGATAGGATGAGAGAGCTCATGGCGGCCTACTGGATTATAATAATAATAATAAGTATTGTATAGGCGTTTTACCCAATTCCATGAATCGGCTCAAAGCGCTGCGAACTGAACCCAACACGCACGCTCACGTGAATCACACGCATTTTCTCACACACTGGACATAAACACATTACAATCACGTGGTGCGAAGGGTCAGCTCAGCTATTTAACTTTTTAAGTTTCGGAATTTAGAGTTGCACTTATTTTTCAAATTTTGTGGGCTGAACATTTCCAAAGCAGAGGGGGAGGAAGCCGGAGTACCCAGAGAGAACCCCCGACGATCGGCCCAAATGAACAGTGCCATATACAAGAAGGAAAAATTCTTTGCCCCGATCTTTCTTTATCTTGGTTGACTACCATTGATACAGTTGGGGTGTAGGGTGGGGGTGGGTGTCTGGCAGTTTAACGTCCTTTTCCACCACATATGGGTGATATTAAAGACGGGGGAACGAGAAAAAGGCCAGCACAAACATTTGGCCTCAGTCGGGATTTGAACTCGCGACCTAAGCATCGAAAGTCGAAAGCTCTCTCATTCGGCTATCCCGGCTCCCCCGTTGATAAAATACACTGCACTGAGTGAATTGTTAAGGGAAATAGGTGGGCCTCCTATAGTAATTGCCATCTGGCAGGCTAATCATCAAAACACATTTAACTAAAAGCAGTACATTTTTTTTCTTCCTGTAGCTGCAGCAGCAGCGAGGCCCAGCTGAAGAGGAAGCGATTTCATCCTCACAGACAGAGGGCAGTGTACCGGTCGAGGGTGAGGACGACGGGAGCGAAGGAGGAATCATCATTGTCGGCAGTGATGAGGAAGAGCAGGTAAAAAAAAAAAAAAACCCAAAAAACAAACAACTTTTTGAGTAGAAAGAATCTGGTTTGTGTCGTTGAAGTTCGCACATTCTTGCAGCAAGTGTTTGCTCTGCAACAAAAAGGGAAATTCCTCTTCAGTTACATCTACAGTCATGCAAGTACTGCTGTTTTAGTGCTGTTTTAGTGCTGTTTTAGTAAAGCTTGAAGAATCTGCTGTCTGTGCTGTTGTTTGCATGCTTTTTCATACTTTGCTGATCTGTGTGAACCCAGGGTGAAATGGAAGGGGGAACACTGCCAACGATGGAAGTGCAATTGGAGGAGGAAGACATCGATGATGAGTCAGATGAGGAAGGGGTAAGTTCACACTATGATTAAAACAATAAAAGTAATAATAATATTAATAAAAATAGAATATTTATGTTATCACCCAACATTATCTAAGATCTGGGCGCTTTTATATATGTTTATATATATGCACACATAAAATCAGATCAAAGACAGATAAAACAAACATGAGACTGGTGAAACAGATAAAACTGATATAACCCACAACACGCGCACGCACACACACAGACACACACGGACACGCACGCACGCACGCCAGCGGAACGCTATGGCTCTGATACTAGGAAGTAAAGAGGTGTGTTTTCAGGCGGGACTTGATGGATTCTTTGTTTGAGATGTGTTTGATTGAAAGAGGTGGCGGATTCCAAGTAACAGGGGCCTGGTAACGAATGGAACACTGACTGACTGATTTAGAGAATCTGGAATTTGTAGGTGTCAGATACAATTGTTGAGAGGGAGCAGAGATGTGGAGGAGGTCATAAAGGTATTGAGGGCCAGTGCCACTGACTGAACTGAAACAGATTGAAGATACCTTATAGCTGATTGTCTATGAAATGGAGAGCCAGTGCAAACTTTGCAGTAAAGGGGTAAGGTGGTCAGGTCTCATTACTCTACAAATCAGGCTGCCTGTTTGTGACGTGTTACAGGACTCTGACGATGAGCAGATTGACGAGGAGGACTATGAAGAAGACGAGCAGGACCAGGAGGAGATGGAGGAGGAGGGCATGCCTGAAGAGGCTGGTGCTGATGAAGATGATGATAATGATGTTGTCATCATTGGTAAGTTACTGCCTTCCTGATATCATCACACTTGTCTAGGTGACCGATTGTGGATTTTCTTTCCATTTTCATTCCCTTTCCATTTCATTTTTTTGACGAGGGGAGGGGAGTTTGTTTTTGTTTTTTTAATCTGGGTTGTAGCCTTCGTCAGATTGCTGCACAGTCCCAAAATATTGAAATGCTGAAGCATTAACTGACATCTCGCTCTTTCAGATATCGATGAGAACGAGCCACAGGAATCACAGCAGTCGGCGGAGCCAGAGGGGAGCAACATCAGCACAGCTGCAACATCCAGCCCTCGTCCCCCACCACCACCGCTGCAACCTGTGCCCACCCACAGCGAGCGGCTGCCGTCAACCAGTCGCGGCCAGCTCACACCATTCCTTCTGGTCAGTGCCATTCATTAGTTCAGCTTTGTTACTTTGTAGCCAAGGATTTTGACAGGGTTACCAGTACTCACTCTCGTGATTCTAGTGTTGACGGAAGCAGCTAGAGTTGTAACAGCAAGTTATTCCTACAATACATTCCCTGACGGTGTTACAACATAGCCCATACTCTACGGAAAACCAGTTTAAGTTTATCATTGCTAAGCAACAGGAGGCAACTCCACGCTTACCTGATTCAGGATCACAGGAGTTTCTCTTTCAAAGTTAGGGCAATATGGGGCAATGTAGGTGTTCGTGTGAGGCAGGAAACTGACTAGAGACATTCATGTTTTTGACATGACCACGAAGTGCAGCTGAAAGCATCGCCTTCGAATAGCTTTGATAAGATAAGCGTTTTTCATCCCACGAGAGGAAATTAACTGTGATCAGAACTCTGCCGTGCTCACACTGACTTCTTTGTGAAAAGCATCCTTTTACCCACCATATGGTGATGTGTCATCCGTTCATTTTTCTGCGTCTAGGGACAAGGCGGTGCATTTGACGAAGACGACTGCACTGTTCCCAGCACTCCAACCCTGTCACTGCCTCGTCGCAACGATGGATTTGCAGAAGCTCTCAAGTAAGTTTTGCAGTTGGAGATGGTCCTTGCTTCCCCCAAACATTATTCCTCCTTGCCTTGACAGCCTGTCCTTCCTCTCGCCCTGTAAGCTTCAAGCTTAGGTCTGACATAAAACATGTTACACCAAGTTACACACTTGGGTTTTGTTTTTTGGGTTTTTTTTACTTTTTTTGGGGGGGGGGGGGGGGGGGGGGTAGGTAGTTGTTGTTTATGATGATGATGGAGACTTGGTGTAGCGCACGGCTCCACCCTAACTGAGTGCTCACGGCGCTTAGGGAGAGGTTTTGAAAGGAAAGATAGTGAGGGGGGGAAAAAAAGCTGCTGATGATTACTGGCGTGAGGCACTGAAGAGATGAGTCTTCAGGCGCTTCCGGAATGCGGTAATGCTGACTGCCTCCATCACTTTCTTAAGGAGAGAGAACCACAAATTCGGCACTGCATTGTTTACTAGTTTAGTCTATCCTGCTTTCTTTGAGCTAAGTCTGCCTTAAGCGTATCCATTACCACAGCAAGAGGTAAGATTTTACCTCACACATAATCCGTATAATAAATGTAATCTGTGTGAATGTCTTGTGTTTGTTTAGTTCCCCACACGTTGCTCAGCGCTTTGTGTTCAGCGGTACAGCAGAGGGCACAAGTCAGCCAGATCTGGCTCAGCTGGAATCACAGCGTGGTAAGTCGTCTAAAAGGGAAAGTGATCATGACGCAGTGAACATTTTGAGTGCATATTCTTGTATGCAAAAAATGGATAGAACCTGTTTTGTGCAGTTTTCCACACAACTGCAATAGTCTCCACAGAAGAAAAAAACAACAACAATGCACAGAACCATGCCAGATTTCAATCCAGATTTTAAAGTTTGTTTTTAACTCACAGGATTTGCATCAGTTCTGCTTAAAAACGTCATACTTGGCTGTGGGAACCCCTAACGGAAAGCAGCACTTCCGCACATGCTGACTTTAAGGGAAATGACCGTGCTTGTTTGTACGTAGTACAAGTTATAGATCTGTGCTGACTACACTTTCAAGTGCAATTTTTTGCTTCAGCTCTGGGTATGGATGACACCCGCATGGACCTCTCGCAGTTTGACGAGGGAGGGGGCCGTAGCATGCCATCCACACCCACCCCACTGCAAGTGTCTGCTCCAGGTGAGAAGCGGCTAGAACTTTAATGGCATTTGCTCTTTGACTTAATGTAGTTTACAGTGTTGATGTACAGTTAAACGCACGTTCAGGCAATGTTTTTTGGGTTGGGGTTTTGTGTGTGTGCTACTTTATTGTCCCTTTTGGGAAATTCAGGCTGCTTTCCCTGGGGAACGCGTTTTGCCACAGTGCAGCGCCCCCCAATACCTAAATGATTCTAGTTTTCAATTTTGCTGGGGGAGGAAAGTCGGATAACCTGGAGAAAACCCCCCGATGAGCAGCCTGGTAGCCAGGAAAAAACAGTATCAAATATCACATGCTCAACCTGGACTCGAACCCACGCTTCATCTCCATAACAGCGGTGACGGCCGTTCAGTAGCTCAGCGGCTAAGTTTGACGCGCTACCTATTAGACCACCATCCACCCCCCTCATTCTCTCCTGCTCCCTGACTATCCCACAATTATGAAAAAAAAAAAAAAATTCTTTTTGAGAATTGATTTTTAATGGTAAACCTGACGTTTTGGACACTTCTTCTCTTTCAGTGTCACTTGAGACGCAAGCCGTAGTGTCCTCCTCCACCGCTGTCACACAGCCCAGTCAGCCACAAGACAGTGGTGCCTCCACCATCTCCTCCACGTCCACCGCGCCCTCCCAGCCAGAGACCAGTGTAAGTCAGGGACAGGGGGACGGTGACGGTCAGCCATCAGCAGAGGAAGTCCTTGGACAGCAGGTGGAAGGAGTGAGGTAAATTTTGCTGGTGTTTTGGGGGGTTTTTTGTTTGCTGCTGGGATTGGGTTTTTTTTTTGTGTGTGTGTGTGTTGTTTTGTTTTTGTTGCATGTTTTTGTTTTTTGTTGTTAGTTGGGGGGGGGGGGGTGTCCCTTTTTTTAAAATTTGTTTTTGTTGCCGTTTTTATTTTGTTTCGGCGGTGTTTTCCTTCAGTTTTTATTTTTGGGTTTTTTTTGTTGGTTTTTTTTAGGGGTTTTTTTTTTTTTTTTTGGGGGGGGGGGTGGGGGTTGTCTTTGATAGAAGAGGATGTATACCTGTTCAGTAAAAGCCTTCCACCATGTCATGACATGCACCTTGTCTCTGTTGACAGTGAAGAGAACCAGGCGCTTGAAGAAGAGGAAGCAGCTGCAGAGGCGTCACTGCTGGAAGGAGGTGGCGGGGACGAAGAGGAAGACTCCAGTGAGTTGCATTTCTCTCAAAAACTGAGCAGTAGAGGTACAGCAAATCGCTGTTAATCAGTCCATAGGCATGCTGTGGTGAATTGAGGGTCACCTTGCCTGTGACATGGGGAGATGATCGTATGCCACAGAGATGCTCATGTGGGTGTGGATGTGAAACCTGCTTGCACTGAAATCAACTCCTTTGTTGGCTCCCTTGTGTAACAATGGGAGTCTATGTATTAACCCTCCGTCGTCTGTCTGTGTGTGTGTGTGTGTGTGTGTGTGTCCAGAAAACTTTAACGTTGTCATTTTCTCAGAATCTACAAACAGTAGAGGCACCAAACTTGGCATGCTGATAGACTAGCACAAGACCTTTCAAAACATATCATTTTGAATGACCTTGACCCAAGGTCAAGGTCACTAAAGCTCTCTGTTTGAAAATTTTACATTGGCATTTTCTCGTAATCTACAAATGCCAGAGGTTTTAAACTTTGCATGATGATAGACATTGATAAGAACTTTACAGATATACATGTAGTCAGTGACCTTCTGTCAAGGTCAAGGCCGTACAAGATAGTTTTGTGAAACCTTAACATTGGCATTTTCTCAGAAACAATGAACAGCAGAGGTGCCAAACCTGGCATGCTGATAGACAGTGATAAGACCTATGCACACATACCATCTTAAATGACCTTGACTGAAGGTCAAGGTCATTGAAACAGTGTTCGGAAATTTTACATTTGCATTTTATCAGTATCTAGAAGAATCAGAAGCATCAAACTATGTGCGATGATTGACATTGGCAGCACCTTTACAGACATACCTGTGTTCAGTGACTTTTAGTCAAGGTCAAGGTCATGCAAGCGGTTTTTTTTTGGGAAACTTTAACCTTGGCATTTTCTTCAAAACAACAAACAGTAGAGGCACCAAATGAGGCGTGATGATAGACAACAATGAGACCTACCTTTCTGAATGACCTTGACTGAAGGTCAAGGTCATTAAAGCTGTCTGTTGTGAATTTTAACATTACTGTTTTCGGAGGAACTACAAATGCTAGAGGCATCAAACTTGGCATGATGATAGACATTGATGAGATCTCTTTTGAATGACTTTGACCAAAGGTCAAGGCTGTACAAACTGTTTTGGGGAAAATTGTAATATTGCCAGGAACTCAGAGCGCCAGACACATCACTTAGCATGATACTGGATAGTGATAAGAGCTCTACAAACATACTTTTGTGAATGACCTTGACCTGTGTCACAAGGGAGCCATGGAGGCTTCTGCCTCTCTAGTTTTAGGTCTTGCTGTAATGATGACAGGTATGGCACAAGATCTTTGTAATCAGTATTCTGTCATTAGCCTTGCCATCAGTATATGACCCATGCACAGGTGTTTGTCCAGCAAAATTCGTCATTAAGTTACGTGTCCATGTTGATCCTGACCCTAGGAAGGTGTATTTTCAGGGAGCAGCACACGGCCCAGGATCCAGCGCATCGTGTGGGACGAGGGTAGCAATAGCAGCAGCGCGCCACAGTCCACCTCTACAGCAGTCGCCCCCTCCACCTCCTCCCACCAGATGGCACCGTCAACCCGCAGAACACGGGGCCTGCGCCGCGGGGCCATGCCGACCAGACCACGCGGGGCTTACGCTTGGCGGGCTGGCCAGGGGGGACAGAGTCGGGGAGGGCAGCAGCCGCAGAGGGGCATGGGAAATGTTCGTCGTGCCCCTAGCAGGGGAGGCTACCGCGGACAGTTCTGATGAGAAGGGAGGTGATTTGTCGCTCGGTGAAAAGGGACTGGCATGAAGCTGACTTTTTGTAGTGAAGACATACGTACAGACTGCTTAAAGTGAAGTGAAGTAGGATGGGTGTGATTGCAAAAGAATCTTTCGGACAGACTGCAGATCGTATTTGTGGTGCAAAGTATGTGGTTTTGGTGTCATGTAATGCTGTGTGTGTAACCAGCTGCTTACCTGAAAACTTGGACTATGTCGTGTTTATCATTGTGTCATGCGGAAAATGTTATGCTGGACTGAAGACACTTTAAAAAAAAAAAAAATCCCATCAAAATCTCAAAACATGGGTGTTGCAAAAGAAAGGACTTTGTTCTTTTCTGCTTTCAGTGTCTGTTTCATATGTGTTCAGTGATGTGCTCTGAATGTTTCAGACACTCATAAATTGCTGTTGAATTGTTTATTGTATGTCTTTTATGAATTATCGTGGTAAAATTTTCACTCCCTCGCTGAGTCAGTTTGTAGAGGGCTCTGTCCATTGGTTCAGTTTTGAAGTGTCCATATAATCCACACTTTTCTTCCGAGTTTGGACAGAACAGCAACACATTACTTCGGCATTGTGCTGTGGAGAGATTTTGCCGACTGATTTAGCTTTGGGGGGAGGGGGGGGGGGGGGGGCATTTTCCTTGACAAATCTAACAAGGACCAGTTAACTCGGCCTTCTAAAAATTGACGCAGTGAAGGGGCCAACATCTCGGTTGTATTATTCATACCTGTAGAAAAACTCACATCACACAATCATTCATTTAGAAAATACGCTTCATCGTGTTTGTAATATGTGTATCAGTGAGGTGCTGACAAAAAATACTGGAATTATTTGCAACATTGTTGCTTTGCTCTCACTTGATTGTGATCATGAGACAATAAAAATCATGTCCATGCATGGGTATGTGAATTCCTTCAGTCGTCTGGCCTGAACACTTTGATGCAGCTTTTTAGGTCTTTGAACTGTTAAAGGTTCCCAAAACAACTCTGAAGTCAGCTGGCGGATGTTCATTTTCTTACGCCGCCCCCTCCGTCTGGAACGCTTTACCTGTCACCATTAGGGATCTTCCCACGCTGACTCAATTTAAAGCCCATTGAAAGACCCACCTCTTTAGGCAAGCTTTCGAGCTGTAGTCCGACCACTGTTTCGTCGGCACTCGGGATGTGTGTGTGTGTGTGTGTGTCGCACGAGCGCAGAGAGTGCTTCGTAGAAAACAGATAGACGCTATATAAACTGTATTCATTATTATTATTATTAAACTACACTGGGATGCCTTGTATTCAGCCTGTAACAAAACACATCACAACTCGACACTTGCAGAGATCAAACAAAACACATCACAACTGGACACTTGCAGAGATCAAACAAAAGTGAACTGTTACCAGCTGTTTATTAGCTCTTCTGTTGCAACCCCGCTGCCGACACTTGAAGAGATCAAACAAAACTGAACTGTTACCAGCTGTTTATTAGCTCTTCTGTTGCAACCCCGCTGCCGACACTTGAAGAGATCAAACAAAACTGAACTGTTACCAGCTGTTTATTAGCTCTTCTGTTGCAACCCCGCTGCCGACACTTGAAGAGATCAAACAAAACTGAACTGTTACCAGCTGTTTATTAGCTCTTCTGTTGCAACCCCACTGGTTTTACAGCCGTTGTAGGTGATGGACAAAACCACAAAACAAATGTAGGTGTATGATCACAGAAGATTCCAGTGTAAATTGCTTTGATGGCGCCTGAGACCTAAAAATAGTATAGTTTGTGTATAATCATTTTAAAAAGCATGTACATTTGGACAATCACGTACAGATTAGCAGCAAAAGAAAGGGTCTAGCTGTAGCCACACTGAGCAAGCACACATCATGTCAAACAACTATGTACATGGTAGAACACAACCAACATTTTTTTTTTTTAAATTAAAAAAGACAAAAAGGGCAATTGCAGAAATAGATTAGGACTATAAAAGACTGTTGAAACGCACATGCAAAGTAGTCAAATGTAGCAAATATTTATTTTCACATTCACTGGCTTAAAGGCGCACACATGAATATAATACTGATGCAACGGCCTACAGCAGTCTGTCACAGCCAGTTCTTTGACACAAATAACCATGTATGTGAAAACAAAACAGTAAAAACATGTATATAGTTATCTCCATTTATCATTTACAGGACTGTATGAAACATTGCAGCCAGTACCTGAAGTTAAACAATCGCCTTCAGGGTTCCTCTCTACAAGTGGACACCCAGTGTTTTGAACTGAAGTTTTTTCCTTGTAATATCTTTTTTTTCTTTGCTGTGCATGTTGGACCTGCACCTCAACAAAAACAAGAAAAGACAAGTATATTTTCTGTAGTCAAACTTCTCCAAAGGAACCCCAAACTGATGTCAAAAGAAAGGACAACTTTGTAACCGCTTCTTCACCTTTCAAACATACCGTTAAAATGTTAAACAGAATGTAAAAATGGTTTGATACTGAAAGTCACTTCTCCACATTTTTTGTTGGTTGTTTTAATTCCCCTTGGACAAAAAAAAAAAAAAAAAATCTATGTCCCAGTCTCACGTTTGTTAGGGTCTCCATAAATCAAATCCACCCTCCGAATCATTTTAGTCCACTCCAGTGACCAGTAACTCATGCTAAGACTTGGGACCGCTCGCGTTCAATGCCGGTGAGACCGAGGTTGCGCTCAATGGCAGTCTGGGCTCTTGGGTTCAGCTTCTGGCGGACGTCCATGCAGCGATTGTCCAACATGAGCGAGTTGTTCTTCTCGGCCAGGTCATCGTTGATACGATGCAGGTTCTTCTGCAGTCCGTCCAAGGCATGTCTGTCATAACAAAATTTATGTTTCAGTATGTGTCTGGTTTTGCATGGAAGAATTACCCTTCAGGGTTCAAAATTAACAGCTGGATGATGCCATATTCACCAACATTTTGTAAAATGTTTCAGTTACCAGTGGTTTAGTTATGTTGATAATGTGCCACCGAAACTTTGAACTGGCACTCAACTGCTATCTAGTTTCAAATGGCCCTCTCGACAGCAGCATTTAACTCAAAGCTCTGAGTTCTTGCTGAGACAGAAAGGTAAGAATTTGAACCGAAGAGTATGTGTAAACATGTGTGCTTGGACCTTCAGGCTCATTCTGTGATGTTTTGAAACAGGTATCGTTTTCATGTAAATGAAGGATTTCTTCTAGTTTTCACTCTTTATCATATATACAAACATTGAAATAATTACACATACAGGACTTGCAACTGGGCTCATTATGTGAAAGAAACTAACCTCATTTACTGGTCTACTTTTTTTTTTTTTTTCAAGGAAGCTTGTCAGCAACGAGGCTGTGATGAACAGGGTTCGGGGTGGGTTGGATGGTGGTTCAGCAACATTTTCTCCACTATTTAATCATGACATCAAATCAGGGCCATGGTGAAAAAGCCAACATGTACTTTCTGGCTCTCATTTGAGAATCAAACATAACCTGTGAACTGACTGACCAACACGCTAGCAGCCAGACTACCCCAGCTCCATTTTGGGACTGTGCAGGGTTGTAATATCAGATAGAGAACGGTCACTCACTTCGCCTGCTTGCATTTCTCCTCCAGGGCTTTCTTTGTGGCCTCCAGCTGCTTGACCTCATCTGTCAGACCATACTGAGGGGCGTCACGGCACAGCTCCACATTGGGGCGGTACGTGCGGTTCTCCAGGCGGGTCTGAGCCAGCTTCATGGGGTTGATCTTGGCTCTGATGGCCTCCTCCAGGCCGCGGATGTCGTTCTCCATCTCAGCAATCTCGTCTTCAGTCTGTGAAGGATGACATGATATGAAATATTTACTAGCTGTCCTTTGGAATTTATCAAGTTTGGCAGCTGAAGCAGAAGCACTTAAATACAGAAGACCTAGGGCTAAATATTTTGAAAAGAACATGATGCTTTACAGCCATTTTGATGTTGATGTTGGGGGGGGGGGGTGTCAGTACTAAACACTGTGCACAAAAGACCTTTAACAAATATGGTACAGACTTTCATCCATCTCAATTTAAAAAAAAGAAAAAACAAGAAACTTGCGTTCTTCTTCTGCCACTCCAGCTCATCCTTGGCACGCTCGAACTCATGGATGCGCTTGCGGAAAGCGTACTCGGTCGCAACCTTCTGTGCCTCCAGATCATTGGCTGTCTGTTGCAGAGTGTGGTGGATCGCCTCCCTTAGCCTGTTGGATGCCTGCATCTCAGCGTCAGCACGTTCTTTGTTGTAGCGGCTGAAGTCTTCCCATTGCTGGGGGGTTGTGGTCCTACAGGAAAAATATAATTTTGTCTACTTACACAGTTGTAATAAGAGCTGAGGTACTGTGGTATTAGCCAGGATTCTCACATGAAGTTTCTTTGTTTGCCATGCATGATCAGGAATGTCAAATAAAGTTTCTTTGCTTGCAGTGGCATAACCCAGGATTCTCAAATCAAGTTTCTTTGCTTTCGGTGGCATAACCCAGGAATCTCAAATCAAGTTTCTTTGCTTGATCATCAAATTATGAAATGTTAGTTCAAGTGTATTAGTGGTGCACACAAGCGACTCAGTAAAAGAAATTATGGTACAGCCTCTTTCTTCAGCGCTTTTATTGCTCTAGCAGATCACTTGGTGGAATAACAGTGTTAAAGACACAGGTGTTGCAGGAATGCAGCTTTCAACAAAGCCATATTCACTCAGGAAGAAATGAGAGGCTTTAAAATTGTTTGCACGAACAGACTGTGACAGCGTGAAGCAATGCCCAAACTATCTCCATGCAGAGTACTTCTGCAATGTCACCTTGAGCTCACTGGACTGTACGTTTCACACCATTAACCTGTACTTACCCCTTGGGAACACGCAGGCTGTCTGGCTTATAGCTGATCAAGGGTGAGCGGTCAGTGAGGTTGTACTGGTCAATGTCAATGCCGAGGGCAATGTTCTTGTCCTGGAGGTCAGCCTGCACCTGCTGGCGAGCCTCCTGCAGCAGGCACAGCTGCTCAAAGCCCTCCCTGATGCGCTGCTGAAGGGCCTTCTTGATGCCGTCGATGACCTCCATCTCCTGCACAACAAACATTTGATGAAGAACAACAGTGAGAGTGGTTCATGTGGCCACAAGCAAACTAGCAAAGCACAAAACTGCCATATACACTGTACAACAATCTAGTACCAATTGTGGTTGACTAAAATGAAAACAATGTCTGCTCGGCCATGACCCTTTCCACTTTGTCATAATATGTGAAAAGTCATCCAGTGTGTATTGTGCCTTTCTTGCTGATGTTTACATGGACATCAAGTATAAACTCCACTGGACACACATCTAGTTATGGAAAAGCAACACCTCTCTCTTTCTTTCTCTCTCCATTTATTGGATGTTCTTTCTCTTTTTTTTTTTATTACTCTATTTTGGTGTTTTTATACAAATTTTTATACAACTGACAGTTACAGACATATATAAATGCAGTCAGACGGGTACACAGGCAAAACATAAAGTACAAGTACATGTAATCCTACATACATACATACATACAAACATACATACATACATACAAACATACATACATACATACAAACATACATACAAATTCACACCATGCACACGAGCATATTTATTGGATGTTCTACAAAAGTTTACATTCATCATTTCTGGGGACCAAGGCATTGCTGTCATCACTTTTGCCTGCTTGGCTCTTCTTGCTGAATGTCTCTTTTGAAACAGTTCTGATTAAGAACACGACGCTACTTACCTTGTGAAGCTGGTTTTCGGGCTCATCCTGCACGACGTCAATGTGCTGACGACCTTCCCGCAAGGTCAGGCACTCAATGTTAGCGTCTGTGGGGATGTTCTTTGCCTCCAGGGCGGCCTCCGTCAGTTCCTTGGCCTCTGACAGGTCAGCAATCTCTTTGTCAAGATCGGCAAGAGTCTTCTCCAGAATCTCCTTCCACTGAACAACAAAAAAAGCCCATAAGTTACCATACTATGAATCATAAATTATCATAATTGAAAAGGTTCAGTATGGGCATGGAGTAAAAGCTGTGGTGATGGTGTTGTTTTTGTTTGTTGTTTTTGTTTGTTGTTATTTTGTTGCATTAAGTTTTTGCCAGCTCCAGTGGTATTCCTCCCAGGTCATTGGTTTAATCCACAGAGGGCTCAGAAGCTGGGGCAATTTTTATGATGCATGATGATGAGGATTCAAATGCTGGTATGATGAAATGCTGTGGGTCTTACAGTTGTTTTTCTTCAGTCAAAAATGCTGGAATTCATGTTTAAAAAAAATATATATATATAGAGAGTGAGTCTAGATACTAACTGTCCTGCAGACTTAGGCCTGCAGGCAATGTGCTGAGGACATTTAAGTGAAAGATGCAATGCTGAAAAATACATACACACATGAAATTTCAACAAATGTTCACTTTGAAGTTCAAAACACTTTGCTGATGTACTTCACACACAAATATGTACTTAAAACAAGACCAAAAAATACAAATTAACAAAAATCATAATCACTGACCTTGCGGATGTGATCTACACGATCAGCCAGGCGCACATTGTTGGAGTGCTGGTCCCACTTGGTCTGTGAGTCTGTCTCGTTACGTAGGAACCGACCCTCCTGGCGGACCTGGTGAGAGGCACTGCGCTGACGCTCTGCATTGGTGGAGATCGTGTAGTTGCTTGTGAACCAGTCAGGGGGCTGGAAGCGAGTTACTGGACGGACTTCTGTGGCCATGTTGGACGGTCTGGGTCAGTCTGTCTGGTGGAAAGCAAAGGGTTAACTGTTTTGTGTGTAGGTGTAGATTTCAGTCAGGGCAAATATGATTATACACGCATGAGAAGAGAGGTAGTTAGTTACTTAGTTGTTGCTTAAAGTCACTTTGGATTATTTTACAAGTCACTAAAACATTAAAGGTAAAAACCTTTAATTTTTTAATTACTTAAAATAATAATAATAATAATGAGTATTGTATAGGCGCTTTTCCCAATTTCATGAATCGGCTCAAAGCGCCGCGAACTGAACCCAACACGCACGCTCACGTGAATCACACGCTTTCTCTCACACACTGGACATGAACATATTACAATCATGTGGTGCGAAGGGTCAGCTCAGCTATTTGAGTTTCGGAATTTCGATTTGCATTTACTTTTTCAAATTTGGTGGGCTGAACATTTCCAAAAATATATATTTAAAATCTCTTTTGGCTTAATTTGGCTTTTAAGATGCTTAAAATGCCGTTGGTGGGGGATGGGGGGGGGGCATCCCTGAACAACACCTTCAGATCAGAGCAAAGAAAGTATTGTTTGGTCACTAAAAGTTCACTAGAAAGCTACAATGATTCATGGGTCAACAACTCATCAGCTTAAACTTGAAGTACAACGTGTCTTAGTCAATGGAAAAGAGAAAGGTATTTTTTTTCTTTTTCTTGATTTACAGATAGGTCCTCTTGATGAAATGGTTCAGCCCTACAGAGTGTACAAGGTAAATTCACAATGTGGCCCTTGAAGACAAATTTCATACTGTAAAAATCCAAACGATCCTGGAATCAGGAATCACCAAACAGTCTGCTATCTCATGCCGTGTGATTTTATTCAAGGCATTTGATGTAAAGCTATGACATCTGCCGATCACACGGGGACGGTTTCATTGCTAAGAAATTTCAGAATGGCTGACACCCACTGCATAAATCTTCAGGAGGAAAAGAAGAAGAAAAACAAATGTCTGGGTGTTTTTCGTTCATGAACACTTCATGATTATCAAAAGAAGATAGAAAATAATTTAAAAGATAAGAAGGAGAATGACTCGAGGTAAGAAAAACGTTACCTGACCTACGGTGCACCTTTCCACCAACCTAGTTATTGATACCGATGCTTCAGCACTCGGAAACACAAGCGCTTAGCCAGGTTGCTAACGAAACAACGAGAGCTTTAACAAACCTATGTTGATTGGCTAGTCTGTTCAGATTTGGCCAATCAAATGGGTTGTTTGAAAGCTGGTTTTCGTCTGTTGTCATGGAGCATCATTCCGGATGTGCGGGATAACTTAAACGGAAATACAACCGTCATCATCTCCCCTTGAATATATATACTATTTTTTTTTCTGGCGACTATCGAAAGAACAACATGCGTTCGACGTTACTTTTCGCACTAATTGCGAGTTCACTGGCCAGATCAGATGTATGTTCTAGGTGTATATGCTTCATACGTCACTTTTGTTTTATTCTAAGACGAATTATACGTATAATTTTCACAAATGTTGATGATTTTTACACTCATGGACGTCTGAACACTTCGCTGAAATGCCAGCTGATTACGTCGTAGAGTATCGCGGCCCGCGGGGTAGAGATCTGTAAAGATATGGTGTTGCATTTACGCCATAATAATATTGTGAAGCGTACTACCAATTTTGCATAAATGTTTGAACTATGTTTCAGGGGTCAGCATGTCAGGTACAGTGCAGCAGCCCAGTGAATGGAACACAGACGGCCCAGTATTGTGAAAAGTACAAGTTGACGTTAGTCAATAGATGTTGCTACAAGTACAACCACACCGCATCCAATGTAACAGTGGAAAGTGTTGTTGGGTAGGCTATCAGTTGTTTGAAATTTGTATTTGTGTAGCGAAGACGCACTTCGCTATGTTTGTGTTCAGTACAACAGCCATTCTTAGTACAGGCGCACTTTTAAATTGGGTCCAGCTAGCCACAGTTAAGGGTCAGTTTTCACGTGCGCTGGCCACGTGATCGCATGATGAGCGCGTGATTTCTTGCATAAACACTAAAGATAGAGCCTTATAATAGCGAGAGTTTCCCGCGTTTTCCTCAGTCGCTTTCTGAGAGTCCCAGAGACTGTGTGTCGTCCCTCCAGCCCGGCCTCGAATCTTTCCCGAACTTTCTTATGTTTAGGATTAGTCTCTTAGCTTCTGGAGTCAGTATTTTGTGACCAGTATTGGACCTGTTACTGGATGCCTCTTCTATTAGGAACTATGTGAACTGAGGAGAAACTGTGATTCTGTATTGGATTATTTGTGAACTGTGTTTGGAACCACTGAATTCGGACTTGGAATTAGTCTTCAGATAAACGGTGACTGTGTCTCATTTTTTTCCCTTTTGAACTAGAGAACAGGTGATGTAAAGTAGGAAGATACCTGTAATAGCTCGAAGTACTCTAAGAGATCTGATAGTTAATAGTACTAATTAGAACAGTTACGTAAATTAATGGTTATGTAAATTTGTACTCCTGGTTTAGACAGAGAGATAGAACGTTGTTTATTAGAGAGAGATACTCTAGTGTCAGGCTCCTTTGTTTCATGCCCAGCCAGTGGGGGAGGTTTCCCAGCTTCTTGTGTAACACGCAGTGCACACGCGGCCGAGTGTGTATTGTCTGTTCATTCAGTACCGACGGTCACTAGGCGGAGTAAGGAATTCCATTCACGGAGTGACCGCGCTCTCGGTTTACATCATTCACGGAATTGTCCACTCCCCGCTACTTTCAGCTGTATTGTCCCGTCCCACATTTTGCCACATCTTTGTTATAATTGTTGTGTAGGTTTAGTCACTAGTTTCTAGTTTGTTGCCCGACAAGCATTAATCATCACGCTCATATATTTTGAGCCGAATCTGTGTTGCCTTATTACATCTAACGATTCATATGATCCGTATGTAACTTTTATTGGAATAAGTGAACACTCTGATTTTTATTCTTTTGTCAGTTGTTTTTTTCGAGAGATAGTGTAAGTTTGATGAGTGATTGAGTGCGTACATGTGTGCGGCACGTAGGCCCGACAGTATGATGCAATACTCTTTCGCACTTCAGTCATCCTTAACACACATTTCAGAGTAGCTCACTAAACTAAATCTGTAGCGTTCCCGACATCCACGACGACCCCACACCCGGGGCGCTACATTTGTAGGTTTTATTGTGAGAAGTAATGCATTTTGGTCTGAACAGAGACATACATAACATAAATCAGTAAATTTATGTTTCTGATGTGAGGTAGAAGAAAATTTTGACTTTTAAGAAAAAGCCTTTCACTTCTTTCTGCTTTTTAACTGTCAACTTTGAACTCATGATCATGCTCAGGTGAGTTTGAACATATCAGAATGGACCAGAGATGAAATTCTAAAAAAAAGTCGGGTTAGTTGAAAGTCTGTTTCCATTAATCCAACAGGCAAGTTAAACTTGTTATGCCAAAATGCTGACATGCATGTTGTAGCAAACGAGTTAGCAATTGTTCAGAGTGGCATAACACAACTTGCAATATGCCCAGCTAACCAGTAAGGTTATGAACATTTCACTAGCTCTGCTGTTGTGTCAGCGATCATCAAATGTGTCAGGACCATGGTAGCCATTCGGGCTACCGCCCTGAACAAAACTGGTAGCCCGAAAAAAATTTTGGAAGCCGGAGTGGCTGCTAGGTTCTGATTATCTCAGAATTCCTGCTCGCCATTCGGGCTACCCCTACCGGAGCTTTCACTCGCCCGACGGTAAATTTGGTAGCGAAAGCGAGCGGGCGAGCGCATTTGACGATCGCTGTGTGTGTAACAGGATGGTTTCACTTTCAGTGTGTTTGCTTCTGTTGCTGTTCTTTTAGGGTGGACCTGCACAACTGCAATCTGACCAACACAACTGGACTCTTTGAAAACATGACAGGCTTGGTCATAATGTAAGCTGCTTTATTTTGCGTCCTAGCATTTGCACTGCTCTCTGGCTAGTTTTCGGTTTGGTTTTGTTTTTTACGGGCTTGCTTTTATGATGGTAAATGCAGAATCAGTGGCTATCAGAATTGTTCAGATGATGTAAGTGGTTGGCTTTTCCATGATTGTGTAGTTAAGCGTGTTATGAACTGCTTTGAACATTGTGTTGCTCCATTTGTATGACATGTTCAGGGCTGAGCTTTGGCAGGCGCCCGGGGCGCCTAAAAATCACGTCGGGCTCCCTCGGATCACAGTTTCAAATGCCCGGCTGGCGCCTTGATATTTCCCGGCCCGATCGCTAGATTCCGCTTACTGACACACCTGCACTGGACTGGTAATACCCGGCAATACACACATACGCCGTTGCTGAACCTGCTGACCGCCTCAGCGTCCAGAGCTCTCATTTCACCATCACGCAGACTGGTCTAAAAATAGCGCAGATACAGCAAAATTTCTCATCAAAGAGTCGGGCTCCTTGAAAAATTGTCGGGCTCCCTCAACTTCCCTGGTTGGGAGCCCGACTGGCTCCTTAGTCAGGCTTGCTAAATCTCAGCCCTGCATGTTACATGAAATAAAGTATTATCTGATGTATCAGGCTGTTGCATATATATTGGATACACCAAACATATGTATCACCAAACATGATTTTGTTGTTGTTGATGTTTTACAGCTCGTTGAAAGATAATCCTCTTACAGACGTAAAAATACAAGATTTCTACAAACTTGCAAGTTTGGAAAGTCTGTAAGTATTATTAGAAGCCCCTGCCCCTCCTCAGGGGTGTTTGCTTTTTTGTTTATTTTGCTCTGTTCTTCTTTTCATTTTCACATTTGTTGCAGTTTGTTTGTTGTGGATTTTATCTTTGTGTTTATGTGTATTTATTTGTTGTTTTGTTTTTTTATAATTCATTTATTTTTGGTTACAAATTGTCCTTAGCATGCAGTCAGTAATCTTACGGCTTTAGTGTTTTTGGCCAGGTCACTGCCAGTGTCCAACGCAACAGTGGAGTGTCCAGGGGGCAACAATGCGTGGAGGAATTCTACAGTTGACAATGATACATTGCTGTGTCAGAACCAGATTAACACTTGTACCAACATTGAAAACAATGGTGAGACAACAGGACATGTTCACAAATTCCTTATACTTTATAGTGATGCAGTTTTGGGTTCACATAGATAATTGATAGATGTGCCAGCTTCGCACATACTAAAATTGTTGGAAGTTGATTGTAGGAAAACACGGAAAACACAAAAATCAGACAAATCTGAGAGAGGATACACACACACACACACATAGTGCATTATGCTTTTTCAGGGATCTGGGGGTGAGTAGATGGCCTGCAGTTGGGGGCATCAGCAGATGTAACACTAACAGTTTGTGATAAACAGTAATGATTCATTACACTGCCCATTTGGAGTGAAGTTGTACACGATACTTACGCCATAGGTGTAAGTACTCCAGCCCGTCACCCTCTAATGCAGTGTACACATTCATGCATGCCCATTTTGGTGACAGGAAATTCCTTTGTTTCAGCAACCTGTCCCAGTCCCCAGTCATACTGTATACCGGCAGGACCAGGTATGGTGGACTGCCTTTGCTCACCTGGTTATCATGGCTACAAATGTCTCAGACAGGCAAGAGCAAGTGCTACATTACTGGGAGTACATTTGAGTACAGTGAATGTTACACGTAATAGCAAGTAACCCGACTAAGTTTACTGTACGCAAGCATTTAAAGAAAATTCAACATATATATATATATATATATACTGGAGTGCCAAGTTTCTGGAACACTCGAAATTTCCTCAATTGTTCAAAATTTAGAAAATTTTGCAGATTGGGAATTTTCCAGGTTAAGAACGTTTGAAAATTAAATTTTCCAGATTGGCAAATTGAGCGAGCAACAAGTTCTGGGTCATTGCGTGACGACCGATAGTACCTGTAACACCATATGTAAAGTGTAGCGCGTCTCGAGGCCCATCAAGACTCCCTTGATGAAGAATTGTCATTTGACCGCATAGTATTGGAGGTTATACTGATGATTGTGAGACTGGAGATGCCAAGAGCACCACCACCACCCCCCACCCCCCAGGTTACTGGTTTTAAGAAGCACATGACCGTTAAGATACCGGTTTTTAAGATACTTGTTTTAAGGAGCACATGACCACCCTACCCCCACCCCCTTTAAGATAATGGTGGTGCTTTTCTTGACAGCATACCTGTGATTATTCTGATCTATGAACTTCAAGTATTAATTGTACGTGAGTTTTGTAAGGAAATGTTTGTGTTGTCTCTTGTGCAGGGCTCATTCCCTACAATAGCATTTGCTGGTGGGCTTGGGGGCAGCACTGTTGTTCTTGCTGCTGTGCTGTGGGTGACCCAGAGGAGACAAGTAAAGAAACGTGCCTAGTTTTGCCAAAAGGTGGTACGTGCTGGTGAGGGTGCTGAAGCTCAACTTACTTTCTCAGGTGCCGTTCTGATGGATTTGTATTGACTGCGTAGAGTTAGAAATAGAGACTTGCATAAGCATTGTGTCCATATCAGTCTGTTAGAATATTTAGTAATGATGTATGCAAACCTTTAACCTGGGGGAAGGGGGTCAGTGGTTGGGGGTGACCTAGTTAATGTTTTGGATATTTACCAGTGTGTAGGTCTACATTCCATTTGATCAGATTTTATGTTTTTAGATGTACCGCTGGCTAGTTATGATAGTTTACTTCTTGGATAAATACTGCTAGCAGTTGATGCAACATGTATCAGTTTTTAATTTTAGCATACTTTTATTGCACAAGATACGCACTTTAAAAAGAGAAAGAATGGTCCTTGCACTGTGTGAGTATACTGCGGTCTAAGTTAGGATTCCAACTTCTATCAGTCAATCAATCAATCAATACATCTTTATTATCCCAGAGGGAAATTTGGGTGTGATGGGTAAACAAAACAATAATACACCATCAAATAAAAAATACACATAAAATACTACAGGTATATAAGCAACACAACAATTAAAATAGAGATTTCTGTTCATTAACTCTTTGACGACGGAGCGCAATTTCTGACACGCGATTTCCTATAGGAAATCGCGTGTCAGAAATTGCGCTCCGTCGTCAAAGAGTTAAACATCACATAAAACAGTCTTATTATTAAGATAGATATAATCTATTATAGTTATTAGAAAAATGTTTCACATTAATCACGTTCAAAATCACAGACTTCATCCACCACACCCGCTCCATTTGATCACAGTATGCGACAGTATGACGGCCAGCCAGCATACACACACACACATGCACCTTTCTACCTCAGGGAATTCAAGAAGTTAATGACTGATGGAATAAAACATGTTGGGACCTTTCGTGTGGCACTTTGGAACATGCAGTCATCTTCCTGAACATACATGATTCATAATATCATTGACGTGCTTTTTGTCATACAAGCTTCAGGCGTGCTTTTACTTTTCTGTTTTTGCAATCTTTTAAATGTGCTACGTTGATATGCTTCTTTGCTTTGGGTGTTGCTCTTAAAGTTCTGTTGTTGTTAACCACATAGAAAGAGTGTGGTGGGCGTCATTCATGATCTGTTGATGGGGATTTGTTTGTGTTTTGGTCCATCTTAATGTACCGGTAAGATGGAGCGTGTGAACTTGAAAGCCTGTTTGCGTTTGCCGAGAAAGTAACCGTTTCTCACCTTGCCAACCCATTTTGCGCATATATATATATTCATATATTGACGAACATTATTCTGTGATATTCACACTGTTAGTATGTGACAGTATCTGTCACTTTGATAAAGGTGAAACATTTACCTACTCTTTTCTGATACATGTATCAGTCTGGTTTCTTGGGAATTTTTAAGACAGGCTGTTTCACTGCATTTCATTCTATTACATGGCCTGTGTGTGTTTCACTGCATTTCATTCTATTACATGGCCTGTGTGTGTGTCACCATTCTTACTGGGAACATAATGCTGTAAATATGGTTTGCGGGGCAGGTTTCTGTGTATATTTTTGTGATTGAGGAAATCCTTCAAGAAATTTCAAGATTATTGTTACGTCATCTGAATTTGTCGTTGCCTTGTCTGTCATTGTGAATGTATGGATGTGGGTGTGAGCATGTGTGTGGCTTGACAGTGTTAAATCTGATAAAAATGTTCAGTGCACTGATGATCAATAATAAAAACAAATGAGAAACAAAAGTCACAGGGTTTGATTTTTTATTATGCTGAGGTATTGGTGTGGTATGCTCTTTCTCTCTCTGTCTCATATGAAAACAGATATGACTTGCAACAATACTCAAATATGCCCTGTGGAATGACAGTCACATTTTAAGTCTAAAATTACAGGGACTATTTCACCCTTAAGGAGATTCAAACAACTCTTCCAATGTATTTACATTTAGGATATTTAGCAGCAAGTTCAGGCCACTGAACAATCAGTGAATCTGCAAAGTGGTACAAAATTCTAGCAGATAATGACAAAGTCTCCACTCGGCATATGCTCTCCACATAAATCACCTTCGTATCTTGAATGCCCAGTACCTGCAAAAAAATGCAAAATTACCATCAGTATGTCCAGCAACAAGACTGTCCATTAAGTATTTTTATTTCAAAATAATACCTGACCATATCTGTGAAGGGTCCTAGGGAAGACCATACTGACAACTAAATGCTTCTTAATGTTCTGCCATAAAAGTTGGTTGAACTTGTACGGGACCTTGACAGAAGAGTTTGTTTATAATTTACATCCATTCACTCTTTCTGGTCTTACCTTTAAAAGCAGACCAGCAAAGCAGATGGGAATGCACGTGCCAGGACCATTGCACAGAATCTGTAGACAGAATTTCATGAGTTCTATTTCACTGTTTAATTGCAGGTACTTTCAACTACATTAAGGAAACACACCATGCTTCACCAAAAATTACATGTGAGACCGGCCCCCGTAGTGTAGTGGTTAGCACTTCGGACCATGGACCGGGAGACCCGGGTTCGAATCCCAGCCGAGACAAGCGGGATTTTTCCTACCTAGGTCGGCTCCTACCCAGAGCGGGTGTGCCATGGGCCCAATGGGGAGGCTGTTGCCACACAGCCGAGCTTCACCCACTTCACGGGTGCGACTTTGGGGGTGCTTCCCTTGGTATGACACGTCTCATGATGTGGATGATTACACAGCCGGCACCGCAGGTGCTGTAGTTCCTGGGCCTGGTGAACGCCGGGATATTTATGACAGGAAGCGTGGAATGCGGCCCTGTCCCGCAGTCCCAAACCACATGGACCTCCATAGCATCATCTTACCATCATCCTCATCTCCATCATTATGCATAATAAAAATTGCCCCAGCCTTCGAGCCCTCCGTGGATTCCACCCATGACCTGGGAGGAACACCACTGGAGCTGGCAAAAAGAGTTGGGGCAGCAAAAAAAAAAAAAAAATTACATGTGACATACAAATATGTATGGTGAAGTATTTAATAATAATATGTATGATTTTACGGGCACCAGTACGTGTATTTTGCAAGCATCTGCACACAATCGCGACTCGCAATAAACAGCTTCTATTTGTAGTACATGTACCAACAAAGTCTCTAGATCCTTGCAGCTTTGAAAATTGCAATTATTGTACATGTGTATCTTTGCTGTAAGTAATTTAGTCAGTGAATGATAATTATCATTTCATGTCCTCCAATTACAAATCTGCATGTTAGGTGAGACACACAAGACTTACCAGAATTAGACACTATTATGATATTTGTCATTGTGCTACTTACCACATCACAATGTTAACACTAGGTGTTGATACACCTCTTGAATGATTTCAGATTTTGCACATGCACAAGGGGGCACTAAAATAAATTTCTTATTCTGAGCAAACCTACCACTTCAGGTCGCAGACGGAAGACAAGCGGCAGGCAGCAGACTGAAGCATAGAGTGTTGTGAACACTGTTGTAATCCATGACTGTTTCACCTCTCGACTGCGAGGCACAGTGTGTATCTCATACTGAAATACACAAGTTAAAGGAGCTTGCCTGAAGATTGCTGTTGGTTTTGTTGTTCAAATAACACTTTGTTTACATCAGATTATCACTGAGCCACATGGCTTCAGAATATCAATCTGTCACACCAGTGCTTCATTTTGTGTTAGGGTATGAGAGGTCAAATGGCCAAATGACCCCTGGCAAATGAAAGTGAGGGGTCAGTTTTGTATGGAATGGGCAAATGTGACCAAGTCAGAAAAAATTGTTAAATGAAAATACTCACTAGTGCTCTACCTAGCTACTAGAGTACTAACACTAACAGTTCCCTGTCGCGTTTGCTGGCCCACTTCGTAACTGCTTTTATGATGGGCATGTCAGTGAGGGAGATGCACGCGCTCACTGCATGTCATTCGCAATTTTTAAGGATTATGCTGGTATGGTGTGGGCGCGCCAGTAAAATGAAGCACTCCACTGCATATCGTGACAAGGACATTTTACTGTGAGCATAAAACGCCTTTCCTCACTTTCTATCTTGAATTTGAAATCTGAGCTGTGTATAACAGATCAGGTCAACTTCCAACATCACGCTTACCTTAGAATCTGATGGATGACTAGCTCTCTCACTGACGTGAATTTTCTGGATGCTTATAGGATCTGTTGAGGCAACAATGTAATGTCTTGGACTGTAGTGAGACCCCAACTTCTCAGTCAATACCAGAATTTCTTTTGTGTGGCCTCCTGCATAGAAAGAAGCACTGAGAAAGAAATAGAAAGCTGGCCATCTTTGACTGTAATAAGTATAACCATTCAGCTCAATCAGTTACCGAACTTCGAGGTTTACATGAGACATGGAATTCAAGTGTGTGTGTGTGTGTGTGTGTGTGTGTGTGTGTGTGTTGGGGAGGGGGGGGGGGCAGCATACTTTCACAGATCTATCTTTTGAGTGCGAAGCGAAAGCAGAAGAAGCAGACGATTTTTCGAAGACATGAGCATCAGTCAAGATCCACGTTCGGCATTTGTATTTGATTGCTTACCAGAGCCTACAACAATCATAATAGACGCGTTGTTTGCTTTACTTCGTTTCCCTCGAGTGTCCGGTCGAGCACGTAAACGAAGAAACACACAAACTAAAAGTATAACAGAGGCGCACACAAGCAGCAGGAGCCAGCCTGCCATCTTGCATACAAATGACGTGTGTTGCTTGCCAATCTCCGCCACACGTATCGATAAGGAACTCGCTTGGGCCCGGGTGGTGCACTCTTGCGACGGAGTGCAAAAAATTATTACTTTAGCCTTTTCGTGGGTTTGTAATTTCTGCCCGAAAATTACGGAAGAAACTGTCATAAGGAACATAGAAAATTACAGCTTACAGGTTTTTCCAATATGCTCTCTTGGCCATTGAAACATGTCAAAGGTTACCAAAGGTCAAGGGTTGACATCCGGGGAGTCCACACTGAAAGCGAGTGGAACGAGCCAAGGAGAGTCCACTGTCCTGTACTGGAAGAGTAACTTTTTTAGACTTGGAATCACCTGTCAGTAAGTGTAATTTATGTCTTTTAGCCATTCATATCGCCTTGCCCCGGAAAGACAACAATGGCTGCGTCTTTCAGGGCCGCTGATCAGTAGAAATTTCCGCTTGAAAATTGTAACTTGAAGCGTGGGGGAAGTTGTGGGGGCTGTCATTTGACACAGTAGGCTGCTTTGGAAACTGTTGCTGGCACCGCCTTTCCTCTTTCGCTGCAACAGTTCTACATCAGACTCCGATGGGGATTAGTCACTGCGTATGCTTCGTGAGTTCGTCACACATTCTGGCATCAGTTTTTGGACTGTAAAACATGCTGATGAGAAAGAAGGAGAATTACTGGAGATCGAGATTGGAGGCTAGCCCTTCAGTCGCGTACGGTTGTTCACGCCCCCTTACTAGTTACTTGCATACATGTATGTATCGTTATGAGCAGTGGAGCAGTGTCAGCGGATGTTAGGGCTAGATTTTTAAAGACAGGATTTCTCAGTTCTTCAGCGGCGCAGCGGAGGTGTTGACTTTCATGCCAAACAGGCAGCAGAATTTGGCAGAAAAGTGGCTGCTGATTTTTTAGCCGCGAAGGGGTACAGTCACACTCACAGTGGATACATGTGCCTGAGGATATCTGTGGCACCCTTTTTCCACAATTCAGAAATCAGATTGTTTATGTGGGTAAACCTAGGAGAACCTTGTCATCTATTGCAAGAGGGGTGTCAGAGAGTTATGGTTGTGAGGATCTGCGAAATATGGAAATGCGAATATGGCATTAGTCACTAGTAAATTAGTGTGTTACTCGGACCAGAGGCATACTCTGCTCAGACTCATTGGTGTTACCATTGCAGTCATAGTTTCAAGCAGCTTTGGAATTACATTGTTTTCTTCACTCTGCATGCTCTACAGGCAGAATAGCAGTACAGAATGTTCATGGTATGCTTTGAGCTCATTACTGAGCGTACAGGTCTGTAGCATGCAGGACCGTACATGCTACGCTGGGAGGCTGATAAAGTCCCTGCTACACCTGTAACACAGTCCTCTAATCTGAACCTTGAAATACTGGATGTAATTGTGTCAAGAGGCTGTTCATGTTATCTTGTTGTTGTCTGCTGGAAATGTTTAAAAGCAAGCACCTCATGATTTACTCCGCTGGTGAGGTTCTCGTCTCTTTAGAAAATTATTCCTGTCTACCATTGTGCATGCACCCCCCACCCCTGCCCCCCCCCCCCCCACCACCACCACCACCACACACACACACACACTCACACCCCTGCATTACTACCAGCACCACTACATCCAATACTCTGCCCCATATCTCCAGCTTCCCCTGTTACCATACTCCACTCCATTTGGGGGAGTATTTTCTGTGTTCACCCTCTTCTGTTGCCTGTTGTATGCACTGTAATTTTTATATCAATCTTTCTGTCTGTGTTTTCAGTGACCAGCATGGTGTTTTCAGTTTGATGTAAGTCTAATGCATGAAAGGACAAGCAAAAAAAAAAAAAAAAAAGGAGCTGATCAAGGGAAGACCAAGAAAGTGAAAGTCACCAGCGAGACAAATACACCAAACTTGTGGAGATCAAGGTAACTGTCCAAATGTTGTTTGGGGATAAAACTTTTATTACAGTGAATCATTTTTTTTTTCTTTTTCTTTTTAGAATGTTTTCTTTTGTGTGTGTGTGTGGGGGGGGGGGGGGGGGCGCAGAGGGCAGACGAGTACATGTCTTGTCCACCCTAAACTTTTTCTGTTAGGGAAAAAATGCATGGTCTTTGAAGTTTGAATTTACCAGGACTGGTATGTGCCACATATAAAGTGTTCTTTTTATTATTTTATCGTTATATGTGTAACAGTTAGTGTGCATCTCCTATATCTAGCTAAGAATTGATTTTGGGTTGGGGTGGTGTGTGTGTGGGGGGGGGGGGTGATGGGGGATCAGGGGTGCTTTTTCTTATTCTTGATAATTATGCTCGGGTGTTACGTTGCAGGTTGAAGGTCACTACATAGTCATCCAGACATAATGTCAGCCAAAACCAAAAAAGGTAACTACAGTGTTTTGAGTATACGGCTTGTGCGCTTGATTGTCAGCTGACCTAATTGTTGCCTCTTCACAATCAGTCGTGCTTCAAATTGGCATTGTTTATCTACTGTGTTACTGTTAGTCATTGATTAGCTTGTTTTCCTCGCTCAGCCTGTCAATCAATGATTAACCGTATTTCTAGTCTCCTGTGATAGTTTTGTTTTTTTTTTGTTGTTTTTTTTAATACATGTGCACTTATATAGCTTTATCTAATCGTTTGGAAAGGAATGCTGTGTGTACGTGTGAGAGAGAGAGAGAAAGAAAGTGTGTGGTGTGTGTGTGTGTGTGTTTGAGGGGGAGAGAGATGGAGGGAGGAAGGAAAGTACCGCTCAAAAATGATCACCTGACTTAAAGGGGCTAACGCTTCCATTTTTTGGGTCACAGATCATTCTTAGCTGTTTTTGCAGTATCTATCATCACACCACTATGACACCTGGATAGTGATAGCATCTGTAATGCTGGCACTGAGCCAACAGCAGCGTACTCGATGACGCAGCAACCACATTAACTGATTAAGCGCTTCAATAGTGTAATGTCCAACGGTCATAGAATTTGAATGTTCACAACATTGTATCGCATTAAGAGCTGTACTAATCTTTAAGTTTTAAACTCCACGGCCTGTATTGATACATGTGCATAAATGTGTGCGTGTGAATCTTGTGTGTGTGCGTGAGCAAAAAGCGCATTGAGTGCTTTTCGAAGCAGAACTCCACGCTCTTCAAGTGTAATATATATTATTATTATTATTATTATTAATCATCAAGATAGAGTACTCACAAGCAACACTGTTCAAAAACAGCTCGTTTAAAGTGCAGTACTTCTTAACCCACAATACAGTGGGTTTCTTTGGGGTTTTAACAGCTGCTTTTAGCACAGTCTCAGCATTGTCTTAATTAGTTAATATTTATGTGATAAAGTCATGAGCATTTATCCCCTTCTGTTTTACAAAACAGCTACAGATCCAGCTCGGTTCCAAGGCAATGGTATCAGCTATCGGGCAAAGCTCATCGGTATTGAGGACGTTACAGAGGCACGTGGAGACAAGTTGTGTCAGGAGACCATTCAGAAGCTGAAGGCTGGAGTGAGGATTTCAGGTCAACATAAGCAGCGCATCTTTGTCAATGTCACCTTGGAGGGGCTGAGGATCTACGATGCAGTCAGCATGGTGAGGTCACTAAATCTTGTGCTTTCCCTGTGAAAATCCAGTGAAAATTTATGAAAAGTGTACAAGAAATAAGAATGGTATGGTATGGTATGGTATGGTAGACTTCTCCTCGGCGCACGTATCCATCTCTAATGAGATGCTCTAGGCGCCGCAAGGCTGGAGGATGAAGCAGGGAAAGCCTGCTGCCGCTAGGCGCTACTTTGTGTGCAAACCTCCACCCTGCTATTCTCTCTGGTGCGTGCGACAGTATTTCTGTTTTACCACGCCACCGGCCACAGCCTACTCTTCTTCGAAAGATGAACGTGGGATTTTTAGCGTGCACACTTGATATTTGTGCGTGCGTGTGTACACGAAGGCGAGACAGGCACCGCAAACGAGTCCGCACATGGATTTGACTCGATATGGTATGAAAAAATCCAACCATATTCCTGCCCACCGGGGACTCAAACCAGGCAGCTCAGGATCCGAAGTCGGATGCCTTAACCACTAGACCAAATCCCCTGTCAGACCAAAACAGAAAATATCAGAATTCAAGAGGGTGTGTGTACGTGTGTGCGCGCGCTCTTTTTCATTTTCCGCCTCCATCCATTGTGGCAGTAGTGTAATAGCTATGGTCGGCCTGTCTCTAGGTTTGGCGCATTTTTTTACATCTCTCCTTTACTCTACTAACAATAATAATGAGGATTTGTCTGGCGCCCAACCTCCTGCTGGAGCTCTGGGCGCCTCACAATAGTAGGGCGGAGGTATAGTACATACATATATATGAAATATGTCACATTACATACAGTTACACATGATATATACACGTCACATACACGTTACATACACACAGCTATGATACATCCTGACACGACAACCTAATATGACAATGATGATAGCAGTGATGATAAAGAAGTTAGTCTGTATGATATTGCCGGAAGAAATAAGACTTTAAAGCGACTTTAAAAGAGTCCGTTGACTCTGCATGGCGAACATGGGCAGGCAGGCTGTTCCAAATGACTGGACCGTGGTAGAGCAGTGCTCGCTGACCTAGTGTTTTCGATTTAACCTGTGGAATGCGTAGGATGCGAGTGTCAGCGGAGGATCTGAGTTGTCTGGAGGGTGTGTACAGCTGCAGCAGAGAGGAAAGATATGAAGGACAGGAGGCAGTGATGCAGTTATAGCATATAGTGGCCACTTTATACTGAATTCTTGTTCTGACAGGAAGCCAGTGCAGTTCTCTGAGGAGGGGTGTGACATGCTCGGATCTCCTCACTCTAAACACAAGCCTTGCCGCAGAGTTTTGGACTTTTTGTAGCTTGTCTAGCAGATATTTCGGACATCCAGCATACAAGGAGTTGCAGTAGTCTAATCTTGACAGAACAAAAGCACAGACAAGAGTGACAGTTGCATCAGTGGTAAGGTAATGGCGTACTGAGGCAATGCGCCGCAGTTCTAGGTAGGCAACACGACAAGTGTTTACAACCTGCTGGTTCATGGACAGAGTGTCATCAAAAATCACTCCAAGATTTTTAGCAGAAGATGAAAATTCAACATTAGTGTTGTCAATGGTAAGTAACAGGGAATCAATAAAGAAAACGTGGTCTATACAAAATATGTGTTGGTATGTGTGGGTGTGTGTGTTAGGGCAAGATGACTGATGTCTCAGCTACTCTGAGTAGTCCTGATCTGGCAGGCAGGCGTTGTACAGTGTTCTCTCCCTCTTTCCAGACATTGCTGTACACACACCCTGTGCATCAAATATCCTTCATTTCTCGTGATGTGACCGACAGCCGAGCTTTCGGCTACATTTTCGGACCAGGTGATGGCACACACAGGTTCTTCGGCATCAAAACGGCCAGTGCGGTAGGTCACCAAATTTAGTGTTTCTTGGGGCACATTTTAACATTTGCTTGCAGCCGTTAAAAAAGAAAGCATATTGTGACAATACAATTCCATCCACTGCCCAAGTACTTTCAAAGAAAAAATTCATGAAAACAGTCCCTAAGAAAAAGCAGGGAAGAAAAGGGAACAGAAATGAAATGGAAGTTTTGCTCTGTTTAGCACAATCAACCAGCTTGGCAAAGGAAATACGTTCTTATAGCTCTGCTTAAAACTTGGATGTTTGGTGCTTTCTGGAGGCTTGTACAAGGAGTTCCGCAGAATGAAGGCAACTTTTGTGGAGGATCTCATCTAGCACCTGAGCACATCTTGCTGGTGTTGTCACGGAAACTGAATAGTAAAGGAGGGCTGAGATTATCTCGAGAGTGTTCTGTTGATTCACGTCTTTCACTTCTTCCTTCATTTCAGGCTGAAAACCTAGTGCTGGCGCTGCGCGACCTGTTCCAAACAGTTTACGAGATGAAGAAAAAAGAGATGGAGGAAGCCAAGGCTAAGGCTGCTGCAGGCACACAGGAAAACCAGGAAGGAGAGGCAGATAATCCTGACACTACATATCAGGTGAGGAAGTCACCTACCCCTGGCAGTAGGGGGTTCAGGATGGCGTAGGGGGATAGGCTGTATGATGAAAAAGCAGTAAGGTTGAGCTAAAAAACCTTACAGCATTCATATTTCCAGTTTCAAATCATTTTGGTGGAACAGCTGATAACAAGCCCAGGTCACTGCTTTGATGCTTGGGGTGTGGGTGTGTGTATCTTATCTGAGTAAATGTAACTTTTAACATGTTCTAAATGGATACGCTCCCAGTCCTGTAAACAAAACCTAATCCAGTATTGGAGCACAAAATGTATCTGGGCCCGCATGTAACAGTCGAGGTTATGGATTTTAGCCCAGGGTTAGAGTCTAACCTCGAACTAAACTAGCTCTAGGGTTAAATTTTCTGGGTTTTTTTGTTTTGTTTTGTTTTTTGTTTAACCAGGAAGCGGGTCCATTCCACCTTGGTGCCTAAACCATTACAGAAGGATTTTTTCTACCTTTCTTCACTTCCTTTTTTTATTGGCTCCCTTGTGTAACAATGGGAGTCTATGTTTTAACCCTCCGTCGTCTGTCTGTCTGTGTGTGTGTGTGTGTGTGTGTGTGTGTGTCCAGAAAACTTTAACGTTGTCATTTTCTCAGAATCTACAAACAGCAGGGACACCAAACTTGGCATGCTGATAGACAACCGCAAGACCTTTCAAAACATATCATTTTGAATGACCTTGACTCAAGGTCAAGGTCACTAAAGCTCTCTGTTAGAAAATTTTACATTGGCATTTTCTCGTAATCTACAAACACCAGAGGTTTTAGACTTTATATGATGATAGACATCAATAAGAACTTTACAGATATACATGTGTTCAGTGGCCTTGTGTCAAGGTCAAGGCCGTACAAGCTATTTTTGTGAAACCTTAACATTGGCATTTTCTCAGAAACAACAAACAGCAGAGGTGCCAAACCTGGCGTGCTGATAGACAGTGATAAGACCTATGCACACATACCATCTTAAATGACCTTGACTCAAGGTCAAGGTCATTAAAACAGTCTGTTGGGAAATTTTACATTTGCATTTTCTCAGAATCTAGAAGGATCAGAAGCCTCAAACTATGTGTGATGATTGTCATTGGCAGCACCTTTACAGACATACCTGTGTTCAGTGACTTTTAGTCAAGGTCAAGGCCATGCAAGCCTTTTTTTGGAAACTTTAACCTTGGCATTTTGTCCATAACAACAAACAGTAGTGGCACCAAACGAGGCATGATGATAGACAGCAATGAGACCTACCTTTCTGAATGACCTTGACTGAAGGTCAAGGTCATTAAAGCTGTCTGTTATGAATTTTAACATTTGAATGACCTTGACCAAAGGTCAAGGCCATACAAACTGTTTCGGGGAAAATTGTAATATTGCCAAGGACTCAGAGCGCCAGAGACACTTTACTTGGCATGATAATGGATAGTGATAAGAGCTTTACAAACATACTCTTGTGAATGACCTTGACCTGTGTCACAAGGGAGCCGTGGAGGCTTCTGCCTTTCTAGTTTAACTTTGTTTTGGGTTTGTTTGTTTTTTTGTCCCAGTCTGGGTTAGACCCGTAGCCGTGGGTTAAATTAACCTTGAGTTCTACATAGTTAATTAGTGCTTTGTTAGTCTTTTAATAGAAGCTAGAGTGCTAATTTAAAGACACTTTTTTTCATTTCAGGTACCTCCTAATGGTGCACCAGTGGAGGGACAAGACAACATTTATCAGGTATAGTAATTAGCAGTGTCCTCATGCGTGTTTATATTTTGTCATGGCAAGCAGTTGGATGCTGTTGTTTTGCTGGTGCATACTTTAGTTTGACTGTAGTGAAACGAGTTTGCTTGAGAATGTTGCTTGGGAGGCTTTTTTGCCCCTTTACCGCAGTCTGTCGAAAACTTTTTCCTGATTTAAAATCTTCTGTTTTTGCTGACAGATATATTTAAAATCTTCTGGTGCACATATGCTTTTAGGTCAGTTAACTCCCCTTAGCTATTGATCATTGACTGTTCTCCAAAATGGGATAGTGGTGTGGCTTTAAGTTTTTGCTTTCATTTCACTCACTCGCACGTATATGCAATTATGTCCAGTACATGTATCAGTGATGTACAGTGTTATGGTATTTCTTTTGAGTGTGTCTAATCATGTTGATAGCTTAATTTATTTTTGGCTCATGCCCTATGTGTAGTGTAATACTTGCTTCTGGCGTACTTCCCTACCATTCCCCGAGAGAACTGTTTTGATGGTAAATCATTGAATTGTGCATAGGTTTGTTTCGTTTTGAAAGCATGATAATGTGTATCATTAACATTTATTCACTGAAGATTTTGACCTCCGCTTTAAGGCTTTATGCCAAAACAAGACTGCGTTACAAAACTTTTTTTTTTTTTTTGACTGCGTTACAGTACACTATACTCTGAAAATACAAATGGCATGGCCGCGCTTGTGTAGCGGCAAAGGAAAACCCTCTGTCTTCTCGTCAGTGGATGTGTATATTGTATATACTAACCAGGATAACATTGCTTACAAGAAAAGCCTGTGTCTAACTGGCATGTGGTGTTGGGCTTATTTCCGACTAGGTGCCTAAAAACAATGCACCCGTTAACCCCCAGGAGCAAGAAGAAGCTGTGGCCAACCTTTTGGACCTGGAGGATCAGGTCGACAACATTCTTAAAGTGGGTAACTTCACCCCCCTTGTCCACCGTCCCTTTCTAAAACCCCACCCCCTCTCCTCTAAATCGCCTTTTTGGCACCCTGATCCCATTTTCACCCTGTTCTCTCTCCTTGTGCACTATCACATGGTCACACACACACACACACACACACACACACACACACACACACACACACACACACACACACACACACGTACGTGCACACACTGCCCTCATACTTTTTTTTTCTTTTTTTTTTATTGTCACCTCTCCCATTCAGATTCTTCAGAACTGCACACCCTAATTTACAGGTAAAAATATCTTTCGTAGAAGTCTTGTATGTGCACCATGCCTATTTGATTCTTCACCAAGTTTCACAGTCAGTACACTACCGTGTACGGCACACTGTAAACTGTCTGCATGGTACTTGTGGTGAAGTATAAATTGACAGGAGTACAAATAGGTTTTTCCCTTTTTTTTTTCCTTTTTTTTTTAGATTCTGCAAGGGATTGTGCATGATAAATGCTCATTCAGGTTTGGTACAGGATGTTGCCCTTTCAGCATACCCAGTTAGGACGCCATAAGACAAAGTAATTCAACGCGACCAGGGTAAACAGACACGTGTAGTTTCTTTGCCCCTTATTCCCATTTTCCCAATTTTATTTTCCATTAAACAAAACCAGTGACCAAGCACATCTGCTAAGGAGTAATGGCCGCACAGGTTTACATGCCAGCGGAGGCTAGTTAACTGGAAGCAGGTACTGAGAAGCATTGAACACTAGGGACATGTTGCTGTAATGTCAATGCTTAAGAGTTTTGGTACATGTTGTTCCAAAGCTAGACACTCTAACCAGGTCTAAACAATACAGAAGTTGGAAAGTAAGGAATGGCAACGGTTATTGGTTGTGTCTTTGATTTCAGTGACGTACACTATATGTGTCCAGATGGAGCATGATCTTCTTAGCCATCAGTGGTTGCTTTTGCTTGCTGCATGTTTTATTTTGCTTTGGTCTTTCATTTGATTTGATGTTTTTGCTTCCTGCAGATTTGTAAATATTTGTGCAATGACTGGTGTACAAGATGTACACTGAGTTTCAGTTTGATGATTGTATTCATTAAAAAAAAAAAAAAAAAAATCAACCGGCCCCCGTAGTGTAGTGGTTAGCACTTCGGATCATGGACCGGGAGACCCGGGTTCAAATCCCAGCCGAGGCAAGCGGGATTTTTCCTACCTAGGTCGGCTCCTACCCAGAGCGGGTGTGCTATGGGCCCAGTGGGGAGGTTGTTGCCACACAGCCGAGTTTCACCCACTTCACGGGTGCGACTTTGGGGGTGCTTCCCTTAGTATGACACGTCTTATGATGTGGATGATTACACGGCCGGCACCGCAGGTGCCGTACTTCCCGGGCCTGGTTAATGCCGGGATATTTATGACAGGAAGCGTGGAATGCGGCCCTGTCCCGCAGTCCCAAACCACATAGACCTCCATAGCATCATCTTACTATCATCCTCATCTCCATCATCATGCATAATAAAAATTGTCCCAGCTTCCGAGTCCTCCGTGGGTTCCACCCATGACCTGGGAGGAACACCACAGGAGCTGGCAAAGAGTTGGGGCAGCAAAAAAAAAAAAAAAAAATGAAACCCATGTATCTTTCCGTACCTGCAGGCCAGCCAACTACCATATTCTTTCTGTGTGTAGAGTACATATTTTTGCAGAAATGTGCATTGTAGTCTTCAGTATCATACGTTGCGTACAGGTCATGACATTGGCGTCGTTGATTGTTAAAGGCTGCCTGGACTGAATTGGAATTTGTCAAGGTACATTTGTATCAGTATCAGCACAGGGACCGGCCGCCGTAGTGTAGTGGTTAGCACTTCGGACTATGGACCGGGAGACCCGGGTTCAAGTCCCAGCCGAGGCAAGCAGGATTTTTCCTACCTAGATCGGCTCCTACCCAGAGCGGGTGTGCTATGGGCCCGATGGGGAGGCTGTTGCCACACAGCCGAGCTTCACCCACTTCACGGGTGCGACTTTGGGGGTGCTTCCCTTGATATGACACGTCTTACAATGTGGATGATTACACGGCCGGCACCGCAGGTGCCATAGTTCCCGGGCCTGGTTAATGCCAGGATATTTATGACAGGAAGCGTGGAATGTGGCCCTGTCCCGCAGTCCCAAACCACACGGGCCTCCATAGCATCATTATACCATCACCCTCATCTCCATCATCATGCATAATAAAAATTGCCCCTACTTCCGAGCCCTCCGTGGTGGATTCCACCCATTACCAGGGAGGAACACCACTGGAGCCGGCAAAGAGTTGTGGCAGCAACAACAAAAAAAAACAAAAAAAAAAATCAGCACAGGACTTGCTTCCAGGATGGCAAAATACTGAACACTAGTAAACAGTCATCTGATAGGCCGAGTTAGGTGGCCATCAGGCACTGATGAAAAGGATCAGATATCAGATCGTTTGCCTACGAGCATCTGAAATTCTACATGTATTGTATTCTATTGTCATGGTACATATGCCATGTTGCTGTACCTGCATTTTCTCATCTGTCCTTCAGGGCATTGAACAGATCAAGAATCTTGATTTCGACGACCTCCCAGAAGAGGAGGCTCCTCGTAAAGCGACATCAGCCACCACATCCCCCACCACCACAGATCCCTGGGGGGCACCAGCGACTCCAGCGTCAGGAACCAGCTCGATGCCAACGTCTTCCTCACTCTCCGACCTGCAGACGCTGCAGGCTCCACCTGTGAGCAACCCGTTCAGTACCATGCAGGCTTTCCCCGGCACACCTGCACCTGCTGTTGGAGTGACAGCACAAGGTGGCCCATTTGCCATGGGTCCGCCCGGTGGCATGGGGTTCATGGCCCCAGGACAGCAGGTCAGAATGATATTGGTGGTGGTGTTTGCTCTTGTTTGGCAGCATGTATGCCACCCTGACTTGCTCTCGCCTTGATCTGTTTTTTTTTTTCTTCTTTTTTTCTTTTCAAACCTTTCTTGACTCACATTAAAATGGGGAAAAAAATCTGCTGTTCCAACTTTTCCTAGACAGTACTACTGTTTTGTTGTTGTTGTTGTTTTTTAATGGCTTTAGAGTCATGCATTAAATTGCACAACTTGTTTGTGTGTTAGGCTTGTTCCATTTCAGAGATAAACAGCTCTAAGAGTGAACAGGACACATTTTTTTTTCACATTTTAGGTCACCAAAAGAAAAAAAAAATGTGATCTACAGTTAAGTGAGACAGAGTGATGACAAGTTTTCCTGTTCTGTGCAGCGGATGGCGCAGCCCGGTGCTGGTCTTCCAGTGACGCGAGACCCTTTTGGCGATGACCCGTTCAACACTTTCCCAGGCCAGCAGAGAGCTCCAGCCCCAGGTGCAGTCCCAGCCCATCAGCCGGGCATGCCATTCGGTGCGCGGCCTGGCTTTGGAAATCCTTTCCCTATGTCAGCCGCAGGGCCCGTCCCAGGGCAGGCTTTCCCTGGGGCTATGGTTGCGCCTGGGGCTGCAGCAATGCCTCAGGGGTACAGTATGCCTGGCTTTGCACCCTTCGGGCTGGCTTCTCCACCGGTCATGGGCATGGGGCCCAGAAGTTCGCCGCAGCCTCAGCAAAGTGACCCCAACTTGCTGCAGCCACTGAAGCCGGGGGGACAGGAGGAGGAGGCGGAGGCTCCGAAGTCCCCACGCCCTCCTCTCTTTGAGGATCTGGTGGATATCAAGAAGACGAGCGGCGCTGCATCAGCTGCCAAGAGCCCCAAGGAAATGTTCAAGCAGCTGAACGCTCCTCCCAAGAAGTCTCTCAATGAGATAAAGGTTGGGGGCGGAAAGTCGCCCACGCCAGAGGCTGGGAAGGCAAGTGATGACCTGGAGTTGGCCTTTGCTGTTGACCCGTTTGGTCCACTTGATGCCATGCTTGATATGTCATCCACAGAAGCGGACCCGTTTGACACCTCTCATATTTCACCTCCTTCCTCACCCCCACCGCCTCTTCCTCCCCCCTCACTATTACCTCCACCACCCGCACCCCCTGACCCATCCACACATCCAGTCCACAAAAAATCTGAGCCAGAAAAAGAGCAGGGAGACACTGGCAGTCAAAAAGAGTCTTCTCCAGAAGACCGTTTTGACATGCCAGATGAGCCGCCCCCACCTCTACCATCCCACCTGCAGATCAGTACCTCAGCCCCTGCCCCACCGCCGCGACCCCCACCCAGAGACAAACCTGAACCTCCCGTGCCTCATAGGCCGAGGCCCAAACCTCGCCGATCTGCTTCCTCATCATCCGCTTCCTCTATCAATTTTCCCTTACCTACCTCATCTGTAGCTACCCTGGTCTCAGCACCGGAGCCCCCGCTGCCTTCATCTCCCAGGCCGCTACCACGCACAGTATCTTCACCTCCTGCTTCCAGCACTGGTGTATCGAGCGCTGTGCCCTCCGCAGTGGACACCAACCAGCTGGCACCTTGTGACTCGGGTGATGCTTCCACAAGCAGTTCACCCAGCGTATTCAATGCACCTCCTTCTCCCAGCCACAGCCTCGACTCTTCACTGTCCCAAGCTTCAAGCCAGAAAAGTTTAAGTGAAAAAACACTGAACCCAAATGAAGAAGATGATCCTTTCGGGGTACCCCTTAGGTCCAAAAAATCCTCATCTGGGGACGCTGGTAGGAAATCAAATCGCAGTTCAGCTGGTAAATCGAACGCTGTGTCAGACGCCAAATTAGGTGTGACGAAAGGGTCAAACTCAAGTTTAGGAGTTTCACCTGACCCGTTCATGGCGTCAGACTCTAAAGCTGCTGTGATGTTGGACTCGAGATTAGCTTTTTCGACAGATCCCTTTGGGATGCCACAACCTGGTGTGTCTGTGACCTCAGATGATTTTGGTGTAACTGTGCCAGACAGTCAGGAGCACTCGGTGACTCAAGTTGACGGTTTCTCAGCTTTTGCATTTAATGATACAACTGTTACGACACACTCAAATGACAAGTGGGAAGCGTTTGGAGAGGGTCAGACAAACGGTACTAGTGAGGAATATAATCACCAAGATGGGAAGAAGACTGTTAAGGCTTCCAGTGGAGACTGGGTGAGTTTGTCTGTTTGTGCCTTTTGAGTGTGACCGTAGATGACCGAAGACTGTGGAAACCTTTCATATACACCCTTTTATTTTTCACGAATATATATCTCCCTGGTATATAACCGTCTCTGACATTAATCATGATAAGGTGAAATTGTATCTGTAAACACAAATGGAAATGTGCCATGATCTTCTTTCGCAGATCTGTTTTAACCCATATCTAGCCAATTAAAGTAGCATGATACTTTGAATATTCACCTGCATATCTTCCATGTCCTTATCAAACCCTGTTAGTGCACTGACATTTGGCAAAAGACAACAAGGATGCAGTCCTGCACAGTTTTAAAAGTGAAACTGATGAACTGGTACTGGTAGACAAGTGAAACAGGAACATGTGACCATTAATTCTAACAGTAACAGCGACCCAATGCTAGATAATGGCGACATAGTTTGTAAGTTTGTATCTCATTGTCTTACCCACTGTGTATGGAATAAGGTAAAGTAATAAGTATAACTGTAATGTGCAGTACTTTGGATTTGCATCATTTCAGCGCTGAGCTTTAACGCTCGCCAACTCGCCAATGGCCCCTAAAAATGGTGTCTGGCGAACTCGATTTACGGTACTATTCGCCCGGCTGGCGACCTGAAAATTACCGCTAGTGGTAGAGATTCCGTACCTGTACACGGACTCTTGACACGCGCTGTAAACAGCAGCAGCAGCCCTTTGTAATCGGCACAAATTTGTTTAAACTTGATTCGATCAAAAAACATGAGCAGTCAGCTGGACACAGAGATTGTTGCCAGAAGGAGAGTGCACAAAAATGAAACAGTGTTGTTGTTGAAAGTTATCTTGTTTATTAGCTGCAATTGTTATACAATTTAAAATAGGACCGCGTTTTCAATCAAAGGGTCTGGCAACCTGAAAAATTTTCTGGCAACCTCAACTTCCCAGGTTAGGAGCCCGGCTGGCTCCTTAGCCTGGCTTGCTAAATCTCAGCCCTGCATTTTAACCGGCACGCTGCTCACAGAATTAGGGGAAGTGCGTTACGCATGGCCAGGCAGGGAATTTTACAGCACGATTTGGTTCCAGGAAAAGGAAGGCCAGAGTGTGAACTCTAATTACCAGTAGCCCATATATATCCGTGTGAATTTTAGACCATCTATATAAGCCTTTCAGCATAATGTGTGTATGTATGTATATACAATAAGTGCCCTACTAGTGATCCATAATTTCAATATATACATGTATTGTCCGTTTATTCTCAGTAGCTGATACATCTACATGTACTACACTGACAGGGTGGTTATGTAAAAGGTTGGGGAAACCATCTACACTAGGAAATGATGATGATGATGATAATGATGATGTCTTGTAACACGCTGAAAAAACTCCACGCACATTGCATGGGGGGGGGGGGGGGAGTCCGCATCAGAACTTTGAGAAAAGATGGGTCTTCTTCAGGTGGCATCTATCACTGTTAAGAAGTTTGGTCATAGTGTCGTGTCATTGTCCAAACTGTTCATGGTGTATTTTTGCAGCCTGCTTCACCGTTTGGAGACAGCTTCCTCGCACCTAGTCCCACTCCGGTGAATGGAAAGGTGAGTTTTCCCTTTGCAACAGACCGCATTTCCAAATGTAACAGTTCATTGTTGTCTGCAAGGGACATTATGATTATTAATTATTACAGGGTGAAAGTGGGTCTGTTTTCCTTTCCTGTCTCAAGTACACACATGTATGTGTGTTTGCAGAAACTAAAACTGATTTGAGCTTGCTACCAGGCGCTTGGGAGAGGGGGGGGGGGGGCAGGGGGGTTGCGGGGGGTAGGGGATATAGGGGAGTATGGTGCAGGTGTTCTTTGTCCTTTCATTCATCTCGTAATTCATTCTGAACTGTAGTTCACATTTTTATGTTTGTCTTGCATCCTCAGGAGGGACAGTCCTGAATTCAGCCAAAGATGAATACCCTGCTTCTATAGGGTCAGCTTAGAACAGTTTTCCTCACGATACGATCTACCAGCTGACTTGAGACCTTCACAGGACCACATAATATGATTACTACTAGTATTACAAATATTATTTCCATCAGTAGAAGTATGGTACAAAAGATATGTACAGTACAGAGACTGGAGCCTGCTGGCTGGTGTGATGTGCTGCGCTGACATTTGGAAAGTATAAAGTGTTTCAGATTTTTTGTCTTGTTTTTTTGTAAGTGTTCACCCACTCCACATGAGCTACGTCATTTTGAGAATGACTCTGATTTTGTGTTTTTGTTATTGTTTGAAAGTGCAAAACTAACTGGCACGTACAAAGAACAGGAAATACTGTACACGTTTGAAGTAGACTGACACAGGCAGAAATCACCTCTTCTCAGTTGTAATGCACTACAAACTGCTGCATAAATTACAATCCAAATGTTCACTTTAGACTCAGGATTTGACAGCTCTGTCTAGTCGCTGAATGCATTTTTAGCTTAATGTTTTTGGTGTTCCTATGTGTTGCATTGTTTCTTTGAAAGAAATTATGGATAAGTATTTTAACAACTTGCCAGATACTGCTACTGCTGCCACCAGTCACCTGTTGTAGCGTCTGATACTTCAGAATACAGTACCTACCTGATCATTTACAATTTTTAACTGCTTGTTTCACTAAGTTAATGTTGTATTACTCACTGTATTTGAATAAAGAGTACTAGTATTTTTTATTGTTACCTTTTGTTCTGTTTTTTTGTGGGGGAGGGGGTGGGTGTTACGAGTACATGTACATGTAAAAATTTCACTTGAACTAAAGACACAGTAATGTGATACAGTTCACTAGACTGGGCACAAGTACTTTTTTATTTTTTGTTTTTTTTTAAATGTGCCTATTTTCCATGTGATTTGAGATGGCCTAATCTTCAGCCATAATTTTATGTAGTTAATACTGAGCCGTAGACATGCAAAATACTTGCATGTAATGCTTATGCAGTAATGCTGCCAAGGTCTATTTCATGGGCTAACGGTTTGTTAATGCTTTTAGATTGCGATATGCAGTTAGAAATAATTTGGGGTCTTTAGTACACATACCGGTATACCAGTAGTCTTGTCCACGTGTTTCTTGCTTAGGTTCGGCTTCTTTTATTGCTAGGAATATTACACTACTACTGGAAATACAGGGTAGTGGACATTTATCCCATGATATACCTTATGCCTGAGCCATTTCCACTCCAAGAATCGCTGGCCAGTCATGCATGCATTTTGCTTAAAGTCAGTCATTGGTATATGGTGATCGGTTTAGCCACTCTTCAGGTTCATGTTCACCAGCTCAGTACATAAAGAGCCAGTTTTGTAATGAATGTACTGGAATCCTCGTCATCACTTTACCTTCCCAAATGTGCAGTATTTTTACTTAGTGTGTGTACCAGCTACACAGGATATATGGAGTGTCGTCGGTGCTAAACATGCAAATCAAAACCTCTGCAAGAGCTGCTTTGGAGATTGAGGTATACCACGTATTTAGAGCAGGTTTCCCCAAAGAACGTCTGTTTGTCTAGTAGAGTCATGTTAAGATGCTACAGAATAAACATAATGCTTGTGGCAAGGTACATCTGTGGTCTGTTGTTGATTTTGGGGCAAGCTCAGCTTTCTCTTGCATCTTCTCCCTGTTAAATTCCATTCGACTTACCCAAGAAGCATACCACAATAAGGTGTATAAGTTCTGTACGTTTTCACATGCCTTTGGTGTAGTACAAATAAACTATTTGTACAGGAGACAAGTTTTTATATCGTGCAAAAGTGATAACCCTGAATACTGATTTATAGTATGCCAAATGAGGCGGAAAGAGTTGTCTTTTTTGTGTGTGTCTTGACTTCTTTTCAAGACAGCTTCAGAACTTTTCAGTTTTGAACTATTGCCTGATGTTGTTATTGAAAGCCCAGCGTTCATAAAATACAGCTGCTGGCACTAGTAATGTTCAGTGAGAGCGTATCTCTTTTCGTTTCGTTTTTTCTGTGTTTGTGCATTTCTCAATAGAGAAATGCATAGATGTACCTTACGTAACAATTTTAACATTTTGAAGAACTGCTGAGGCATGTTGAACTCATTTGAGATTATTTTGTTTTTCACATGTTAATTCTTAAAGAAATTGCAGATTTATGGATGAAATTGGTTTAGCACAAAGCTCTGGATGAATCTTATCTCTAGTTCATATAATGAGAAGTATGAAAAGCATGAGATCAAGTACCGAGATGTTCAGAAAGTAAATGTAGAGGAAAAAAGTTGCAATAGTCTTATCAGCTGGAGCAGTATTTTGTTTTTACTGGTATACAAGATCAAGTTAGAATTTTCTCTTACTCAACTGGTGTTTTAAATACTCAATATAGCTGATGAAACTTTGCCAGTTTTCTTTTGTACACATCACACTTTTACGTAACCTGTTTATTCAGATTATTAATCAAGGTCTCTGGTAGAAGTAACTTGTCTGGGTGCTTTTGCTGCTGAGAATATTTGTCATTGTATGCATGTGTATGTACAAGTACTTTACACTGCTCATACATCTGCAATAAAGAACAAGGCATTTCTATTCACTCACAATCATACCACGTACATACGTGGTGGAAAAGGATGTTAAACCCTCAGACACCCACCTACTCACAGTCATACCTAGCTTTAGCTCCCCACTACCTATAACTGTATTTTAAGTATGTGCACTTTCAGTTAGTTTGTTTGTTGTTTTTTTTTCACTTGGTTCACCTGCGTGCTTCATGGTTACGGTGGCTGAGTTGCCGTTTGTATGAGTCATCAACCATTCAGACATCATATCATCAGGTGTCGCTGCCAAAGCATATATGTACCTTGGGCTAATTGTTGCACTTGCAAGGTTTGATGGGGGTTTCTCCTATGCCTCTTTTATATAATGTTGAGTTTGTTGTTCCAAAGAGCAATCTTTTTCGTTGTTTTTTAGATCATACAATGCGCTTGTTTTTCTTACCCTGTCTTTAACTGTGATACCACTCAGAACCTGTGCCTTTACTGTAGTGTCTTTCAACCAAGCCAAATGAAACATCATATCGTTGCAAAATTCTGTTACCTTGAAATTCATGTCACTGTTAGACCAATGTCAGTAGATGTAATTTTGTGTGAAATCTGCTCAAGGTGTTGTCTGCAACTGGTGCCCAGACATTTGAAGCAAGCTTTTGTGTCCTGTTACTGTTAGCTGTCTGCAGTGTTAGCTGGACTTTTTTTTGGACGTGAAATCTGGTAATGGTATAGTCTTTTTGACATTGGCTGTACATTCTCGTAGGACTTAGGATGCCGCTAGTAATGTCCTATAAATTTTTTGATCGAGAAAAAAAAAAAAAAGTGGTAGAGGGAGGGTGTGCTCTCTTTTTGGTATGCCGCCAAAAACATTCATCAGGCATGTATGATGGATGGTCGAGTTCCATGCCAAAGTGAGAAATCTGTACAATTATCCGTCATTTGCACACAAGTATGATGCATTCATACACTCCTGCATTAGTAATCTTTCCCTATGCGTTTTGCATATAGATATACTAGTGTTCAGTTTTGAACATCTTTCAACTGCCTTTAAAACTGTATTCATCCATATCATTTATGGCCGTCTTTCCATGTAGCATTTACCCTTTTGACTCGTTTTCATATCATTTCAGTGGTGCATCATTCTTTTACACTTGAATTAACCTTCGCTGTACGTCATGGGTCCAGCTGCACCCACACTTGCATTCAAACGTCCATAGCGCAGTCTGTTTTTAATCTAGGTCCACGAAACTTTGCAACTTTTTCCTTGTGGTTATTGGGAAAGTGCTCACCAAAACTTGTGTGATTTCAATGATAAACAAAAAAATTGAATTAACAACAAAAACGTTGTATAACCCTCCCCATACATCATAGGTGCAAATACACCCATGCTTTTGAAGAAGGAAACTTGCTCGCCTGAAGTCATGGATGCAAACTCGCCCATACTTTTGAAGACGGGAATACAGGTTGGTAACCCTCACCATACATTGTGGGTGCAAACTCACCCATACTTTTTTGTTCTTGAGGGTATATTGAGTTCGGCATAAGTATGAATACATAAAAACTACACAAGAAAGAAACTAACAGAAATATCTGCAGGTTTCTGAGTGACCCAAAGAATGTCACCACAGATTGAAACTGTGCATACTATTGAAGTGGCAAGCTGCTATGGTATCAGTCCTGGCGCAGTAACTGAAAAACACTTACCTGAAAACAGTTTATGGCTTGTGTCGCTTTTCTGTGTGTAACTGGCCTATACAGACCATCATATTAATGTATCTGCACCCACAATGTATGGTGAGGGATATATTTTTTTCCTTTTTTTAGAAAACATGAGCGTTTGCACCCATGAAGCACAATTTTCAAATTTTTAGGCGACGTACGGCGAAGGTTAAACTTAGCACGAGTAACTGTGAATTGTTAAAAGGTGGGTTGTGTGTCAGTCTTCCCCAGTTGTTGAGTGTTCTGCAAGCATTAAAATTTTTTACACAAATTCAAGGTTTCTGTTCTGCAGTGTTCTGTTCTGTTGACCATCCAGTCTCGCACTACCCGCACTCTGAACTGTGGTAGGTCAGCTACAGTTCACTACACACAGAGCAGTGTTTGACTTTGATTTCTGCCGCAACTTGCAGGGCAGCATTTTCCAACATATTTGTTTGAAATGGAATCTCAGTGACATTTCTCCATACCCAGACATGCTTTTACTAAAATAATTTCAAAAAATGGTTGCCGTTCCCTCCGTTATACAAAGGATGCCGCTCAACGTTTCCCCATGTGAAGCAGATATATTGAAATATATCGGATACCAATATACATGTTTAACCAACATTCCATTTCAAGCGAATATTTTGGAATTGCTGAAACCCCGATCAGCATACCCATTCACAGCCAACTGTGACTGACAAAGGCACATTCACACTGCACAGCAAGAGAAATGGCAAAAATCATTTGACTAAAAAATTTTTAATCAATACCAACAACCTTGGTACACACCACACAATTTTTTTTAACAGTTGTCAAAAAAAAAATTTGCACCCAAGATTCACTCCGCATGTACATCATCATGCATCCCATTTACACAGCCACACGGATGAATGATCACAAGAGTTTTGGTGAGTTCAAGTACACATGGACAAGAACGAGAATAAACACAACAGCGTCACAAAATCCAGTTCCTTCTATGAACTACCTGGACATATCAAGAACTTGATCTAACTGTTAAGGATACTAAGACTGATTCATCCAAAAAGGCCCAGTCATAACCAGAAAAGAGAGAAGAGTTTGCACCACACAAATACTAAGAGTAACTTACAATGTACAGTAACATGGATTGCATCTAAGACTGAACTGGCTGCAATGTTATACTTTATGCCAATATGAAGAATGTGGTACTGGGAGACTCCCCAAACAGTCTCATGGAAATGAAATGAAGTGATGTCAATGAAGATGATAGATGAAGTGAAACTGAAGTCACACAGGCATTCATCCGTCGTCTTTCTCTCAGCTTACAATTCATCATGATCCGCCTGTAACACAGAAGACAACTTATGGTAAGAAAACATCAGCCTGTGACACAAAAATGTTCTCACTTTACAGCCATGTAGTTAGCAGCTACTTCTGAAAAAGTATGGCTCGCAACAAATATTTACTGGGAAAAGACGTTTTTTTAAAACACTTTGATTTGCACTTGCAAATTATAATTCAAGATGGCAATGAAAAATGAACTTTACATGTGTATCACTTGCTGTCATATGTGACCCTCCACCACGAAATAAGTCTTGTAGCATGAACAAATAGCACAAGAAGACACATTTCATGGTGGAGGGTCACATATTACAAGGAAACAGATGACACAGTGTACAACTTTGGTGCACCAGAAAACCACCATGATTAATCTCTATGCAGTTTGTTCACACCAATCCACCTGCAAATGTTTCACAGCGCAGCAAGTCTCTGAGTGCTGAGAGGAGGGCTATTCTTCATTTCACTTAGCACACGATGGGATCTGTGTGCAGCAACTCAGAAGGGCACTTTCCCATCAAGCACAAACACACTGCCCATTTGTCAAACCCAGGTGTTTTTTTTTTAGACCACTATAGCCATGGAGTACTTACCTCAGGTTCTTCCTCCTCCTTCTCTTCTTCTTCTTCTTCTTCATCCTCATCCTCATCCTCCTCGCCCTCCTCCTCTTTCTTGGCATCTGCAATCAAAGCCATTAACGATAAGTCTCTTACAGTTTCACAAGCCACTGAAGCATAAACTGGTTTCATAAAAATGCAACAGTAAATGGAAATATACACTGAATAACACACCATACAGCCATAGTAATGAAATAATTCTCGGGGACCCCAATATCTGCTGTCGGACATGCAACAGAATCTGCAGGTCCTTCATATTCCGATACGCTATCTTCTAGAACTTATATGTATATATGTCAGCTCTCTGTACTATGTTGACTGTAAGCTTTTACAGAAGTGGACAGCTTGGTATTTTTATCTCACCTTCCTCCTCCTTTCTCTTCTTTTCCTCTTCTTCACGCTGCTTTCTGTCTTCCTCATCCTGTGCTTCCTTCATTTTCTTCTCAGGATCCTGGGAAACAAACGAGAAAAATCAAATCAGAATTGCAGACAAAAAAACTCTGTGGACATGGACTGGTAAGGCAGGGGTCTGGGGGTGGGAAAAATTCTATCTAATCTAGACCTGCCAAGCTGCCGTAGCGGTCATTGGGCAAAGCCACAAAAGGCATAGGGTCCACAAACTAGGGAGAGAGGAAAGCTCTCATGAATGTTACCCAAGAGGGGACCTCTGCCAGTGAAGACAATACAAATTCCAGTCAGAAAATACATCCACTCACTAAATGCACATTTTAATACAATTTCTCCATCTGAGTAATCCGTCTTGAAACATCACACAGTGTGCATAGTCAATACCTTAAACCGAAAGTGTAGAGGAAGATTTCAAGGTAGTCCGACGTGAACATATGCCGATACAATTTCTTCTCCGCTGGCCCGCTATTGCAGGCACACATCTTTGTCATTTGTGCTGTTGTATAATTCCTGTGTGTTTTGTGCCATGCTACTGAATGTTCCAACGCAAAGACCTCACAGGAAAATGTATGGGAAGCGCTTCGGCCATGGCCAATTCATACCTAAGCCAATTAGATTCTGCCTAATGTGCACAATGGCCCAGCAGAAACGTCTTCAGAACGCAAAACACCGAAGAAAGAAAAAAAAAAAAACTGTAACTAATGGTACAGGAAAAACATAGTTTTCGCAGTCCTGGCATATACGCATGAAACCAGCCCAAACACCATACTTTGTATGCTAGAATTTTAAGGGCAAACCCACACCTGTGGGTTAGCTTTACAAGAGTATTTGCGCACTTTGATGGCTAGCGTGACCTGTCTATCAGGAACTGGTTTACTGGCTACATGTCACTTGCACTTAAAGGTCTGACAAGGACATGGATAATGTAGATTTGATGTACTGTAAAATAATACCTTTAAAAATATTTACCTTTGTCTGTCCCCATGTGCTGTCGCCATACTCTTTGGCAAAATCTACATCGTCCGTGATGAGGATGTTGTCAAAGATGGTCCCGGATTTCACCTGAAAAAAGACATGCCATTTCTCCATTATGCAACATGTTTTAAAACCTAGGCCCAAATATAAGTTAGGTCAGACTGCAGCATTACTTTAAGTCTAACCTTCAGTGCAACTTGTTACAGAGGTCCCTACAAAGACAACTTTTTTTCTTCTTTTTTTTTTTTTTTTTAAATTGCAAAAACCTTTGGTGCTTTAACCCTTTCTACCCTGAGCCATAACAGGCTAAGCAGCCTCCCCAGCCTGGGGGGGGGGGGGTCTCAGCTGCACTGCTAAGAATTTTCAGTCACTCCACTAAAAAGCCCGTAACTCAAAAAGTTTATATCCTACATCCACCAAAATTTACACATTGACCAACAAGTATTTGTTTTATGTTATACTTGATGTTGGTATTGTTTAGTGCATTGGTTTAGTTTTTATGAGAATGTGAAGTGCAGATTTGTGTACAACTGTTTGTGTTGACAAAGAGTAAGATGACTTGTAGCATCATGCAGGTCTAAACACTTTGAATTCGACGATATTTCCAAATTTTCGGGTTCAAAATCTGAATCTGAGTCCACAAGTATCTCATCTGCCATTTGCTTGGCAGTCAGGCGCCAATGTTTGGACATAACGCTCACAAATTCGCCAAATACTCGCGGCAAAAAACGCTCTAATTCAAAATTTCCAACGTGCATCGAACAGGAAGGAAGTAGACTACAAGTTACTTCCCTTGGACTTTCTTAGGTTAGCTTTTATCGCAAACGAACCGGTTTCGTGAAACGAGTTTCACGCACATGTACAGCTCGGGCGCAGGCTGGCAGTGCAGGCAAGGCTGCCTGTGGTCTACTCGGGCGCAGGGTAGAATGAGTTAACTCAGGAGCAACGCTGTCAGAACTGGTTACATGCTGCTTACTCACTTACATGCACATTTTAGGCACTTGCTCCCTGAGGAAAATGGAGAAGGAAAGAGAAAATATGAAAAGATACAAACCTGCCACAGATCAAATCCAATGGCACCAATGTCTTTGTACATGTAGAGTTTATCATCTGCGACATATTCAGGGTTGTCAATTTCAGGGTGGATCCATTTGCCCTTGTAATCTGGGTTGTCAATCTGCTTCGGCTTCCACTCACCCTGGAATCGAGAACAATGAAATGAAATCGAACATGCATACATTGATCGATTGAATGCCCACTAATCCCTTGTTTTATCACATTAACAGAGTTGACCTGATGGAATACAGACAGGAACAATGATTTGAAGTAACAAATGTCCATTTTCTTTGCTGAACAAATGGAGGACCGTAAAGTACAAAGACATACCTTGTAATCTGGGTTGTCAATCATAGGGGGCTCCCACTCGCCATCCATCTCATCATCCCAGTCATCGGGTTTCTTGGCGTCAGGATCAGGGATGTGCTCAGGCTTGTCCCAATCTTCAGGTTTCTTGTCATCTGGGTCATCGATCTTTTCACGCTCATCCCAGTCATCGGGCTTCTTTGCATCAGGATCCTGTACAAAAACATAATCATTTAGATGAGGGAATAGTGAAGTGAACTGACATTAGTGACTATGATGAATGAAACACTGGCAGCCGTGAGTGGAAAAACTTGCAAATTTCTTAAATGGTGTTGCACTTTCCAAACTGAAAATGCAAAGGGGAATCAAATTTTGCTGGATGAATGGAAGCAAAAAGAGTGCTAAAAGCAAAGAAAACAAGCTTTTGCACTTGGACAGCACAACATTTTGAGCACTGGCAGCACATGGATAAAAGAAAAACTAGAGAGGCAAAAGCCTCCATGGCTCCCTTGTGACAAGGGTCAAGGTCATTCACAAGTGTATGTTTGTAAAGCTCTTATCACTATCATCACGGCAAGTAAAGTGTCTCTGGCGTTCCAAGTTCCTGGCAATATTACAATTTTCCCCCAAACAGTTTGCATGGCCTTGACCTTGGGTCAAGGTCATTAAAATGAGATCACATCAATGTCTATTATTATGCCAAGTTTGACGTCTCTAGTATTTGTAGATCCTCCGAAAACGGTAATGTTAAAATTCACAACAGCGTTAATGACCTTGACCTTGGGTCAAGGTCATTCAAAAATGGTACGTATGCATAGGTCTTATCACTGTCTATCAGCACGCCGAGTTTGGCGCCTCTGCTGTTTGTTATTTCTGAGAAAATGCCAATGTTAAGGTTTCACAAAAATAGCTTGTATGGCCTTGACCTTGACACAAGGCCACTGAATACATGTATATCTGTAAAGTTCTGATCAATGTCTATCATCATGCAAAGTTTCAAACCTCTGGTCTTTGTAGATTCTGTGAAAATGCCAATGTAAAATTTTCAAACAGACAGCGTTAGTGACCTTGACCTTGAGTCAAGGTCATTCAAAATGATATGTTTTGAAAGGTCTTATGGTTGTCTATCAGCATGCCAAGTTTGGTGTCTCTGCTGTTTGTAGTTTCTGAGAAAACGACAACGTTAAAGTTTTCTGGACACACACACACACACACACACACACACACACACACACACAGACAGACAGACAGACAGACGACGGAGGGCTATTACATAGACTCCCATTGTTACACAAGGGAGCCAAAAAGGACCAAATCTACTCAAAGATAAAACCTAAACTCTAGTATAAGCTTTTTTTTTTTTTTGCAAGGCAAGAACGGTACAAACTAAAGCTTGCTACACACACAATGAACTAGTCTCCTTAGGTATTCTGTTTCTTTTTTGTTGTTACCTTGATTTTCTTTGGTGGCAGAAAGTCCCAATCTTCCTCCAGCGTCCCGCTCTCTACCTTCTCGTTGTCAATTTTCACTTCATATGTGTTGTCTGGATTCACTATGAGTGTGTACAGATGAGTGTATACGTCATCTTTACAGCGGATGTCTTTCTTGGTCAAGAGATTCTTGCCCTTGTAGTTAAAGATGACATGAACCTTTTTGGTGCCAGGTCCACAGATGTCAGGCCCTGACAAGAAGAAAAAGGGATGACAGGTTTGTCTACTGCACAAAAACATTTCTGAGCTTGCAGGGCTATATAACCAACTTGTAAAATGTTAGATAAATAAGATAATTAATGTTAAAACACTTCCAGGAGCATCATGATTTCTAGTAATTCTACTGCAACCTATGACGAAAGAGTACCAAATGAAGAAATGACCGATGTGAGCAAAAACTCACCGAACATGATAAGGTATGGAGTGTCGCCATGCATATCAGCCTGGTCCAGGTCAGAAGAAAACAGCTTGGCATAGCCACCACCACAGTCGATGTTCTGCTCGTGTTTGACAGTAAACTGGAGGACTAGTGTCTTGCCCTCATTGCTGAACGTGTCAAACTTGGCTGAGGCACCATAGAAGCGTGCATCTTGGGTTGTCCTCAAGCCTGAAAACAAAATGCTCCGCAAGTTATATTTTTGTAATATATTGATACCTGAATGCTATCAAGACATGGTGCCACTTGCCCAAGAGGGTGTTTGTCATAACAAAAAATGCCACCATTCACTGCCTAAGTTAATCCTATCCAGAAATACTGGAGGGTACAGTGGTAATGTGATTGTGAAGTTTCTTCTCATTCAGATTCTACATCTTGTTTAAACTTGCGACTGGCAAGGTACTAGTACTAGTAGTGTGAAAAATTATACGTACCTTTGTCTTTTTCAGCGTCACCATAAAATTTTCCTGCTGAGATTTCCAACTTGCCCTGCTCAGCACCCTTGTGTGTTGATTCAACCCATCTCTTTTTCCATCCATCCCCATCTGAAGAAAAAAGGCAAATTGTAACAAGTCAGTAACTTGAGTAAGATCAGAATGATGGTTTTCCCTATTCCAGACCAAACTGGAGAATAAAAACGTGTTACATCTTACGCCTGAACTATAACATTCTAAGGCTTAACACTTGTTTACGTACTTCAGCCCGTGTGGTGTATCGCGATACATAATTGCTCTTAAAAGTAACTTTCACGCTTGCCGGCTTGGGCACTCTGGAGGGGGTGCCCACAGTAACTAACATGCGCGTGCATGGAAAAAAAACAAAACATTTCTTCTAGTCTGCGTTTACACTTTCAAATTCACGCTTTCCATTACTGCACAAGAAACACACACTACGGAATGCAGTCTCGAATATCTATTACACGTTAGAAATTAGAGTCAAACATGCGAGCAGGTGCCCCGAACGTGTCTTTCACTAGTTTCAGTAGGCGACACGAACTTGCCGGCACCGCTGCAGACTAAACTGCGATGAAAATACAAGTGCAAAAACATAACCCTTACCATCAAATTCTTCTTTAAAGTAAACTGTTGGTTCACAGCATACAGCACCAAAAAGTGCCGCAAACAATAATGCGAACTTCATCTTGTTTTGGTTGCCGATCCTTCCACGAGCAGTCTGTATGAAGCAAGGTGTCCGACGCTGGATCTCCCGTAATAATGTGCCCGCACTCCCACGTGATTCAGACAGCTGTCCGAAAGCGATTGGTTTCTGTCATTCTTTTTAGCCAATGAGAGCTCACCACGCGCAGAGCTTTGGAACTCCCCGCGTGTAACCTTTTCCGAAGTTTGACGAAGTTTGCCGAAAATGACCGAAGTTCCCGTAGGGGAGGTGATTTTCGCTTCCTGTTTACAAATGGCGGTTTGTTGGTAGGTCAAAATTAGAGGGACACTTCTACTGATGACCATTATTTACACAGTGCATGTAGCAGGGGGAATACACGCTTGATACGGCGGATTTTCTTGTGCAGTTTGCAAGGGCAGCACGACCAAACGCAGCCGTTTTTGCCTGGTGCTTCTTCTACATGTTCGTGCTTGTACGGCTCTGTACGCAGAATGCACGGTGATTGTAATAATGAACAGCCTCACTGGTCTGCTTGTAATGCATACATCCGAGAAAAAAATTAAAGAAAGTTACATTACTATTTATATAAGGGCCCACTTTGTCTGAGTGCGATACACTGCTCAAAACACACACACACACACACACACACACACTTGACACACACACACACATGACACACACACACACACATCACACACACACACACACACACACACACACAAGGATACTTGTACTTCATGACATTCAAGTTTCTGATGTGACTCACTCTATGTGGTAAATGGATTATGACCCTTCCTTAAAAACAGGAACCTTTTTTTACTCCAGGTGAAGTCATGTCACCAGCTGTTGTTGATGATACAACTTGAGTGAGATAATTTACACTGCATAATGATTCGAGGTCGTGGAAGGGGTGCAGCTGTAGGTGGAGGAGGAGGGAGAGGTAGGGGAAGAGGCCAAAGTATTGCTCAGCAGCTTCTGCAGAAAGCATCAACACAACTGCGTGGAGAACGAGTTCCCATCAAACCTCGAGAGGAGGATGAATTGGCAGTAAGTAGAGGTTTGTTTGTTTGCTAGTATGTTGTTTAGGTGCATCTTGCTAGCACGAAAGATGTACATTAATAGACCTATGATACGGATGCAAGCACTGCATATTAATAGCCATACACTACAGTGCACTAGCACTACTTGTCATTAGACCTTGCAAGGACAGAAGGGATAGAAGCTAAAGTTGTGATGTTTTTAAACATTTATTTAGCTATTTATTGATAGCACCAGGATTTTTTTTAAAACATTTGTGGTGACCAGCATACGCTTAATTCTGTTTTTATTTTATTACAGAGTTATCTGAACTCATTAACCCAAAAGACAACCCAGCAGGCCAAATCTGTTAACTATGAAGAATTTGGTGACATCTCCATCTCCAGCGGAGCTGACCCTATGACACCTCGTGTACGGCGCTCCCCCAGCCCTGCTCCTGGGGCGGGGAGCAAATTTCTGAAGAAGCAGCAGCCAGAGGCAGGGAATGAGGGCATGGCTGGTAGTGGCACAGTCAAAAAGTCTGGCACCCCTGCTAGTGCAGGTGTCCAAGGAGTTAAACCTTCACCTGCCGGCAAAGACCTTCACTCTGGTAGTGGTGTCAGAGACTCTGTAGGTTCTTCCGGTGGCCTCGGTTCTGGCGTCAGAAAAGGTGGCTTTCAGATGTCATCTGCTTTGAACAAAGCCTCTGCTCTCGCCAGCAAGATCACACAGCGCTCCGCAGGAGGTGCGCCAATCGGGCGTTTCCGTGGCTCAGCTCTTGACAGTGACACAGATGAGAGTGTCAGTCCTGTGCTGTGGGGTGCCAAAGGGAAGGGTAGGGACTCACGACCAGGCTCAGCCTCGGATGCCAGCATTGGCCACGATGGGAACAAGTTCATGAAGAAGCGGCCTTCCACAGCACCAGACGTCCGGGCAGATGATGAGAGCAGGTCAAGTGGCAAGTCACGAAGTAGGGTATCAGCTAAAGACAAGAAGAGGAGTAAAAGTCAAGGTAAGACATTCACAGTGATATTATTTTCTCGTAATGAAATGTTGAAAGATTAGACAAGTTTGTTACTAATACTAGTAATAGTAGCCGAGAGGTAAGGGCATTAAGCTGTTGTGTCAAAGGCCTGTGTTCAGCAATGTGGTAGAGAGGTTGCTTGAGGAATTTTCCGCACATTGAGTCAAGTACAGTGCATGTCTCGCCTATATGTGCACACAGCATAGTATCAAATTCAAACCAGCATGATCAAAAATCTCATTCTGCTATTACTGCTACAGTGAGGTCTTCAAATAGAAAACAAAACACCCCCCCCCCCCCCCTCGTAGTGTAGTGGTTAGCACTTTGGACCATGGACCGGGAGACCCGGGTTCGAGTCCCAGCCGAGGCAAGCGGGATTTTTCTTACCTAGGTCGGCTCCTACCTAGAGCGGGTGTGTTATGACATGATGTGATGAGACATGTTACGTGTGTTAGAAATCTTAAGCTGGGTAAAGTTTTAATGTTGATGTTTGATGTTTATTATTAGTCATTGCCCGTCCGGTTACCGGCTACCTTTTAATTGCCCGAAAGGGACAAATAAAGTATTTTTGAATTGAATTTGAATTGAATTGAATGGGCCCAGTGGGGAGGCTGTTGCCACACAGCCGAGCTTCACCCACTTCACGGGTGCGACTTTGGGTGTGCTTCCCTAGGTATGACACGTCTTATGATGTGGATGATTACCCGGCCGGCACCGCAGGTGTCGTAGTTCCCTGGCCTGGTTAATGCCGGGATATTTATGACAGGAAGCATGGAATGCGGCCCTGTCCCGCAGTCCCAAACCACACGGACCTCCACAGCATCATCTTACCACCATCCTCATCTCCATCATCATGCATAATAAAAATTGCCCCAGCTTCCGAGACCTCTGTGGATTCCACCATATTATTGATCTTGGTATTTCTTCTAAAATGTTTAGGTGACAGACAGGCAAAACCTGTTGGTGGCTTTCGACGTGGTTCCGGTGCAGCTAACGTTTACCTAACTTCTGAGGAGGAGAGCTTGGCTGAGTTTATCCAGGGACTCTCTGGTTCCGATGAAAGCAGACACGGTCTGAGACAGCCCATTCAGCGGGTAAGGTGTTCTTTTTCACACAACCTGTCCTCAAATTGACCATTGGTGCTGTTGTGTAGGTGGTTTGCAAAGAGAAATAAAAAAATTACAGTCGCAGTTCTGGCCTGTCAGTAGTGACCAGAGCCTGTATGTAAGGTGTAATTGTCATGCTTATTTGCTAAGAAAATAAGAAAAGGAAATGGTAATGACTGCGAAGTGGTTACAAGTTAAGCAGATAAAAGTGACATAAAAGGGACAGATACCACTTAACTTTCACAAAGGATGGCACGGGTCAACGTTTCGGCTTTCACCTTCCTCAGGACACAAACAAACAAAGCAAACACATTTGTTTGTGTCCTGAGGAAGGCGAAAGCCGAAACATTGATCCGTGCCGTCCTTTGTGAAAGTTAAGTGGTTTCTGTCGCTTTTATGTCGCTTTTATTTGCTAAGAAAATAAGGTTTTTGACTTTTGTCCCTCCTGTGCAAGAAATCAAAACTTCTTTTTTTGCTCGCATGCAGCTGGTCCATTTTGAATCTGTGTCCTGTTGTCTGCGAGCTTACATATGACGTATATAGATGTGTACAGAAATTTACTACTTAGCGTAGAATTTGTCTCTGTATTCTCATAGCATTTTACAGTTTTTTTTAAAAGGGTGATCGTGAGTGTATTATGCGGTCGCTTCTCTATATTCCATAGCACTGGTATAATTATGGTGTATATGTGTCGTTAGAATCATAATCATGCACAAGCAAACCTTGCCATTACAAAGAACAACAAAATCCACACCCACAGATTTTGTTTTTTAAATAAAATAAAAAAATTATACGTGCACTTATTTATCATAGCTGTGCCCCTTCATGACTGTTTCACACAGTCAAACCACCAAAGTGCACTTCAGGGAGTGTTAGTCCTACATGTACTGATTTATAATTTGCCTTTGTAGAAGAGGTCCTTGGTAGATGTGGCAACATTGCATGGCAGTGATAGCAGCACTTCACAAATGCTGATCATGTGATCTTGTGTTTTTGACAGTGATGCTCCTGACTACATTTCAGTTATCTTTTGCTGTAATTTAGATAAGACAGTCTGATGGCAGCATCATGTCTCATTATCTGTAGATAACAGGTTGACTTCATCTTCACTCACGTTTGAATGCACAGTCATCCTAGTTGTTTGTTAGCTGTCATGAGTTACAATCAGCATCATCCCCAGAAACATAACACAAGACGTAGCTACCACCAACCCTCTCACAGCAACACAACCCTACCTACAGCTGAACTTGCCATGTAGTTTGTACTTGACGAAACTGAGCAATGCTGATGGAAATGTCTTGTGCTGCTTAACTGATTTTGCAGCAAGCACCAAAACCAAGTCGTCAGTCGTCCACAAGTCCTAGTCCATCGCCAGACAGACGGTCCACTAGACACCGCTCACCTTCACCGGCTGGGAACCGGCGCTCAGCTTTTCACCGTCAGTCCCCTAAACCAGTATTCCAGCATTTGTCCTCTCAGGATTCTGATGTGGCTGACTCCATTGCCAGTGAGGTTGCTGACAGTATACATGGGAAGATTGTCATCGCTGATTCCATTAGCGAGCCACTGCATGGTGAGGAGGCTGTGTGTGCCTCAGTGTGTGTGTGTGTGTGTGTGTGTGTGTGTGTTTGTTTGACAGACAGACATTCAGACAGACAGAGGAGCACATATCCAAATTTTCAACTGCTGATGTTCAACATTGTATTGTTGCTTACAGTAAACCTGATGGACGCCACATCACTCGGTCGAATCGTCCTCACCCCAGAACCTGCTTCCCAGTCTGAACACAGGAGGTCTGCCAAGTCCAAAGTTAGTCCATTCAAAAAGTCAAGGTCACCAAGTCCAGCAAAGACAAAGAGACAGAAGAGCAAGGAGAAGAAAAAGGACAAGAAAAAAGATAGAAGCAGTAGCAACGTTTTTGCCTCACTGGGTGTACACTCCGTGGAAGAACTTTTAGGCTCTGACAGAGACCTCACAGATGAGTCTGAGATTCGTACAGAGCCTCTAGACTCAAGGAAACGCCTGGACCACTCCACATCCCAGATCATCACTGAGATTCAGTCAAGAGCGACACCGCAGCGACAGGTATCGTACTCGGAAGATTTTGAACCAAGCATCTCGGAGAAGATAAGTACAAGCGAAAGACGCAGAAGAACTAGCAGTGAGGAGACCGGGGTGGATGACTACTCGGAGAGCTTTGCTAGCGAGACCCTGTCAGTAGCCAAGACTTCTGACGATGACAAGAGCTCACACTACAGATACTCCGAAGAGGAAACAGACACTCGAAGGTGAGGTGACTGCTGCGCGTGTGTGTGTGTGTGTGTGTGTGTGTGTGTGTGTGTGTGTGTGTGTGAGAGAGGAAGGAGAGAGAAAGAAAGGTGAGAAACAGATGTGCTTGTATCTTGTGGTGAACACCAAAATAGAAAAACTACAGATGCAAAGCATGTTCTGCACAAGAGTAAACTTGTGTGTCCTGCCAGCTTTATGTAAGTTTACAATGCACCAAGTAACACACGTATTGAAAACCTCTTTACCTTCCTTTAAATTTTTCCCACCAGCGAGGAACCAAAGGCTAGAGGAGGCAAGAAGGTTGTGGTCGAGCAGAAAAGTGTGGAAATCCAGACCTCTACAATTGGCCTGCACTATCAGTGGAACATGACACAGACCGGTGTCACCGTGTCCGGTCCACCCCTTGGTCTGGAGCACGTGGACCCCACGCCAATAGCTGCCACTGTCATTAACCCTGATGCTCTAGAAGGTGAGATTTTTTCAAGACACAACTTTGTAAAGCACTTCATCCGTGATTACTGGGCCTCACGGCAGACCACTTTTGTTGTTGAACAGTTGTTCATGAGTGTGTCTGTGCACATGGAACAGTTTATCTTAGGGCTAGATGGGCTCTTGTTTGGGCTATTTCCATGTTTACCGAGCCAACTTACGTTTTGCTTCTCAGTGGGTGTACCTGTATGCTCAAAATACTGTATCTTGATGAATAGTAGAGCTCTTAATGTGATACAGTGTTGTTCACACTTTGCGCGAGCCGGTCCAACATTCAGATCCTACAACTTTTGGTACAACGCTGTCTGCTCAGTGTCAGTTGTCACCGCATCACTGAGTACAGTTCTGTTTGCTCAGGTCCAGCATTTGAGCTGGTGTCACCGTGCAGGTGTCAAAAGTGGTGTGATTGATAGACACCACGAAAACAGCTCCAAACAATCTGTGAGCGTAACAGTCATAAAGACTGCGCTTTCAAATGCAGTACACCGACATTTGATGATAGTCACAGTGGTTACCACGCTGGGTTAGTAGGTTTGTGTTTCAGCCTCTAGCTGCGACGGTGTCCTGAGTAAAGGTGTAACTGTGCACACATCTTAGTGGTATAATCCTGAACACCATTGGAACAGATCTAGTTGCTTTCCGTCTAGAAATCTCGAATGGAGGGAGATCAGTCTCGCTGGTGTGTGTGTGTGTGTGTGTGTGTGTGTGTGTGTGTGTGTGTTTTGCATTTCCTATGTATGTGTTTTGTGACTACTAAACCTCTGTTTCAAAAAATACACCCATTGTGGTAATTGATGCCTTTGATTGAATACATGGAAAAGCTGCACACATTGAAAGTTATCTGTCATCTGAGGAAGTGCCTTTAACAAAGTAGTACTGATTTCCCCAGGTAATGGGATGGTTGGTGGGGAGACATAGTTCCAAGATGCTGGTAACTGGATCTCAGGTGGAGAAAAAAAAAAATCATGTGATCGTTTGCACCACGATGCTAAACTGCTTTTTATTTCTTGCATTTCTTCCATTTGTACAAATTATAGTAAATGTATATTCATGTACTTGTAACCAGCATATTGCAAATACAAAAGATGCAGTTTTTTTGAAGAGCATTTTCTTCAGTGTCGCGTACACACACACACACACACACACACACAATGTAGTTCTTGTTTGTGTGTGTGTGTGTGTGTGCAGAATTTTTGTTGTTGTTGTTGTTTGTGTGTGTGTGTGGGGGGGGGGGGGGGGGGGGGGGGCTTGCTGTGGTTGTTGCAATTTTTATTCATTTGTTTGTTGTTTTTTGGTTTTGGGGTTTGTTTGGTTTTTTTTTTTTTTTTTTGGGGGGGGGGGGTTGTTTGATTGGTTGGTTGTTTTTTTGTTTTTTTTGGGGGGGTGGGGGGGTGGGAGGGGGAATAGGAGTCAATGCAGGATCCTGATGCATGGGACAATTACATGTGCTGGTTGAGTAAGCCCAACCAAAGTCAACATGAATTTTCCACTTCAAGCTAGTTCAAGAATTCAAAACATGCCTCATAGACTTTCATTTGATTTGTAATCCACCCTATATGTATATATCTGAAAAAGAAAAAGAATAAAAAGTAGCAGTGCAAGATGATAGTGAACGTGACACTGTTCAGGAAACAGTTCTGGATTCCCTGCACTGCCCTTCAGCTGAATGTGAACAAAAGTCTGTTCTCCCAGCAACTAAAAATCAGATGCAACGACACATTTGCTTTTTCCATTGCAGTGAATTTTTTTATGATGGTTATAGACACTTTGGTTTGGATCAGTTTTTTGGAACATTTTTTCATTTTAGTGCACCTAAACACTGTCTTGTATCAGTCCTGTTCATGTTATACACTCAGTGTGTGTGTGTGTGAGTGTGTGTGTGTGCGCGCGCACACACTTCCGCGCAATATGACAGTTGACAATGATTTTTTTTTTCTATATAAAAGTCTTGGCACAAATACCACATTCCAACTGGCCGTTGCGAAACTATGAAAAATGAACAAAGAAAGAAGTAAGAAAAACAAGACAAAAAATATAAAAAAAAAAAAGAACTACAGAAATATACACAGAGAGAGAGAAAGGAACAAGTCTAGAGACAAGGTACATGTTTCGAACTCAGTGAACACACGCGCTTCTGTTGTATGAGCATAATAAATTATTATGCTTTTAGCATGACCAGAGCATGCAAAGAGGACGAGAGAGAGCCGGGAAGGGAGCGTGCGCGTTTCATTGATCTAGAATCTTCTTCCTGCGTGGATTGCTAGGTGTGAATGAAATTTCTTGGGGGCCGGGTAGGTTAGGTAGGTTAGGTTTCCTGTCGCTGGCCGTGTCACTCAGCCTGCCTCCCAGTCCAATCGTTCTCAGCCACCGCGTAGCCCGCTGAAACGGGTCACACGTACACAGCTGGCCTTGCTACCGTGACCGAGATAAGTGGGGGAGGGTGGGCGGTGGAACGGCTGTAACAGCAAAGACGGTAGCAGCTATATAATTATTAGCACTTTGCCGCACAGTCGCATAGCCGGCTAGGCCTATCGTGATGATGAAATTATTGCTGTACGTCATCCAGTGCCGCTGTTGGCCGCTCCTGACTGGTCGGTCGCTCTGGTGGTGGCGAATTTTGACTGGCCGAGTTGGGATGACTGTGATTGTCCACTTGTACCAATGGTTTGCCTCCAACGCAAACCCGGCGTGTCAGTTGTAGGGTACAGATCGGGAGATAGGTGAATTCGTTAGCTCAACAGGGCCGTAATGGTACATAAATTATACATATTAATTTGGCATTATTATATACGATGCACAACGACAGAAACTGATTTACAGTAAAACCTGGTTGAAGCCTCAACACAAAAGAAGGAGAAAAAAAAATCTCAGTTTTAAATCCAGACAAAATGATCACAGAACAGTGAAACGGAAAACATAAGCCGCAGATCCCACCAGCCAAGACATGAGAAAGAAAAATGGTTTAACATTTCTGACAGCAGTATAAGTTATACTGGTTGAGGATAAAAATACAACTTGATTACACGTATTTAACAGCATTCTTCTAACGTCTTGGAAAGGAAAAACCGCATTGAGAACTTGTTTCAAAACAGTTCTATCACCCTATCAAAGTTGGCTACTAATCGATAGTGAGTTAAATTTCAAATTTGTTACTGAGAGGAAACTATTGATCAGAAAGGATGTACTCGGCGACTCGCATAGCCAGTTGACAACAGCTGCCTGTACCTAGGCTTGCGGTTAAATATGCAGAGGGGTTAGCAAACGTACGTGTGGGTGTGTCTGCTTTCCAGAATGCCGGCTAGCGGAAATCTGACCTGCTCGTGACCTGCAGAAATATTGATTTGCTTTTCAAAACAGTCATAAGTGTGTGTGTGTGTGTGTGTGTGTGTGTGTATGTGTGTGTGTGTGTGTGTGTGTGTGTGTCCATCAAACACCTCAAGGCCTTCAATGATACCGACCAAACTGATATAGATGAAAGGGTCCGGGGGGGGGGGGGATGCGCTTCTTGTACATGTATTGATGTTCGGATAGTGTTCCTGTTTAATGCTAGGCCTGCATGTTCAGCTGTGTGTGTGTGTGTGTGTGTGTGTGTGTGTGGTCATCAAACACCTCAAGGCGTCGGTTAGATGATACCAAACATAGTTGACACGGTCCGGGGCTTGGGGGGTGGAGGGGGGGGGGGGCTTCGGATAGATGTTCGGATAGTGTCTTGTTAAATGCAAGGCGTGCATGTTCAGCTGTGTGTGTGTGTGTGTGTGTGTGTGTGTGTGTGTGTGTGTGGTAGGTCATAAACACCTCAAGGCGTTAGATGATACCAAACATAGATGACACGGTCCGGGGGTTGGGGGGGGGGGGAGGTGCGCTTCGTGTATTGATGTTCAGATAGTGTTCCTGTTAAAATGCTAGGCCTGTAACAGCGTCAGACTTTTCATGTTGATCTGCATGCACGTACGGTACACGTAAAAATTACATACATCTCTTATGAGAAATGTGTTTGTTGTGTTCCAGCAATGACAGCCTACAGCCCTGCAACCCTGGCGATACACGACATGCTGAAGCAGCAAATTGAGCTCATCAAGCAGTTCGCTCAAGCTCACGATCGCCTCTACCACGCTTTGACAGATTCGAATGTGCCAGATTACCATTACACCACCCTGGCTGGCACCAAAGCTGTAAGAAATACATCACTTGTAGTCGTAATTGGATGTGTACAGATACTCAGTTTCACGGACATGCTGTGTGAACTTGGTACTGTGTAAGGGTTGGGTTTCACATCCGTGAGATCATTTGGTTCTTCTGTAGTTTCATGTTGAACGAGTGCCGATTAGGGGAAAGGACATCCTTGTGTTCACAAAGTGGCAAATGACCATTCTGTTGTTTGTGTGTCTAGTATTGTGTGTCTACATTCACCTCCTCACCACTGCTATATGTGTGTGTGTGTGTGTGTGTGTGTGTGTGTGTGTGTGTGTGCTCTTTTACTTTTTACTTGTACTTACGTAGTGTACACTGAGTGATTTTTTTTTTTTTTTAACTTCGGTTGTAGAATGTAAGGCGCCTAGAGCTCGCCTCCCGGGGATAGGCGCCCTATAAATAGTAGTAGTAGTAGTAGTAGTAGTACATGTATCTGTATGTCTTAGCATTAAAAAAAAAAATTGTCTTTTGTTTTTGTTTTCAGTACATCCGCAAGCACCGAAAACCAAAGCTGACAATGAAACAAGCTCTGAAGATGGTATCAGATGAGATGGACAGATAGTGAAAATGCACTGCTGATGTCGACTTACCCGGCTGTGTTCGTCGTTCATCATTGTTATCTGTGATATTGCTGGATCTCTCTGCCAGTTTGTGGTGTTGTGTCATATCCTGAGTGTGTATGATCTGCTACAAGGGCATATTTTCTACAGGAAAAAGTCATGTGCCTGTGATTGTGAATGCAGTGCCTTTTTGACATTTTTGCATTTATCTCATGTGATGTCTGGGGCATACTTTTTAAACTCATTTGGTTCCTGACTGTTTGTTTGGCATCCTATTGACTGTTTGATCGCACAGAATTTTACTTTGGTATTGGATGAAGTGATAATGGAAAGGTATTATGTTACAAGAAATACTGGATGCATTTTTAAAATGATTGTAATTGTGCCATCCCTGAAAGTTGCAATATCAGAGTGCAGCTGTGCGTCATTGATAATCATGCCTGTCGTTTGTTAAGTGCACATTTGGTGCTGAACGAGTTTTGTGTGCCTGCTTCCTGATCACGTGTCTCCCTTATGAATTGCAAAGTGATTTATGAAAGTGGTTTGTCACGCTGCCTTTTGACAACCTGTTTTCCTTGTGAAGTGCAGATTGATAAAGGTGATCTGTCATGCCTTGTAGCCTTGTAGATTACATCATAAGAGATGTCTTGCCCTGAGGGCGAGTGGATGGGTGTTCAGGAGTTTGTCCTTTTCCATCAGGTATGTGCCCTGAATGCCTTTGTTGGGAGCATCCCAGTTTCCTGTTACTGACCTCCATAGGTAAAGGCAGAGTGTGGTTCAGTAGTGTGTAATCATGGTTCAGATACTCTGTGCAGGGTCCACATAGGTTCACAGTCTCAAAAATTCATGACTTTTCTTCCAGGCCAACTCTCCTGTTTTCCGTGACAACTTCCTCGCTCTCTTTCACACACCGAGTTAGCCATTAGCTTTACAAGAAGGCAGTTTACTAGATTTAGTATTTTTGGTGAACAGCCCAGGGAGTAATCACCAAGCTGACCGTCTCATTGTCTGGCTCAAAATGGCTTCCATAAAATTCTGAAATTCCATGACTTTTCATGACCCTTGAGATAATTTCATAACTTTTTCAGGCCTGGAAAAGCTGTTTTCAAATTCCATGACTTTTCCAGGATTCCATGACCTGTACGGACCCTGTCTGTGCGTGCACAGTCCTGATAAGGATGACCCATCACGAATTCCCCGTTGGGATGCTAGCTGGACGTACGTGTAGATTCAGTCTAGATTTTAACAAGTGATCCGCATTTGTTAGAGAGAAGTGCCTGTAGTAGCAGAATAGAAACTGCAGATATCAGTATATTTAAATCAAACAGTTCAACTCTGTTCGCTCATCGTACATAAATCTGTACATGTATGCTAAAGCAAGCAGTATTGTCAGTCAAGTGTTTTGCTGTTTCACAACAGTAGATTACACTTCTTCCATTTTGTGCGTGTTTTCATTTGTGAGTGCACGTGTGGTGTTGCAGGTCTGTGCATGTGTATTTGTGTGTGTGTGTGTGTGGGGGGGGGGGGGGGGGGGGGGCTGTTTTGGAAAGTGATTACATCACCAACAAACCTTCAATTTTTTTTTTTAATCTGATCACAGCACAGAAATGGCAATTCGACTATAAAGAAAAGGTGCATGTTGTCATGCCCCCCCCCCCCCCCCCCCCCCCCCCCCGGTTATTTATCTAATAAATCCCCAAGAAAAAAAATATCCACATGAAAATGTGCTGCATACCAGCCGTTCTTCCCTCGAGCACAAGCAAGAATCTCAAAATGTAAACAAGAGAGTGGCTTTTAAAATGGTTAATTTATTTTCATACAATGTGTACATTCTCAACTTTTTTTTTCTTCCCAAACTGACATCGTGAACCAGATCTATCACAAAAATCGCAAATACACATAGCATTCACAAGTAAACATGGGACATCAAAATAAAAATCTGCGAACATCTGACTCGTTCATTTCGAAAAAAACAAGTTTCACATGCTTCATGCACAGTTCTGTCTTCAGAAAATGCTTCAAACTGTTTGGTCAAAAAAATACATGAAGTTTACAAACAGATACGCCCAGGCAAGCAAAAAGAAAAAAATCTATTGTATTTGTAATGAATGTCGACATGTTGAACAACAAAGTGTTCGTAACTTCGGTTCTACCCCAGTGAATTTAAGTCTGTTATTCATTTTCCTGAGTTGCGCTTTCTGAAGTTTTTTTGTGAGGGCAAATGACTGCCTTTATCTACACAGACTGACGGTATCCTCAAACATGCCACTGCAATCAAAGCATATTGCAGGTATTTACATTTACACCCTCCTCCGTCTGTACATTGCAGCAATCAAACCCGAGCCACAAGTTGGCACAACACAGTGATCAATGTAAGTTTACATTTCTGTTTATGATCGCAGTTCTCTGATCCACGGGGGGTGGGGTGGGGTGGGGGGGTGTGGTGGGGTGTAATCAACATGGACGCCCCTTTTTCCATTGCTATGCCGCTTGAAAAGTTTCAACGATGAGTGCTCTCATCTGAAGCCGTTATTTTAAAACATGAGCATACAAAAATCTTCAGATTGTAGTAACATGCAGGCTGGGGAATTTTCAATCACTTGGCAATTTTCTGCCAAATTTCCTATTCTTTCAGCCAAAAAAAATCTAAGTTTCAGCCGAAGAAAAGGAAGGAGGAAAAAGGTTGCACACACAGTCAGTTATGATGATACATGTAATCCCATATGAGACAGTCTTACTTCATATTTGAAGACTTGTATGTCAGTATCAAGGCAGTATTTTACTTTTGGGTGGCGGGAGAGGCTACGAAATGCCTTTAAAATGCAAAAATTTGATCTCTTAAATGGGGCATTGCCCCTATGTTCCCCTAGCAGGGCACTGCCTCTGCATCCCAGCCTAGGTTTCAGTCTTTTTTCTTCTCAGCAATTCCCCAGCCTGAACGTAGCAGTACAAGTTGGTTTCTGGCTGGTAAGCGGCCCCTTTCAGTCATTCAAACCAACAACTGAAAATCAAAAGCGTTTTCCTCGTGCTGTAGAATCTGGAAAACGCAGTGCTATGGCGTGGGAATCCGCTGATTAGTGTTGCAACGACTTGGAGAGGCATAGCACTGGAAAAACTCCTGTCCATTTTGTGTAATCTGACACTTGCTAATCTAATGGGAAGGTTCACTTGCCTCAGTTGCTAAAACGTCTCCCAGTGCCAGCCATCAGTTACACACTTTCAGAAAGATCACTAAAATCCATCACACATACACCTGATGCTCTCAGAAGTATTTTAAGCAGAAGCTTCAGCTCTAAGAAAACAGTTTGAAACAGATGTGACAAATAGTAAATACATGCACACTGTGTACATGTAATGTAATGTAGCTATTAAAAAAAAGGAAAGATAATTACTGCCCTGTACTGTTTCTATTCAAGTTTCCAAATTTGAATTTGGACCGCTACCCCAGTTTTCACACTCCTGTTATTTTAGAACTAGTGTTTCTCAAATTCCTTCGTTTAAAACAAAAATTACTATCTTGAATAATTATCTACACAACTGACTTTAGGAAGGTAGTGCCAGGCAGGCCAAGGGAGACAACAGCTTATGACGCCCACAGACGCCAACCAGAAAAGTGCACATTATCTGGCAACTCAGGGGCTGCTTTGAAGAAAAAGGAGGCTGTGGGTCACCCATCTGTATGCATACCTTCCAACCCCCCCCTCCCCCCCAATACACACACACACACACACACACAAACACACTAACTCAGCACTTCCATAACTTTTGTATGCTGCAATGCAAACCTATGAATTATAGAAAAGCTGAGTATTTTGACTGGCACAGGTCACAGTTTCCGGCACAAAGTCCAACTGTGGATGGCAGACTAGCACTGTCCTGCCACTTTTCTTTCCCAATATTCTATGTTGTCACACACGACCTTTAATTTGATTAAGTGTATCACGTGAATACATTTACATGTACATCAACATCTCTGTCATTGGGCCATACATTATTGTTTCGGTTTGCATGTATGGTATACCAAAACACATCTTGTTGGCGAGTAAACCTTTTGTTTACCGAAGTAGTTCAAGGCATCTTGTTCATCATCTTGTACCCATGGTACTGTGACTAACTGTTAACACCAAGGGGGATTTTTTAAAATCATGATGTACATACTGAAAACACTCGTAACGCACATTTAAGTTCCGCTGAACTGCTGACAGTCTCGTGTTTGAATGTGAACATGTTTCTGCTTTTCCAGTCAGCCCGACCTGATGGCATGGGTACAAAACAGTCTGAAGCACAGCGTGGCAGTGACACAAAATAAAACATGTTTCTTGTATGAAACGATCTCTCAGCATGCACACAGAAAGGCGTACGACCAACAAGTCGCACTGTTGTATTAAAAATCTAACCACCAAAGTCACATTCTGAGTCCATTCCACTGTTCCTGCCGCTGAAACACAGGGCACGAAAGTTCAATACTACTGGCAGCCAGCCGCCTCCGTGACAAGTTCATTCACGTGTAGTAACTCGGGGACCCAGAAACGTGCTGCTGTATCAAGGGAGTACCTTCCAACTGGCCGTCACAGTCAATTATTTCTCCTCTAAAGTTAATGTCTCTTGTGGATAGAGTTTCACCGACTCTAAAGTTTGAGACAAGTCCAACTGTGTGACCTGCAAGGAGAAAACAAGGGACTTAATTTGTATCCAGAGCCAAAATATACAAGTTTGCAAGATAAGAGATATATCAACTTTCAAGGGCTCAACATATACAGGTATGAAACAACCTTCAGACAGACGACACTCACACACCAGTAAACTGGCCTGGTCAAGAAGCGTCTGGACAGGCAAAAACAGAAGGAACCGAGAGTCCTAAAGACAATGAATACGCCCTATTCTCCACCCTTCCCACAAAGTAGTGAAGGCCGGGATACACACCAGCACTGTACCACACGTTTGCACAAGCAAAACATTTACATAAATCAAGATCAAATCAAAGGAAACTGATTATCAAAATACCCTCACGATCTGCTTTCAATGTAACTACAGCCTGAATCTCGCAACCACACTTCCATCCAAAATGCCAAAATCACCTGACAGTGTTGCTCAAACCTGGCAGACAGTACAGTGACTTGGACTGAAATGGATAATTACTCTTTTAACAACAACAGTAGTAATGACGCCAAGTGCACTCACATCACGTCGAGGATATGTGGTCAGGACTTTGTAGTCTTCTGTATGGAAGCCCTTCCCTGTCAGAAAGTTGAGGAGGTCTTGCAGGGTGTTGTCAGCCCAGAATCTCCGCTCAATCAGCTGCCCACCAGGGATGCGGAACCGCAGTTTGGCAATGGCACCTTCAGCATCTTCTGCTGGCTCATCTGGTACTGACTTTGCTATGGATTCTTTGATTGCCTGTGTTAGAAAGAACGTACAATCTCATTCTCAGTGGAGGCATGTATGCATAATGTCCGCGTGTGCCTTTAATTTTGCTGAAAAAGCCAAAACACATTAATTGCTGCTGCAAGATGTCCAGTGGCTCGCCGTTTCAGAAATGTACCCACCTCTTTGACAGCTTCCTCTTCTCGTCGTTTCCTCTCCTCTGCCAGTTCCAGGGCCAACTGCCTCTCTCGCTCTTGTCTCTGTTGCTCCTCTACTTCTCTCGCTGCCTCAGCCTGAAGACATAAGCCAGAATCAGTCAGGGCTTAAAATGGTCCATGATTCAAAAGGAGGAAAAATGTGCAGCATTTAGCGACAACGTTGCGAAGCCACAAACACACGCTGCCACCCCCCCCCCCCCCCCCCTCCAAAAAAACCCTGCATTACGCGGGGCGTGTCCAGGGGCATACTCCCCCCGTTTTTTTGTTGTTGGTTTTTTAATTAGACTAAAATCTGTGCAATTTGGTGCATTTTGGTATGATTTTAGGTGCTTGAGAGGATGAAACACTTCTTTTGGAGCAAACATTTTAGAATTAGACTAAATCTGTGCAATGTGATTTTAAGTGCTTCAGAGGAGGAAACGTACTGTCTAGGGGGAGGAAAATTTGTAGCAGAAGGTAGAAATCCCGCCAAAAGGTGGAAGATTTTAATCCCTGCATAGTCCAATAAACCACTCTTTGATTACCTGGCTAGCTCCCACATTCGACACTGCCTCAAACTATTGATGTCAGTTATGGTGATAACTATTATTATAGAATGCTATCATGTTGCATCGTGCTGAATGCCTGAAGTACTGTGTTGGCAAGCTAACACTCAACATGAAGCACAGTGGCCAAGGCACTTTTATCCCTAGTAGTGGCTCCTAGCAACTATCAGAATTTATTGTCTTCTACAGTGCGCAGAGGTATGGTTATTGGAAAGCCACATGGGCCATTCCTGTGACCTTGCTATTTATGTTGTGGCAAAAATAACCTATCCAAAATGAATTGGCACTTGCACCAACAAATGTTGCAATGCTTATAAACCATGCCTTACCTTCTTCCTGTCTGCTTCAAGTGATTCTTGGTATGCTATGTCTTGTTCTTGCTTGATCATCTCACGATGCATGCGCTCCCTCTGTAACAATAGTTTGCCTGATCATTTTTGCATTCAAGTTTCAACAGCACAGGCAAAAGTTCATCATTTACCTATTCAGTACTTGTATTTCAACATACAAGTCAGGCAAGATAAAAGCTAAACTAAACTTGCCACCTATAGCAAAATGCATCCAAAACAAGCTCTGTAGGTGTACGGTACCTTCTGTACCAGTACACAATGATACCATAGAAAGTGTCTTAGTCAAGTCAAAAGACTTCACACTCATGGGATCAAAGAGGATGGCGATGTTCATCATGTATTGCGTACATGCGATCATCCAACAACACTGCCCCAAAAAGCAAAACACTCTGACTGGACTATTACAGTTTCAATTATACCGGGTAATTATAATAATAATCACATTAATATAGGCACCTTATCCCAAATATTTGGCTCAAAGCACCAAAAGCTGAACTTAACACACACGCTCACACACATTCTCTCATACAATGGACATAAACGCATTACAATCATGTGGTGTGAAGGGCCAGCTCAGCAACGTAAGTTTCGGAATTTTAGGATTGCATTTGTTTTTTAATCTTGTGGGCTCAACATTTCCAGAGCAGAGGGGGAGGAAGCTGGAGTACCAGGAGCCCCCCCCCCCCTCCACATACGACAAGGAAAAAATTCTTCGTCCTGAGTGGGATTCATGGGATTCGAACCTGACCTCTCGCATTGGTGTTAGAAGTCTTTACCACTAGACCACCAACTTAGTAACCAAACTGTATCGAACACTGTGCAGCACTCACTTCTTCCGCAATGTCAAGGTTCTTCTGCTCTGTGAAAACGTCCACAGCGTGTAGTAACCGAGTCATCAGCTCCACTAACGTGACATGGCCTGTACAAAGACAATGGGTGATTTTGTGTTACATGTACTGCAAAATGAAAATCAGCTGCCATATTTTGTTTGGTTCTTTACTTTTTTAATTTTTAGAATATGCTTCTCTTCTCAATATATCCAAACTTGAGCGTATGTGTAGAGGGTATGCGATATATATATATATATATAAATAACAACGAGAAAAAAATCTAGGCAAGGTCAAGAATGGCATTGTAGGTGTCAATGGCTCAAACATTTTGTTGCTGTCTCGCACCCAAGCATTTACCTAGAAATTAATTTACCCTATTCTGACAACATTAACAGTGACAGCCGCAGGTTCACACCTTGGATAGCATCTAAAACCTCATTTGTTGCTTTGGACCGTGAGATGATGAGAAGGGCAGGAAGTTGCTCTGTTCTGTAACTGCGTATCTGGTTGGCTGCTATGCTGCCGAAGTGCTTTGTTGCTGCAGTCACTAATCTGTAAAATGTCAGCAGAGTATGCATGTGAGCTTGCAAGCCCCAACGCTTCTAACACATGTTCATGATCAATCAAAACAAGAACAATACATTAACGTACAATGCCAGCGGCTTTCGTCCATTTCCGCCACGCCAGTTTGGGGCAAGCACTAAGCATGAGTATCAGGAGCACAAGCCGGATGTCAGTACATGTATTTATCAGTTTCACAGGGTTGGAGCGAAACAGGAAACAAGCACTTCCAAAGGCATTCATCATGATAACTATCAGCATAAGTTCAAGGTCCAGATTTGCTGTTGGTAAGTGCAACCACGGCACTGACCCTAAAAGGGCACAACAGGGCCCCTTGTGAACCAAAACAACACTGGAAAAGCCTGGGGACAGTTGGGAGATTACTAAGAAATAGAGTGGATTTAACAGTAATACAGGCTTTTCCAAGAAGCCAGCATCCAGCACCACACGCCAAGCCCTGACTAGTGACATGGAACCCGCAGGGGAAAAGGAAGAGAGGCCGGCCTCGCAACAGCTGGAGGCGGGACACTGAGGCAGAGCTATGTAAGCAGGGGACCAACTGGACTGGAGTGGCAAGACTAGCCCAGAACAGAGTGCGATGGCGAAGGGTTGTCGATGGCCTATGCTCCACGTGGAACCAAGGGCCTAAGTAAGTAAGTAAGTGCAACCACGGCATTGACCCTAAAAGGGCACAACAGGGCCCTTGTGAACCAAAACAACACTGGAAAAGCCTTGGGACAGTTGGGAGATTACTAAGAAATACAGTGGATTTAACAGTAATACAGGCTTTTCCAGGCACAGAGATACAGGCTGGGGAATTGCTGGGGGAAAAAAAAGACTGAAACCTAGGCTGGGGTGCAGAGGCAGCGCCCTGCTGGGGGAACACAGGGTCAAGGCCCCAATTAAGAGACCACATTTTAGCATTTTTTTAAATGCGTTTAGTAGCCTCTCCTGGCAACCTTATGGAATATACTGCCTTGATACTGACATGCAAGTCTTCAAAAAAGAAGTTAGACTGTCCCATATGGCATTACATGTATCACGATAGTGTGTGCAACCTTTTTCCTCCTTCCTTCTCTTTGGCTGAAACCTGAATTTTTTTCGGCTGAAATGATAGGCAATTTGGCTGAAAATTGCCAAATGACTGAAAATTTCCCAACCTGGAGATACATGTAACATCTTCAACTGAACTGTATTCCGCAAATTCCCTTTAAAAGCTGCTTTTCAAGATTTCGACAAGAGCAGTTAAAGCTAAACAAGACAGGGGAAGAAAACTATTTCATCACGCAAGGAGGGTCAAGATTAACAAACTATACCTGGACATGTTGTCTGGGTGTGTGAGGTCCCAGGCCCAAGTTAAGAAATTGGCCGAGAGAAAATTGACCACACTCTCTGAACACAGCAGCTGAGAGCAGAAAACATTTGCCTGGATACTGTCGTCATGGTGAAGGTAGAGTGCCAGCAGTTTCCGCTGTGCAGAAGAAAAAAAAAAACAAACATCATCATCAATACAGTAATAACAATTAATAGAATCTCCTACTGGAAGAATCAGTCGCACAATCCTTACACCAAGTTCTGACTTTAGATTACCATCAACAGAGACGACACACGAAAGTGCCGGCATTACTTGAAAAGTGATGAAAGTGAACTGTCTCCACTGTATTACTACTATTCGTATCACTGTCAACACATTTCAAAAGCAAGGGGACCTGGCACATACCTCTGTGGCTTTAACTTGCAAAGCATCTCGGATGGCATCGTCTAAGGACCCAATGTAGAACACAGGATGAACCTCGCCGTATCTGCACACACAATACTACATGTAGTGACATTAGCACGAACAATTAATAAAAAGTTTTACAGAGCTTTTACAAAAACAAAAAACAACGTAACGTTCATGCCTGAAAAATGAACTGCACCAAAAACCGATAGGAATGTTCATATAGTTTTGCACTTACCACCAACAAAATTTAACTTAAATTTTATTGACAAAAGAAAACAGATGGCTACATTCACAAAAGGATTTAGCGAACTGGTTGATCTGAGGTAAACATCTGTGCTCACCTCTCAGCAAACTCCCTGGAAAACTGTTCCAAAGCTTCTGTTTCAGTCTGGTTATCAGGTGACACTGGAAAGTGAGTGACAAGTTTTCAATTTCACAATTGTGTAATTGTGAGGCAAAGGTTTTCAGCTGAATAATATTGACAATTTCTGAAATGGACCCCCCCCCCCCCCCCCCCACAAACAAAAAATGAAGAAGGGGGTGTGTAACAGAGAAAGACAGCACAAGCTTTGGACTCGCTTACTACAAATTAAGCACTAGCCACTTTACAAAAGGAAGGGGATGTCGGAGGCAAGGAAAGGGAGTGATTAAAAAATTCGAATTCACCCCATCAAATAAAGACAAACAGGCAAACAGTTCAATAAAATAGAGTGAATAAAATCTCACTTAGAGGTTCGTTTCTCCTCGTCTGTGGGATATCTTGTGTTTCAAACATGTCATCTTCTACGTCGGGCTCTACAATACCATCGTCACTGTCAGAATCCATCAAAACCTGCAAAGAACAACGAAGACGTGTCAAAGTAAATGTCATCTATGACCACTTTCAAAGAAGAGTCTCATTGTCATTTCGTATTCTTTGCACACAACAGACTGCTTTCAGCCAGCTCTTAACTGGGCACTGTGGGGCACCACAGTGTTGTGCACGCATGTGCGACAGTTGTGATTTGGGGGGTTTCTGCGGCTGTGCCATCATCACAGGTGGTGGGATTTCAAATAGCCCCAGTTGTTACTGTAGGTTCCACAACAGATTCTGATTGGCGGTACTATGTCACTCGGTGCGCAAACATGGCAGACAGTGCATCTTCAATTGCTTTGTCACCTGAACAGATTTCAGTGTTTACACACCTTTTCGAAGAACACACGTCTTTGGGACGTCATGGATAAGTACTACAGAGAAAGGACGGCTCGCCTCCGAGGTCGGCTTGCCATCAAGGATGTTATGGGCGTCGGATGGTATCATATCGTGATCGTACATCACCATGCACAGCTGCCTTTGTTCAGTTTTGTAGTTAGTAGACACACCGAGCTCAACAACTGTGATGCACGCATGTGTTTTGCGTGCTGCGCCCAGTTAAAGAGCAGGCTTTAAAAAATGTATACAAATTACAATGCACATAATAAGTTGGAGTACTAACACACACAAAAAGTGTAGTTTCAACCATATTCAGTATGTAACAAACTCAGACATTCAGATGTAGGAATACACTTTGTGTCTTTGATGCAGACAATACTGCGTTGTAATCAATTATCCAGCCCAAATTACAAAAAAATCTTTCATTGACTACCTCAGTGCTCTTAGAGGACTGCGGCTTAGAATGTTTGGCATTCTGAGTACTTGAAGGTGCCTTTTCTTCCATTTCCAATTCGTGGTTCGGAAAAGGAACTTCGCTATCACAGAGGCATGTCTGAAAGAACAACGGAGATTCAAAAATATTAACAAACATCACTTCAACATCACAATAATTTTACAAACTTGAAATGCCTTCACTACACAGACTTTTGCAATAAAAGCAATTCTACAAAGATTTAAAACTTCAAAAAGTTTCATTTCACTTCATCACATATCACGATCATTTAAATTCATGTACACAGTTTGCCATATTCAGTGTCAAAGTTGAAGTTGGTTCGAATTTGCCAGCAAGGAAAGCCCCCCCCCCCCTCCCCCCAAAGCAGCAGTACAAATAAAAACAACACACCGACAAGAAAAATGAAGGTGGGAAAAACACCAATTAAAGAAACTCACTTCATCATTGACGTCAGATGGCCAACCTTTCCATGACTGACACCGGACGGGCACATTGGTGAGTGTGTAGACATCTTGTTTCACCTGCACAGAAACACAGGTAACACTGTTTAACTGCTCTCCAGTAATTCCTCTCTGCCTAAGTGAATGTGCTTTGCAATAAATCCCTACGGAAAAAACGGACCAACAGTGAACAACATTTGAACTGAGTTTCAACCCGGAAGTATGTCATTTGTGTTCAGCCAGTGAGGGCTAACATCCAGACTCTGGTCCCAAGGGCTGCAGGACCCCCCCCCCCCCCCCCCCCCCCAATTTTTCCAGACCACAGAGGCTGACTAAGTAACGCAGTGTCACTTTGTCTTCCATGCAAAACAGTACTACTGTACTGCTAACACAGGTGTTCTCTTGAAACTGAAAAGATAATCATTCCACTTTTAAATTAATATTTTCAGACGAAAAAAACAAGAACAGAAAACAAAGTTACACAAAGAAAAACATTACCTCTTTGATAGTCTTGCTACCCTTGAATCTGAGGTTGTACATGCGGTACTGTGTTCCATTTCGAAACACCACTTTTAGCTTGTACTCATCATGTTTGTGAGATCTGAAACAGGAAGCAAGCAAACCACAAAGGGCATGAAATTACAGTCAAGAGGTGTTAACACTTTACAAGTTTGATTCACCGCTACATACATACATGTACATTCGAAACTGGTCCTGTTAAGATCATCTTTGACGAAAATCTCTTTCTTAATCCCATAAAAAATGCACACACAAAAAAGCCACTGCTTACTACATACAGGCACGAGGTTTCCTGCTGCCCCCGAAAGAGGAAAACAGTATGTGTTATAAAGAAAAAGAGGAAATGGCAATTATGTCAAGTGGTCCTAACAACCAACTTGGGGGAGTAGAGGCAGATCGTTCTGCATGTCCAATATTTTTTTCGTTTTTCCCAAATGATATACATGTATATGATACTAATAAACTGTCCGGTTTGTTCTCTCTCTTTTTTTTTCTTTTTTTTTGCTTTTTGGCCTCACACTAGTCACAGCTGAAGGCGGAAAAACAAAAAACAAAAACAACACAACAAAACGGCAGAAATTGGCACAGAGGCGACGGAATTTCACAGAACAGCGGAAAAAGCTCATGCCCGAACAGATGCTTTTCACTGTAACCTGTTCAGTGTGCAAGAGTATTGCAAATGGGAACTGTTTCACGGCAAGGCAAAACGACAAAAGCAGCCACGCATGGATTGTTTGGGAATCCTCATAGCTGACTCATACAACACCATGACAGGGGACAGGGGATTTGGTCTAGTGGTTAAGGCATCCGACGTCGGATCCTGAGCTGCCTGGTTTGAGTTCCCGGTGGGCAGGAATATGGTGGGATTTTCCTTACCATAACGAGTCAAATCCATGTGCACTCGTTTACGGTGTCTGTCTTGCCTTCGTGTACATACGCACACACATACATTAAAGTGTGCACGCTAAAAATCCCACGTTCATCTTTCAAAGAAGAGTAGGCTGTGGCTGGTGTTGTGGTTAACAGAAATACTGTCGCATGCACCAGAGTGAATAGCAGGGTGGAGGTTTGCACAGAAAGTAGTGCTGCTTAGCGGCAGCAGGCTTTCACTGCTTCGTCCTCCAGCCTGTGAGCATTTCAGCAGAGATGGAGAAGTCTACCATACCATACCATGACACTGTGCCTGAACCAACAATTACCTGCCCTACAACTGCACACTGAGGTTGCAGAGAATGAACTTACACTTGGGCCCTGTTGACTGCCGCAGCATGATCTGTGGGGCTGCACAAGTGTGGCGTAAGCAGGTACAGGACGTTGTCTTTGGGCAAGTACAGGTCTCTTAAAACAGTCTGCACAAAGAAGACAAACATATTTAACAGCACTAATTTTACTGCAGTTCTAGAGGCCCCAATAAAGAAAAAATTTAAATGGTCTCAAACATGCACTCTGGCAACTGAGCGCATGTGTGTACGTCATGCACACACCCCATCCTCACTTCAGCTTTAAGTGATGCACCTCTGAACCTCCCAAGACAAGTCTGCCTTCAAGGCTGTCTTTTCACACACTCACCTCTACCATAACCCTACATGGTCCACCCCTTGTCGTGGGGTAGTGGCTTGTGTACCTCAATGACCCAGAGAACTATGCCAGCAGGAGCACATGCTCCTGGCAGGGTCACCCAAGCTGGACAGGTCGAAGGGTAGAGGTCAGACGAATGTGGACCACCTCTCCAAGAGGCTAAATGGGTTTGCGTAGGGTTAACAGCCCTACCTGTAAAAAACACTAAGTTACAAAAGCATCGACAGCAACAAACCGAGACATTCACCTGGGCGAGGAAGGGTCTCCATCCCGGAGACCTATGACGCATTGCAGTGAAAGCCGAAAGGAAGCTGCAAGGCCGACCCCCCTTCTAACACCCAGGACAACAACGAGAGTAGCCACATGGAACATCAGGACAATGTATGAAGTAGGAAGGACCATACAAGTAGCAAGAGAGATGAAGAACTACAAGATAGGAGTACTGGGACTGAGTGAGACAAGGTGGCTACAGACAGGACAGCTGAGATTTTCATCGGGAGAGCAATTGCTGTACTCTGGACACACAGAGGATGGAGCCCCCCACACTGAGGGCGTGGCCCTGATGCTGGCACCGGAGGCACAGCGGGCACTCATCGGCTGGGAACCTGTCAACTCCCGCATCATCACAGCCAAATTCATCACCAAGAAAAAAGACATCAAGCTGAACATCATCCAGTGCTATGCTCCCACCAATGATGCGGAAGAGGAGAAAAAAGATGACTTCTACCAACAACTGCAGACAGTGATAGATAGAGGAGGAGCCAAGGACATGACCATACTGATGGGAGACTTCAACGCCAAGATTGGATCAGACAACACAGGCTACGAGGACACCATGGGAACACACGGACTGGGACAGATGAACGAAAATGGCGAGCGCTTTGCAAACTTTTGTGCCCTGAACCAGCTAGTGATAGGAGGCAGCATCTTCCCACACAAGCGCATCCACAAGGCCACATGGAGATCACCGGACCATGTCACGGAGAACCAGATTGATCACATCTGCATCAGCCGAAAGTTCAGGAGATCGTGGCGGGATGTGCGCGTGATGAGGGGTGCCGATGTATCATCAGACCACCACCTTCTTGCAACAACATTGAGACTTCGGCTTAAGAGGCACACCAACGCCAACAACACACGGACCAGGTACAACGTTGGACTACTCAGGAACACAGAGACACAAGCAGCATTCCGGATCAGCCTTTCCAACAGGTTCCAGCCACTGCAAGACCTGATAGAAGACAGTGAAATTGACATCGAGACACACTGGGAACACAGCAAGAAACTTTGGCACGACACATGCGAAGAGGTCCTTGGCAAGAGAAAGACCCAACATAAGGAATGGATCTCTGCTGATACCATCCAGAAGCTGGAAGTTAGGAAAGAGAAGAAAACTGCACTGAACACGAGCCGAACAAGAAGAGCTAAGGCAAAGGCACAGGAAGAATACACAGCAGCTGACAGAGAAGTGAAGAGGAGCACCAGGAAGGACAAGAGGGACTACATCGACAACCTGGCCAGTCAGGCAGAGGAAGCAGCCCGACAAGGGAATCTAAAAGACCTGTACCAGGTGACCAAGAAGCTCGCGGGCAAATTCCAGCAGACAGACAAACCAGTGAAGGACAAGAACGGGCACCCACTGACAACAACTGAGGAACAGCTGAAGCGATGGGCAGAACACTTCAGGGAGCTGTTAAATCGCCCCATCCCTGAAACACCACCAGACATCCCACCAGCAGAGACAGAACTACCCATCAACTGTGACAAGCCCTCTAAGGCGGAGATCAGGAAAGCCATCATGACACTGAGAAATGGGAAAGCTGCAGGGCCGGACGAGATACCAGCAGAAGCCATCAAAGCAGACACAGAGACAGCCGTCAACATGCTGCACAGCCTTTTCAGCAAGATCTGGGAGAAGGAAGAGGTGCCAGCCCAGTGGAAAGAAGGGATCGTCATCAAGCTGCCAAAGAAAGGGGACCTCAGGGACTGCAGCAACTACCGAGGGATCATGCTCCTGTCAGTGCCAGGCAAGGTTCTCAACAGAATTCTACTGGAGAGGATGAGAGAGGCAGTCGACCCCATGCTCCGAGACCAGCAGGCGGGCTTTCGCAGGAACAGGTCCTGCGCTGACCAGATTGCCAGCCTACGCATCATTGTGGAGCAGTCACTGGAGTGGAACTCCCCTCTCTACATCAACTTCATAGACTATGAGAAGGCTTTCGACAGTGTAGACAGAGAGGCACTGTGGAAGCTGCTAAGGCACTATGGAGTTCCCGGGAAGATCATCTCCTTGATCCAGTGCACCTACCAAGACATGAGCTGCAGGATTGCCCATGCTGGCCAGTTGTCAGAAAGCTTCGAGGTGAAGACCGGAGTCCGCCAGGGATGCCTGTTGTCCCCGTTCCTCTTCCTCCTGGTCATCGACTGGATCATGAAGACCACTACAGCAGGCAGGAAAAACGGGATACAGTGGACACTCTGGACGCAGCTGGATGACCTCGACTTCGCGGACGACCTGGCGCTCCTGTCTCACAGCCACAGCCAGATGCAGGACAAGACTACGCGCCTGGAAGCCACATCAGCCGGAACAGGGCTCAAGATCAACAGGAAGAAAACCGAGCTGATGAAGATCAACACCACTGCCAACACACCAGTCACAGTCGGTGGAGAGCCCATCAGGGAGGTAGAGTCCTTTGTCTACCTGGGAAGTGTGGTTGATGGACAGGGAGGCACAGACCGAGACGTCACAGCCAGAATCGGCAAGGCAAGGGCAGCGATGGTCATGCTGAAGAACGTCTGGGCATCCAAAGTTGTCAGCATAAGAACCAAACTTCGCATCTTCAACTCCAACGTGAAGTCGGTTCTGCTCTACGGATGCGAAACATGGAGGACAACGAAGACCATGCAGCAGAAGATCCAGACATTTCTCAACACCTGTCTGAGGCGCATCTTCAACATCCGATGGCCAGAGAAGATCCGGAATGAAGAGCTGTGGGAGCGAGCGGGGCAGGAACCAGTGGCCAAGCAGATCCTGCGGAGGAAGTGGAGCTGGATTGGACACACCCTCAGGAAGCCAGCATCCAGCACCACACGCCAAGCCCTGACATGGAACCCACAGGGGAAAAGGAAGAGAGGCCGGCCTCGCAACAGCTGGAGGCGGGACACTGAGGCAGAGCTATGTAAGCAGGGTACCAACTGGACTGGAGTGGCAAGACTAGCCCAGAACAGAGTGCGATGGCGAAGGGTTGTCGATGGCCTATGCTCCACGTGGAGCCAAGGGCCTAAGTAAGTAAGTACCTCTACCATAAGCGTGAAAAACGCAATGATCTCAAAGTCAAAATCATGGACAATAATAGTCTGTATAGACACAGGGTCCATACAGGTTCACAGTCTAAAAAATTCATGACTTTTCCAGGCCAACTCTCGTGTTTTCCATGACAACTTCCTTGCCCTCTTTCACACTGACACACATGAGGGTAGAAAATCTGAGCTTATCCAAGTTATCGCAGTCAGCAAGACCAATGTTCAGAGTTAGCCATTAGAAATATGGGAAGGCAGTTTGTTGGTATTTTTGGCGAACAGTCCAGTGAGTAATCACCAAGCTGACCGTCTCATTGTCTGGCTCAACATGGCATCCATAAAATTCTGAAATTCCAGGACTTTTCATGACTCTTGAGACAATTTCATAACTTTCCAGGCCTGGAAAAGCAATTTCCAAATTCCATGACTTTTCCAGGATTCCATGACCTGTATGGACCCTGTAGACAGGACCACTGAAATTAAAGCGTTCTTCCCCATTCTATCCCACCAGTTCTGCACTTTATCCATAGCATAAATTAATAACACTAGCTCTGTAAGATAATCAATCAGGGTTGCACATTTTCCACAGCTTCTATAGGACAAAGTGTCCTGGAAACAGCAAAGTGATAGGACATAGTGTCCTGGCCACTTAGTGGCAATACAAATTTTAATAGGACAAATGTCCGCTTGAGGTGGGAAAAAAAGGACATTAGAAATTTGTATAGGTCAGTGTCCTGGGACCGACTTAAATGTGCAACCCTGATCAATACACTGAAATTTGAATGTGACATATATGCGTACCGAATCATCAACGCGTCGTTTGACAAGTCCCTTCAGCTCCTGCTTGTCTACAGGAATACCAATCTCTGCCTGTAGCATCTCTTTTATTTTTCCTGAAAATTCAACAAACCGTGCCCATACCGGTCACTGTACATGTACATCAGTAATACTAATACCATACCAATATAATATTAGCAAAGTGCAGTGAAAGATACATGTATCCTGTCAAATGTCTATAGATGCAATAAGATCATGAGCTGAAGTCTTCATTATTACTATACAATTTACATACACGTATATTTTTTAATCACATACAGTGAAGAAAAGTAGAGCAATCTTTACTGAATATATACTTTATACAGTCGAACCTGCCAAGGCGGTCACCTGGATAAGCTATGCCACTGTCTAACCTGGTCACCCCAGAGGATCCCCTGACATGCTAGCTGTTGACATGCCACCCTGGATAACCCGACCACCTGTCTAAGGCGGTCAGTTTGGTCCAGTCCCTTGGGTGACCGCCTTACACAGGTTTGACTGTATATCATTATATGGTTTGTGAAATCTTCACGCTTTCTCTCTAAAGTAAAGAGTGCATATGGGTGCCTTTTTTTTTTTAAACATGGAGATTCTGTATTTATGTCAAGAGCTGAACACCATAAATTTTCCTGAGGGGATTAATAAAGTTATTCTTATCTTATCTTAAATCTCTTTCTCACACACACACGAACTGCAGACAATGCAACATTAATATTCTGCAGGGCTTAGAAACCTACCAACAGTTTCTGTGTCTGGCAACACTATTGGTATGTTGTGTTGCCGGTACTCCACATTGAAGTTGATCATTCTGGTAGGTGTGGTGTTGCTCCTGGCACCCCCAAAGCTGTGTGGTAAACCAGACGACCCGGACGGCCCTGAGGCTGAAGCATCATCGTCTATCAGGATCGGGCTGCTGCGATCAACAAACTGGCTGGACTCACTGGAGCGGCCCGTTTCCTGTGGGGTCATGCGAGCTGGCCCAACATCTGTTGGCGACTCATCGTGCATGATACTGTTTACTGCCAGCTTGAAAAAAAAAAAAATGCATGGAGCAGATTCAAATGAACTTCACCACACATACTGGTGAAAAAGGTACACTTCCAAAAAAAGTCGACAGAGGTTGGCCAAGACAAGTTACAGTTTCACTAATTATAGTAACCAGGGCCTCTTTCACAAGGGTACTAACATGATCCTGCCACTCGTTTTGAGTTTTGTAGTGAAAGTGAAAGCACAGTACAAGAGGTGACACTACAGCACAGAAATGTCCAAAAATACAATATATGATGCTAGACTACCAAGAAACTTTACCTCCAAGTTCCAGTCATGCTGTGCTAGGATTGCTGTACATGTGTCAACATCATCAATTCCAGTGAATGCCTGGAGAATCAACCAAAAGAGAAAGTATGATGAGATCTTTGTCTTTCAAACCCAACACACCAAACTCCAGCCAAAGGATCACAATCACAATGCAAACAGTGCAACGAGACAAGTTAACTCCTAAGCGCCCACGCACAAATCACATCCTGAAAAAAAATCGCACTAAACAGCACTATTATGCAACCTCGTGGCCAGCAGTCCGCCCCGAGAGACGGCGCAACGTGCCGTCATATTGCATCACACTCCGGCGAGCGGTCCAGGCTAGCCAGCGCAACATGACGGCACGTTGCATCACACTCAGACGAGCGGTCGACTCTAGCCAGACAGCCCGTCAAGTTCGCACCCTCTTGTGAATACGGCGGTCACTGGCTTGTTCGGGTATTGGCCACGTAATAGCTAACGGCACACTGATGGGTCCCGTTACAACTTGCCCCAACCACTTCCCACTGGCGTGAGGATGGTAGGCGACAAGCGGCAAGTCCCGTTACCAACCAGCATGTGAAACCACATGTGACTGACCATGAGGGGTGACAGTGTGTGTGTGTGTGTGTCCTTTTTGACTGTTTCTTGCTCACTCCATTGTTATGGACAATATGTCTGAACAATTAAAAAGTCTCTCTCTCTCTCACACACACATGTAATGCGATCTACTTCTTTATATACCAGATATTTATAGTACCCATGCACGAAAGAAAGTTCTTTTGCCTGTAGTTAACCTGAACTGTGGTGTCAAATTAGTGATACTGTCAATGAGGATCTGTGTGCATGCGGTGGAGGTGTAGGCATATCTAATTATCTGACGCCTAATAATATTATTTCACAACTACCAGAACTGACTTTGACACTATCAAGTCAATTTGTCTCAACTCGGGCTGTCATGCAACTCGTCACTCGTATCGCCGCTATCATCAAAGAAGCCGAAATCCAGACAAAGCATGGGCTGGCGACTGACAACTGAGGCGCCGCCAACTGGCCGCAAAGGACGTGTCATTTTTCACATACCTGTTTCACAGACCCAGAACTTACAGCAGCAATACACAAGAAGAACATACTGCATTCGGGCAGCAATGTCTTTGTTCAGCCCCTTGTCCAGTCAGTTCATCGGCTGGTGTGTTGGATATTGGAAACGGGTATGTGAAAAACGACATGTACCCGTGGAAATGGTCTGGCCAATCAGACAGCGTTTTTCAATCTACCCAGCCTAAGTAATCAAAGGAAGCTACCCAGCCGGTAGCGCTCCACGGCCGAGTTGAGTGGCAATACGGGATGGAGAGAGACTTATTATGTAATCTGCGTAACCCGTTAGACGGTGAGCTATAGGACTTTGCACAGTGGCGAAGCGCTGTTGCCACTCAGTCAGGTCAATACACAAGACTGCCCTGAGCAGGCCAAGGGATTACAAGAGATTATGCAACCTACTGCGTGCGGTCGGTCCGCGAGCGTGAAAAACAAGCCTCGTTGAAACTGCCCACGCCTTGCATAATAGTGCTGTTGAGTGCTGTCTAGTGCCGTTTAGTGCTGTTGTGAGTTTCGGTAAGTCTTCTCATATAGTGTGGGCAGGGGGTCCGTGGGCAGTTAGGAGTTAACCAGAGTAAACTATTATCATGTTACAAATCTGACAAATTATATTACAAATGCTTCAAACAAATGGGGGAGCTGTTAACGACTGCCTGTGAAAAATCACTCATTGTATGGGCAGGGCGATATATACATAGAATACCGTAGGAGTTAGGACAAAGACCCAAGGACTAGGGAGAACGTGTGCACTGGATACCATACACAATACACTAACCGTGCATTCCGTGTGGCGTCAAAGAGAGAAAAAACAAAAAACCGAATTCCCAGCAACTAACGTAAATTGATCGCACATCAGCAAACACAAAGATATAAAAATAAAACTTTCCCCAACCCTGGATTCACATCAGCTTTATGACTAGGCAAAACCGATAAACCACAAACAGCTGATCAGAGAGCTGAGAAGGCTTCCAGAAGTGCAGAACTGAATGGCCTCATCCTTCAATTTCAGGACCTCCAACGACCTTTTCTTAGTCACAATCCCTGGTTTTCTATTTCATTTCGTTGTTCCGATCGCCGGGAAGTTTACATCTCACTCCTTTACTAATAAGAGCAATATTTACCTGAAAGTCGACAAGCATTTGATCCCTGGTGTCCGCCATTGTGCCTTCTTCCATTGCGCATGTCCCTACGCTTACATAGCGGAAATGCATCTTCCGGAAAAAAGAAAAGAAGAGTTTTTGCATTATTTTGAGCTGTCGTTTGCCCCCATTACTGTAAAAACTCAAACCGTGATCGTTGTACGTGGACTGGATTTACTTACAGTGTGATAAGGCCTCGCAAAAGATATGTTTACACTACAGTCTAAAAATAGTAACAAAGCACATGTTTGGCTATCACGTGACAAAACATTTTGCTCTAGTTCGTCTGCTCACCCATGTCAACTTCGCGCACTGGCTATCATTAGTCCGGGCCTACGCGTTGCCCAAAGGAAATCTGGCACTTTTATGTGAATTCTGACATCTGTGCACCGTGCCGGGTAGCTGTTTCCAAGAAAACATCCTAGATGTGGAAATGGGTTTGTCTATCGATCGCGCAGACAAGGGTGGGTCTTGCGACAGCATGATCAAGGCAAAAAGCGCGCAGAGCGGCGGACGAGCCGTCACGCGAACTGGCTGTCTGTCGCCGCGGTGCAGTGGTATTGACCAGTTGCTCTGCTGCCGCCTTCGTTTAAACATGTCCCTAACTTGCAGAAATAGGCGATAGTGATGTGTCTGCTGCAGTGGTTTGTGAACTGTGGCACCAGATTTGTTGCCGATTAGGGAGGCAAATGGACCTTGCGCTGAGGAACGCCATTGTTATTTGCTTTCGCCTTGTTGACTGCCTGGTTCGTTGGTAAGGGCCGCTGTGGCTTCCGTTTCATGATAGGTGAGTGCTGACTTCTTCTTCTTCTTCTTCTTCTTTTGCGTCATCTCACGACATTCTGTACACATCTCATAGCGGCGACAGGTGGCGAGGATGATTTTCCTTTCTCTGGACAATTGACTCTACAACAGTAGCTTCTGGTCCGCGCCTGTCTTCACTCTCACAAAGAAGTGTAATTATCTTGTAGGCTGACTAATAGCCACCATCCCCTATAATGATCGGTTTCATGATAATTAAATATGCATGGCTTCCCGTGATAGGGTGTGTCCAGTGAGCTGTGCACTGGAGTAACAATGGCAGTGCATGTCATTACTTGTTGCTGTGCACAGCATTGGTGTGTTTATACTAACATTGAAACCTCACATTTACAAATCTGGAATCAGCAGCATGTCAAACTGTTATGTGCAGGCACTTGTCAAGGACTGAAAATGTTAGACCGTCTGTAACTGAATCTTCTTAGTACGCACCGACACGTATTAATCATTAAATGATGTGCATGTCGATGATAATCTCTCAGGGATGCCACTTACTTTTATTTCAGGGTCCGTTCATGGATGTGTATCATGTCCAGTAGTGGTCAAGCCATGGGAGCCACATCCCCTCCCCCTCCCCCAGCACCGCCCCCTCCCCCAGCACCGCCCCCATTCCCAAGACCACCCACCTCCACCACAACCTCCAGTCCAGACTGCCTCTCCCTACCCTTTTCCTCAGAGATCATCCTCTGTCCACCCATGGCCTCATATGCTGACCCAGGATGGCAGTCATGATTCAGCAAGCCATCCTCGCACTTCTTCACCCAAATTACCTGAAGATGGAGGGCAAGAACTGGACAGGTACTCCTCAGAGAAAGAAGAAATCAAAGGAATGGGTTCTCCTCTATTTACGCATCAGTTCAGACACAAATTTGACGGCACCACTGAGTCGAAGGAGCAGTCTTCTCAACAACACAGTACTTCCGATCTTGATTGTGTCTCCCGTGATTATTGCACAGATGGACAGCAACATGAAGGATCAGACCAGTCTCTGGTCCAGGCTCACATGAACCTGGTAGAGACCCTCCTGTCTCAGAATTTTAAGGACAGCCCCACTTCAGAGGGCAAAAACCATAAAAACCTAGATCCCACCAGTACAGGGTCACCAGATGAAACACTTCAGCTTCCAGCAAAAAGCCAGGAGGTCGTACATTCAGGTCAGCATCCGCTAAAGGGTGTGTACAAGAGCAGGGGCACGCAGACCCCTCCCGTTTCCATATCCTCCAAGACAAAGCATGATGGCTTAACTCAAACAGCTCCTACCTCAACTGAAGCAGCGACCAGGACTCAGCCCAAGATTTCCAAAACAAAGGCACCTCTGAGGTCTGCATGGAAACCGGACGAAAGCCCTTCTCTTCGTCAGCGAAGCCTAGGAAGAAGGCTTCCCGCTTTGCCGAAACCAAAGCCTTTACGATTGAAAGTACAATTGACCCAGTTACCTCGTGAGCCTGCGGGTCTGCCTCAGAAGCAAGTGACGATGAAGAAATCGAGTGGTTCGAAAAAGAGGAACCAAAGAGATTCTGCCCAGTGGGTCACAGATGAACATAAAGACTCTTCTGAGTCATTGGATTTGACAAACAGTGAGAAAAACAGCATTGGAACACCAGCGTGGTTGCGACAGTTAACATTACCACATTTCCCCACCTCCCCTTTCCACAGAGTATCATCAGGGTCAAAAGGAGGCTCAGGGTCATACTCATATGAACCATCTGAATCAGGGTCACGAAACAACTTTGAGTTTACCCCATCCCACCAACCTGTGAAGTCGCCATCACCGACTCAGCAGTCTTTTGAGTCGGCAACCATCCAGAGTTCAGAGAGTGACTGGTCCACACAGCCTAAAGTTCCCCCGGAGGTAGATGCACTAACGACGGCTGCTGCTGCAGGGGACATGATGACGGTGAAGAGGCTGTTGAAGAATGGTGTGGATGTAAATGCAGCCAATTCTTTTGGGAGGACAGCCATTCAGGTAATACTGGGGTTTTGCAAGGTTGGGGAGGGGATGGGGATGCAAGAATGTTCGAAATATTCACACACACACACACACACACACACACACACACACACACACACACACACACACACACACAAGCAAATTAAGTAAATTGACAGTGCAAGCTTGCATCCCTTTATTAGTTTTAGGAAAAGCTATATGCCTCATAACTGAGTCCAGTTGTGCTCATTATTTTCAGTACCTATTTTCAACCAGAAAATAATCACAGTCACATTGACGATTACCAAAAAAGTAGACTGTAAAGGTTTATTTCAAGCATGCTTATGTAATATAAAGAAGGAAAAAGAAATACTCACACCTGCGTTTCAAGTATATGAACCCGAGTGCTGGTCACCAGGTTATGATCCACGACAATCCAGACTTGGCTGAGATGTTGATGAAGGCAGGGGCCGATCCCAACACATGTGACTGTGGGCAAAAAAGCAGCCTAGCAGCACCTTCCGGACCATCGCTCATGATGTCGCTGCCAGTGGCTATACGGACACGCTTCGCTGCTTGCTGCGTCACGGTGCTGACATCAACCTTCAGGTATGCCCTCTCCATGTCTTGGGAATGTGTGGTAATGAGTGACAAACCTCATCACTACTCCATGAGAACAATGTATATGTGTTCCTGCATTAGTACATTGGAGGTTAACTGTTCAGACCTTTAGTCTGGTTTTGGTGTTTGGCTCACAGTGGGTGGGGACTTGTAGTTTCACATTCTTGTTGAGCCTAGGCCTTTCTTTCCCCCCAAAAAAGTGGTACAGCGGGTGCTGTAGTGCTGTACCCAGCAGCAACGCCTCTGGCTTAAATCAGGGTCCATACAGGTCATGGAATCCTGGAAAAGTCATGGAATTTGGAAAAAGCTTTTCCAGGCCTGGAAAGTCATGGAATTATCTAAAGAGTCATGAAAAGTCATGGAATTTCAGAATTTTATGGAAGCCAATTTGAGCCCAACAGTGAAACGGTCAGCTTGGTGATTACTCACTGGACTGATTGCCAAAAATACCAACAAACTGCCTTCCCATAAGGCTATTAACTAACTCTGAACATTGGTCTTGCTGACTGCGGTAACTTGGATAAGCTCATAATTTCTACCCTCGGGTGTGTCAGTGTGAAAGAGGGTAAGGAAGTTGTCATGGAAGACAGGAGAATTGGCCTGGAAAAGTCATGGAAAAGTCATGAATTTTTGAGACTGTGAACCTGTATGGACCCTGTAATAAATGCATAGCCTCCAGCAATAAGATTCATGAAAGTTACTTGCTCGTTTTGTTAGGGGTTTGGTGTTTTTATTGTGCAGATTCTGTTTATTTTAGGAAGTTATTTCACATGTAGCAATATATTTCCATGACTTGCACCGTGGTTTGACTAAAAGTCACATCTTTGTCTGAAGTCATAGATGCCCTTTCGTCAGGACAGGTTGGTCCTAAAATATCATAATCCAAAGACGTCAGATGAGACAGTCGTAGCTCAGACATTTTCTTTCCATGGTACATCTTTCAGCCAGAAAATTTGGGCTGCTACCCTGCAGGGACCATATGAGCGAAGCTAGCTAGGAAACTCTTCTCGTTTGGTTATGTATTGGCACATATCGTGAAACATGATACGGCCCTAATTTGGTTTCCATCTTGTGCATTTACAAACAGGACAGGTGGGGTAACACACCACTGCATCTCGCAGCTAAATCTGGCCATCTGCCAGCTGTGCGACTTCTGAGGCGTGGCACCAGCCTGTACACACCCAACCACCAGGGGAGGACACCCATCGCCATACTGGAGGAGTTAACTGACCCTGCTGTACAGCAGTGGGTGCAGATGAAGAAAAGTATGATAGAATCCTCTGTGTGTGTGTGTGTGTGTGTGTGTGTGTGTGTGTGTGTGTGTGTGTGTGCACACGCTTCTGATCCTACTGTAGGTCAGGCAGCACTCCCTTGTTTAGAGGCCTGCTGTCTTGATGTAAAAACCTGGATGTCGAGGAATAAGTTGAAGCTGAACGATGGCAAGTCAGAGGTATTCTTGTCTGGACCAAAGAAGTTCAAAACAAACACTCAGATCCAGTCTGTTTCTGTTGGTGAGGCTGAAATCCCTCTCTCGGACTCTCTTTCGGGCATTGTCTGACCTGAATGGTATTGGTCTGACTTTAAAGTCAGCATTCATTGATTTTTTTTGTTTGTTTGACACAGCTAATGCCAGTCGACTGCAGACGCTGTGTGTTCTGGCAGTCAGGAAGGAGCTTGGTACATATGGTCTGCGCTGTTGGTGTCGTCACGCCCCCGATGCGGTGATCCAGCGTCAGGTTCTCCTCCAGAGTCGTTCGCCTCCACCGCTCACCTCCGCCTCCACCCTGCTGTCCAACCGCCAGGCGGCAGGCCTCAAGATGCAGAAATCCCGCGGACGCGGAAGTGCCGGGTGCCAATCCCTGATGGCTGCATTGACGAGCGGACAGTTACTTGATTTTTTGACACTCAGAGATCTGATCCCGAGGCGACTGTCTTCAGGGGAGAACACGTCTCTAGAGGTGCAGAACACTAGCAGTCTGCACTCAAGTGATGATGTGTTGTCGCTTGGACCAAATGCCACTAGCAGTCAGGCTTCGGAGAATGGGTCACTCTTTGACGCCAACCTCTCTTCGATTGATGCCAGCCATTCAACAGTAGACGATGTGTCACTGCCATCTTTGGACCAGTCCCTGTAAACTTAGCATGCAGATTTGCAGACTGATTGGATTCAAATAACCTGCGGTTATTCCAGGCAGGTTTATCTACCACATGCATGAGAGGATTGATGGTTATGTCCCCTGATAAGAGACATTTGTGTAGGAGACATGCATGGTTTGGGATCCCTTCTTCCCCCCCCCCCCCCCCCCCCCCCCCCCCCCCCCCCCCCCCCCCCCCCTCAAAGAGCCATAGATGTAGTCTGGAATATTCCGTTCTCAGCACCACCAGGGTTAAATCACATCATCATTAGATATTCTGGCAGATTTCCAGTTAAAATGCTTATTCCAGTTAAAATGCTTATGCCAACAGGGAACAGGTACCAGAACACACACATGCACACTGCACCTGTGGTCACATTCACAAGAATTACAAGAACACATGTACTAGCTGTAATTCTCTAGTTCCTGTCAGAGTAGAAGAACATACATCTATATATAGCACCGTAGTAATTTCACCTTCTCTTGAGCTGCTTGGGTCGTGCCAAGCCGTAGTATAGCTTTGCTCACTATGACTCAGGGGACGGTAAAAGACATGGTCATAGACTTTATTGTTGTTGTCCATTACTCAGAACACAAATCCCCCTATGAGTGCACCGTCATGTGATATTTTATTCAGTATTGTAAATGGTGTAGTTCTGGCCGTGTAGGATCAGTCGCAGGTGTGCTCAGTGCTTTTGTACTTGTTATCAGCATGTATGTTGATTCATGTGTGAGGTATACTTGTAGTCTTGATTCAGCTGTGACCTCAAATGGGCCAAATTTCATCAAGCTCATGTCTGAAGGCTGCATTTGACGTGACTGACCTATTTTGTGTAATGTCCAGCCTCTGCTCAGGAATCACTACTGTAAGACTAGGCAAAGTTACTCCAGCCCCATGGGTCTTGTGGAGAAAAAAACAAACAAACCCAAAAAACCAAGACAAGACCATGTACAAGGGACTAAGGAAGCCTTCACAAAAAACTTGGAGAAATAGACTCAACGTTAATCCCGAGGGAATTAAAGGGAACTAACAACACATGTACATTCTCGGATTTTGAGAGTTGTTGTGGTTCCTGCTTCTCCTATTTGTTTCTGAGAAAATGGCATGTGACGTCAGAATTATTGTTGGTCTGCTTTTGTTCTCGATCTCACCCGCAGTTTTGTGAAACGCCACTTCAGTCCCTTGACTTTTTCATTCAAGGGCGAGTGACTCAGTCTACTGTGGCTTAGAAAACAGAAACAGCGAGTGACACGGAACTAAGACAGGGTTTGAATGGATATTGTGACATCACACATTTGATAACATGTATTCTCTACAGTGCTGAAAGTACTTCTGATCTGGCAAACATGTCACATCATGCCACACTCACATGTCTAAACAGGAATGTGATAAGCTTGGTGTGTGTGTGGGGGGGGGAGGGGGGGGAGGGGAGGGGTAGGGACTGAGTTTCCTGGAGAACTTAGGGGGGTAGCAGCTGTGGGTACGTGGGTGGGTGTTTTAGGAGTTTTACGTACTTTTCTACCAGGTAAGGGTGATATCAAAGACGGGGCAACGAGAAATAGCCCTAGTTCATAACCTGTATGTGCTGCACCGTCTGTATCATGTACGGCGAAAGATGTAATTTGTGTTTGTGTTGGCAAAAGATTTACGTGATTTGTGTTTGTGTCCATGGATGTGAAAGTGCTCTTCTTGCAATATGTAAATAGCCTATCCAACAGTGCATTTCACCGGCTACATTATACACATCTCTTGCTCAATCGTAAGCATTATACCTCTTGCTTTCATGAGTTTCTTCTCTGTTTGTTTGTTTGTTTGTCATCTCTTGTTGCACCTGATGCGCATTGTGTACATGTTGTCAAGTTCAAGTGGAAATTGTGTGAACAATCCAAAGATTGTTTTTCATTCAGGGTACACGCAATTTCTGTTGGGTACAGCCTGCGCATGTACGCATCGTGGTAGTTAAGTGTATTGCTAGGTATCCTCGTTTCAGATAAACTATTGTGTCAGTTTGCTAGTCTCCACAGTCAGAACCATCCCCCCACCCCCACCACCACCCCTCCTTCCCAACTCCCCATTTTTTTTTTCCCAGCGAGGTAGGCAGTACTAGGTAGTGGGGTGCATTGTGCACCAGTGCAGGATGTCTTAGGGAGTAGAGTGGTTGACTTGTTATAGTGTTGTAGTTTCCAGTCCCATCAGATGCACACTTGGTGCACTTGTTTCCCCATTTTTTTCCACCTCTGAAATGATCTTCCTCTTTAATTAAGAAGCCAGAGAGCTACGTATCGTTCAAGACCTACTCATCCGTTTAACAAAATGTAGACACATGCAGACACTCAGTGAGTTTTGGCTCTGGCCGCCGACTGTATTGTGAATTGGACAGGCATTTCAGGTTGTTTTTTTTTGTTTTGTTTTGTTTTGTTTTTTTCTTTTAATAAATCACATTAGGGATGATACTAGAAACGGGACAGTGAGGAAGGGGCCAACCCAAATTTTTGCTTCCCAAGTTTAAATTAAATTCACGACCCTAGGTCTGAAGTTCATTATGGGCTACCAGGTCAGTGATCACAGGCCCCGTAAACTTTATAATCAGAATCAAATGGGCGGGGGGGGGGGAGTGTGTGTGTGTGTGTGTGTGTGTGTGCAAGTGAAGGTGTGGACTGGGTGGTCCTCTCTGTGGATACAACAGTAGTATTAATTTTTGTGTATGTACTTTATACAATCGCCTGACGGATCTCCCTTCATCACAGGGATGAAGACTCTACAGCAATGTGTCACAGTAACTCCCCTTCGCTCATTCTAGTCACCTGCCAACAAACCTTTACAGTGTAATACACAAAACATGGGCTTTCTTCATCATACTTTGCCACCATACATTTTATGGCATTTCATACTCTGTTTTTTTTTTTTTTGGTTTTTTTTTTTCTCTCAGTTTTTCATGTTTCTTGTTGTGAAATGAATAAATCGTCCTGAAATCACGTCTACCTTGTCTTCGGGTGTTGTGTTCTGTTTCAGTGGCAGCTGCCTATGATAATAATAATAATAATAATGAGGATTTTCTGGCACCCAACCTCCTGCTGGAGCTCTGGGCGCCTTACAGTAGCAGAACATTACATACACATCACATACATTACATACTCACGATCATAGAGTACTTTCTTACAATGATGGTAAAAAAGTGAATTCCGTCGATGTAATGCAGCCGGAAGAGATGAGTCTGTAACGCAGTTTTGGATGAGTCAACCGACTCAACCAATCCTGTGTGGCAGGTACTTGATCCTGGGTGTTCATCGCAGGAGTGACAACTATAGGAACTCGACGCCGGCCTCTACATTTTGTTTTGGTTTTGTGTGTGTGTGTTTTTGTTGTTTGTTTGTTTTTGGTTTTTTTTGGGTTTTTTTTTTTTTTTTTTGGGGGGGGGGGGAGGGGGGCACGTTGCATATATGTGCTTTGGAAATGTTCAGCGTACAATTTTGTTCTTAAATGCAAATTTTAAAATTCTGAAACTTAAATTGCTGAACTGGCCCTTCACACCACGTGATTGCAATGTGTTCATGTCCAGTGTCAGTTGAGAGAATGCGTGTGATTCACGTGAGCGTGCGTGTCGGGTTTGGCTCGCGATGCTTTTGGCTAAATATCTGAGATACCAGTAAAACGCCTATATTAAGATTTTTTTTTTTAATTACAAGACTGGCAAGTTCCACAGTGATTCACACTTGGATCTCTTTGGACGGATGTATAGGTACAATCTTGATTTCGGAAGTGTAATTCGCTGTTCATGCACCAGTAGATCCCTGAACCTCAAAGTACCCAGTGGCCACCAACTGGCATTTACATCTACCGCTGCCAAAATCCTATACTGACATGTACAACCTTCTCCTTGCACTCTCCGTTTCCGAAAAGTCGTACCACAAATTGTCTGGTACGCCCGTATATTCAGTATATATCACAGAGTATTTGTTCGCTCTGTCTCAGTCACTTCGGCCTTTGTGTTTTACAAACGCAGTCTATGTCCTTCACGTATACATGGACTGAAGGCACTGCTTCAAGTATGCGCCGCCGTCAATGACATCAAAAGCCTCAGCTGAATTGAAGGTCTCTGATGACATTTCTCCAATGACAACATGGAAGTCAACAGAAGGGCATCGCCTGCGCTGGACTAAGAATCTAGCCTCGTCAGCCTTTCTTACGCTACAGGTCCACAAGATATTTGTCCCTGCGCCACTTCAGCGCCAGACACACGAGAACTAGGAGCAGAACAGTCAACACCACACTCAGCACCACCGCCATGAGCGTGACTGGCGCTTCGCCGCTCGAACTGTCCTCGAACACCTCACCTGGAAATCAAAAGCAAAATATCAATATTTCAAGTGTTCATAATGCTCAGCGTAAGTGTCTGAAACGTGACAAAGTGCGTAATCTGTACGCCCCCCTACCCCCCTCTTAATTCTTAATTCAATCACTGATACGCCAAGACTGATACTTGCAAGATGCCCGTTTCATCATTATTTTTCTGGCTTGGGACACACACGCCAGATCTTGAGTCAAGGTCAATCTATAGGATATGTTTTGAAAGGTCTTGTTGCTGCTAGTCTATCAGCAAGCCAAGTTTGGAGCTTCTGCTGTTCGTAGATTCTAAACAAATGACAATGTTAATTCCTTTTTTTGTGGCACACGGACAGACTGACAGACATCTGGACACACAGACGACGGAAGGCTATAAGTATTACACAGACTCCCTTTGTTACACAAGTGAGCCAAAAATGACAACAATGTCTTACTTCTCGGCTGTTTTAATAGTTACACAGATACTGACAGTTCCGCAATCTGGCCAGAAACAAAAATCAGAGATAACTAGGCCCACTGACTTACGTCTGAGGGGATGATTGTGTGTGTGGGGGGGGGGGGGGAGGTCACTATGTAGCCTACTGCACTCACGTATTTCACAGCGATCACCGCTGAAATGATCAGCACAGGCACCCGGACAACGTCCTGTGATGGGGTCACAAGGGGCGTTCTTCTGACACGAACCGCAGGCCTTTGAGCAGTTCAGTCCCCATGTTCCTTGGGGGCAGGCTGAGGCAGAAAACACACACACACACACACACACACACACACAACACACACACACACACACACCGGTGTTCAGATTGTTCCGTGTAACACATTTCGTACCGTTCATGAGTATCCCTCGGTTTTGGCTTCTTTTTTTCGGGGGGGGGGGGGGGGGCTGAAACCAGGCAAGATTAACGGTTCCTTCACGGATATTATTGCAGTAAACACGAGTATGATCAAAGTGCAACATTCCCACTGAGGCAAATATAAATCCATGCAATAAGTTATGATTTTTTTTTTTTTTTAGTGAGGCCAGTGGTGCACAACCCCAAACTTACTTGGTAGGAACATGGGCCATCACAAAACTTTTTTTGTCCGTTCCAAGTCTCCTTCACTGGCCCATCATAGTCACGAATGTCTTGTCCGTTCTAAGACTCCTTCACTGGACCATCATAGTCACGATTTTTTTTTTGTCCGTTCCAAGGCTTCTTCCTTGGACCCTCACAAAATTCCAAGGCTTCTTCATTGGACCATCACAAAATTTCTTGTCCGTTCCAAGGCTCCTTCATTGGACCATCATAGTCACGAAATTTCTTGTCCGTTCTAAGACTCCTTCACTGAACCACCATAGTCACAAAATTTCTTGTCCGTTCTAAGGCTTCTTCATTGGACCCTCACAAAATTCCAAGGCTTCTTCATTGGACCATTATAGTCACCAAATTTATTGTCCGTTCCAAGGCTTCTTCAGTGAACCATTATAGTCACCAAATTTATTGTCCGTTCCAAGGCTTCTTCACTGAACCATCATAGTCACGAAATTCCTTGTCCAATCCAAGGCTCTTTCCAGTAGGCCGTCAGAGCTAGGCCCTGATTTACAAATCGACTACTGTACTAAGAATGAGCTTTGCAACACGACCATAGCTTCGAACAAAACCCCGTAACTGGTTTGAAGTTTCAATTTATATCATAGCACTATTACATCAGTAATTTGTACCATTGAATGCCCAGTGGCTGCGGGCTGTTGCCACCATCACATGTATGCATGTATGATTACTGCTGTACTTGGGACCAAAAAAAAAAAAAAAAAGGAAAAAAAAAGTTTCTATCTGACTTTTTAATTTTACAGTGTAAATGAAATATTGGCACACGGCTGCTGTTTCCGTAAGAAGCACCGTTTTGAAGTTTTCCTCCACGAACGCAAGCATCTGGAATACTCACGGTCAATACATGCGGGTCCATCCCATCCGGTTGACATTCTGCCTCGGGACAGTGTCCGGTCACTGCATGACACACCCTGGTTCGCGATACAGTGTCCACATTTCGTCTGGCAGTTCTCGCCAAAGTCGCCCTCACTGCACGCTGACAGTGAAGATTTAGATTTGAGAATTGAAGGTTACCTTTGCGTTGTATGCAAATTAGTAATCCTACCGTTTTTACTGGTTTGTCGCCATTACAAAAACAAAAAAGAGAAAATTTCTAACAGTACCTTCAGCTAAAGGATATTCCTAGCACGCACGCACGCTCTCTCTCTCTCTCTCTCTTCGAGGAACAGTCTCTTCGTCACACGCCCCAGACTAGACTTGTTCAAATCAAGTCTCTCTTACTCAGGGGCTACGTTATGGAATAATCTCCCATCTGTTGTTCAGTCTACGTACTCCCCTCATATTTTTAAAGCTAAAATTTATCATTATTTTTCCGCAAACTGACCTTTAACCATTCATTTATTACCTTTCTAATAGCTTCCTCATGCGTCCTATATATATGCGTATTCTATACTTCCATTACTTATGTTAATGTTTTACTGCTCAGTGTGTGTTACCCCTGTGCTGTATTGGGTGTCACGCGTTGTAGCTATGCTCTGTATGTGAGTTACTGTGGGCACTGCGTGTAGCATGTGCTGTATGCTATGTATGCTATGTATGTGTGTGTGTGTGTATGTGTGTGTGTGTGTGTGTGTGTGTGTGTGTGTGTGTGTGTGTGTGTGTGTGTGTGTGTGTGTGTGTGTGTGTGTGTGTGTGTGTGTGTGTGTGTGGAGCGCGCGCGCGCGCGTCAAGGACAGACAGTAAGAGAGACCTGTGCGTCTATGTTCTCATCCTTGGAAAATAAAGTTTCAGTCAGTCAGTCTCACACACACACACACACACACACACACACACACACACACACACACACACACACACACACAACACACACACACACACACAACCACACACACACACACCCCCGGAGAGAAACAGACAAAAACTAACCACAAGTGTTTGACGCTATGCGTGCTAATGAGCACATCATAAAAAAACACTGCCTATTGTTTCTGCGCGCTGTTTCTGCTACAAACTGGCTTTCACAGTAAAGAAAGATAATCAAAAAACATAAGTTCCAGTAATTTCAGCAACGATTGCCACAATTTTCACACAAAAAAATGCCCCCCCCCCTTTTCCCCCTTAAGAAAACACCCCCCCCCCCAAAAAAAAAAAAAAAAAAAAATCAGTCAGGACGTTAAACCAACCTGTATTGCAAAATTTCCCCATCCACCCCGATCGGCAGCCATTGGTATCACACACCCCGGTCTGGCTGTCACATGACGTCAAGCAGTTGTGACACCTCAACAAACAGTTCAGCCCGTAATGGTGCGGCAGGCACTCTGAAAGTGGCAGCAGAACAGACATTCTCGATCAGTGTCCGTGCTCGGTCTCGCCTTCAGCAGACCCGCCAATGCCAGTTGCACTGGATCGCTTTGGTATGGGCATGATAATAAAAGAAAAGAAAAAAAAAAAGAAAAAAGAGGAGCAGTTGCAGCCGACGCATCGCTTGTGTCATGCAGTTACTGCCCCTGGCCCCTTTCTGTGTCATTCAGGCAGCTAGAACTGGGCTTGACTTTAAGACTGAGTAAGAGTAACTCAACAGTGAAAACAAAAAGTTACTGCCGACGTACAAACATTTGTTTTGTTATTGAAAGGCGAAATCCATTGCTGTTTTTCCTCTCTCTCTCTCTCTCTCTCCTTACACTGTTTGTTGTTTAACTTTTTGTTTTTTCTACTTACTACTATTCGTTTGCTGTTTAACCTTTTTGGTTTTCTACTTACTACTATTTGCATGTTGTTTAACTTTTTGCTTTTCTACTTTCTACTTTTTTAGCATTAGCAACGGCAAGTTTGTAAACTGACGAACCTTCTCTGTCAAAACTTTTACCGTTGATAAATAAAGTTTCATCATCATCATCATCACTCTCTCTCTCGCTCTCTCTCTCTCCCCCTCTCTCTCTCTCTCTCTGTTTTGGAGGGCGGAGGGGAGGGGGGGACCAACCTTGCCTGCAGAAGAGCCCCTCCCAGCCCCTGGCACATCCACGAGGACATATGCCAGTGACGCTGTTACAAGATGTGCCACGTAGACAGTGACCACATTTGAACTGACAACTTTGACCGTAGGTTCCCTCTCTGCACTCTGCCGAAAAGAACAGCACCAGCAACACATGAGAAGTTTCTTGGTTTTTGTTGTTGTTGTTTTTTTAATCAAAACTTCTTAGACTTTCTTTTGCCCTGGCCTGTCGGTTTCCTGTAGGAATATTCATTAGAACCAACGAACTTGTCAGTCACTGCAGAGCTTCTGGTGCCGATCAGAGTCAAGCGAGGCATCTTTTATCTTGTATGACAGTGATCGAATCCGTCTATTTTCTGTTAGAATGTTTGCCGGCACGAAGCAGCCTCTCTCACTGCGGGCTTTTCACAATTCTAGATCACTTCAGTTTCTCACGGTACAACTTCAACCTTCTCACAGTACAACTTCAACCGGCATTACGGCTCAGTTGGTATAGTTCGCTCGCTAGGGGGTGCAAATGTATACCAGTTATATACAGGGGGAACAAATGTACTCCAGCTCTCAACTCTCCGGTCAGCTCTCGCGATATTGCCGCGCTGTTTTCACCGACAAAGGCTTGTTGCCGGAAAGCGGTGGTGGTGGTGGTGTTTGTGAATTTAACGTCCTTTTCCACCACATACGGGTGATATCAAAGACGGGACAACGAGAAAAAGGCCAGCACAAATATTTGGCCCCAGCCGGGATACGAACTCACGACCCGAGCATTAGAATTGCCGGAAAGCGAAACGGTTACAAATTACGACATATACTATACACGCACATATATCGTCACCATCTGATGGCTACATTCGTTTAATGCTTCCGTTTAATACGAAGTTAGCTGTCACGTGACTTCAACTGGTGAGACCCAAATCCAGGATACATCTGCACCCAGCACTGACCTCGCGACAAGTGTACATTTGCTCCCCCTGCAAATGACTGGTATACATTTACACCCCTTAACAGGAGAACTATACAAACTGAGCGGAATTACGCCAACACCTCACATACATATTACTGTAGCATTAAATATTCTGACATCAGTTCAGTTTGTGGGAACCCCGGCACACAGCCATCACCAACATCGAACAGACATTACCTTGGTCGCAAAGAGGACCGTGCCAGCCAGACTGGCATCTTTCAGGACAACGTCCAGTAACAGGGTCACACGAGGCGTCATCAAGGCAGTGGCCACAAGAAGAGCGGCAGCTGTCACCATATGTACCGGCCCCACACACTGAAACACATATACATCATAGATGTTTAAACAAAAATGAAGAAAAACATCGAAGCCATTCCGTTTCCACAGCAAATATCTCCAGTGTCTTGAGCCTGTCCCGCAGTCCGCAAACCACAAGGACCTCCATAGTATCATCATACCACCATCCTCATCTCCATTATCTTGCATAACTTGAATTGCCCCAGCTACCGAGCTCTTCCGTGGATTCCACCTATGACCTGGGAGAAATCACCACTGGAGCTGGCGAAGAGTTGGGGACATAAAACACACACACACACACACACACACACACACACACACACACACACACACACACAAGAGAAAGAACTGTTGACATACCGGCATTACAGCTGACCCCGGTCCACCCTGGCTGACAGAGACCGGGGCAAGCACCCGTGACTGAATCACATGACTGTCCGCCCTCACAGTGACCGCACCGTGTGGCACAGTTACTGCCGTAAGATCCCTGACAACCTGAACAAAAGGAGCATGCCAATGATGGTAGACATGTGATGTACTGATCACAGCAACAGACGTGAATGAATTATGAAGGCGGGAAACATTTCCGCATATTATTTGATGACTGTTCTTGTTCAAGACTCTTCCCTTCAGTGTCCTGTTCGCGGGGAAACAGTAGGAATAATGGGACAAAAAAATGTATCAACACTAAGTACATTGTTCATAAGTACTTTTAAGGGTAACCTATGCAGTGGGTTTGAATGTTGATATTATCCCTGCGGGTCAATAACAAAACAACAACAACAACAAAACAAGATAGGAAAGAAAGAGGGAAACAGACAGACACACTGAAAACAAAAATCAGTGAGGAAAAGACTCGGAGAGGCCAACAAGCATTTCATGCTGTACGGATTCGTAATCGTGAACCATTTGGATCCAACTTAAATCCAAGCCTGGCTCCTCTTTCGGTGGACCTGGGATAGCCGAATGGTAGAGCATTGGACTTTCGGGTCGTGGGTTCGAATCCCGGCTGGGGCCAAATATTTCTGCTGGCTTTATCCTCGTTGCCCAGTCTTTTGATATCACCCATCCGTGGTGGAAAAAGACATTCATTCAACACTCCCAAACACCCACCCACCCTCCTCACTCGACTGATAAATAAATATTGCATAAATGAAGCAAGAAACAGCTACAACTACTACTTGATTAGCCTTTTTTCTCGCAAAAAAGGGAAGAAAAGATATAGTTACTATAGTGACCTTGCTGACAATCGCGTCCTGTGTACCCGGGCATGCAGCCTGAGAGGCATCGTCCAGTGAGCGGGTGACACGCTTCACTGACGTCGGCACACCTGCACACGGATGCGCACCTAGCTCCAAATGAGTAGTTGGCACACACTGAAACGACAGAGAGACAACTGAAATCATAGTCCTTACCCATTTTGTAGAGTGGTGGTCATTACATAGTATCATATTAATTTTCCATTGCAACTTCATTTGGTGAATCAGATCGGGTGGCTCAACCGGTTCATCGTCGGACCCGAGATCGGAAACTGATTCGAGGGTTTGGCTCCAGACACTGAGCAGCAAGGACTCTGTCTGTCTGTCAGTCAGTCAGTCAGTCAGTCAGAGTCTCTCTCTCTCTCTCTCTCTGTATTATTAATTCTATTGATTTGGTCATATTGGTAGTAGCAATGGCATATTCTAAAACTGACTGTTACGTCAAAACATTAACCGTTGGAAACTAATGATTCATCTCATTTCATCTCTCTCTCTCTCTCTCTCTCTCTCACACACACACACACACACACACACTGACCAGAAGCCTGTAGCTCACAGACCGCCAGAGCGCCCTGTGTGTTGAGCAGCGTCAGGTATTTGCCAGTCACTGGGGAATCGCAGGTCATCTGCACGTGCGATCCGTCTGCGCGCACGGTAGCGCATGGTGTGGCCCAGTAGAAGTCGCTGTACTCTGTGACGTAAATCTGCCATCCACGGGGCGACACAGAATCTGAATACCGCATTACACACACACACACACACACACACACACACACACACACACACACACACACACACACGCACGCGCGCACGCACACACACACATTGTATCGACAATAATAACGACGAAATAAATAACTACTGTACGAGATAAAACATAATTATCACCAGAGTGAAAACAACTGAACAACAATAGATATTAGGAAACAATCAGTAACAGATAATAAAATATATATATTCCTACAGACTATCCTGCTCAAATTTTCAATGAATGAAAACCTATTAATTTGGTAAAACACGGTCAAAATGAATGGCATGACTTGGCCCCATTCCTCCATGCATGTGTTCGGAGGTCCGAACAACGACCACATCAAGAACGTTTTGACAATACATTTACTACAGTGAAATTGGCAATAAAGAATTTGATGAGCTGCTTGCCTGTCAGAAGAGTCACGTGGTACACAGTAGTCGTGGCTAGGGGGCCAACGCGCAACCAACCAGCCACGTCGGGTTCTGACGTCACACACGTGCTGTCATTTCCATCTACGGCCACTTTTGCCCTGACTTCGGGATCCCGGGTTCGAATCTGAGCCGGCATTCCGAACACTACGTTTCCTGAGGAAAACAAGTCCCAGCGTAAACTCAGTCTCACTGTGTGTGTGTGTGTGTGTGTGTGTGTGCGTGCGTGCGTGCGTGCGTGCGTGCGTGTGTGTGCGTGTGTGTGTGTGTGTGCGCTGTGGGTGCGTGTCTGTGTCTGAAAGACAGAATCGGACGATAGGCACTCCGAGCCTGAGACTGAGCAATTGAGCAAGATGGTCAGTCGAGGAAACGGGGTTTCAGTGTCATCATACTCCACCTCCCAACCCCCTCCCCCGCCCTCCGCACCCTTTGAGTGGAGTCGCAGTTACTCTAACGACCAAGACAAGACACGAGTTGTTCCTCACGTGACTGGCATGTGGGTCCGGTCCAGCCATCCTCGCAGCCGCTACCGCAGTCAGCGACGTCCCTCCCGCACTCCTCTTTTTCTGCACAGTGACAGTGATGGCGGCAGTTGATGCCGTAGTACCCGTCCGGACACTCACTCATATCTCGACCGACGCCTATGGAAGATGCATAAAATACTTGAGCGGTACACAATCTCTTTCTCACGTACACCGCATGGACGGACGGTCGCGGGACGGAATCACTGACGTTTGATCACTGTGACTGCTCTGGATCATCTAGAATACTGTTTATAAATGATGGCTGACATATCTCCTTTGCTAAAATACTCTTGATGGCGACTCTGAGAGAGAGAGAGAGGCGGGGGAGGGGACGGGGGGCATTCTGAAATAGCTGCTTACCGCCTGCAAAACTATGATTATAGCACATGAAGCAAGAAAACCGGCAAGGATCAAATGAACGATTTAGTGGTGCTTTGCTTTCAAATCATGTTGTTGTACACAATGACAAGTTTACGGAGCTGAAATATAAATAACATCCAAAATCCATTCAGTGGTATCTTACCTGTGTGAGGGATAGCAGTGCCAGCAAAGTCAGGAAAAACGAAAATCCACACACTCACAAACAAAGCCACCACTCCACGAGTTCCTAACATTGTTCACATCGTTTTTCCGTCCACCGTGAGACAGTTCTTCTGTGGACACGGACCCATCTCACTTCTTATCCACTGCAGATCAGTAATGACTTCAAAATAGTGCCTGGTATTGCGAGGGACTGTCAGAAACCCAAGTAAGCAGCGGTTACGCAGGTCACATAAGACGGTGTGTTTCGCAGTTCAGGAAAACGGAACTTGTGGTGCATTTTACTTGAGTTTTGTCTGTACACGCATGAAGGCAACAAAACCAGCGATACTCTCCACTCCGGGCAGAACCAAAAACAAATACTCAGTCTGCTTGATTTTAATCTGTGAGAAATTGGCGGATAAAAAACAAAACAAAAAACAAAAACAAAAACAACAACAACAAACAGACAAAAGTGGTCTGATGATGGAGAAATTTGTCGTCGTTAGAAGTAAAAACAACATCAACTGACAACAAAAACTGTTTAAAAACAAAAACAAAAATTACTCTACGGAAAACGTGGATAACTGATGTGCACGAAAGAATACTAATCGAAGTGTCAAACCAACCAAAGCAGCAACAAGTTTCTCCACTGTATTCACAGTATAGCACCACGGGTGTCGTGTTAAGCTACAAACGCGTATAAGCAAACCAGGCATGTCTGGTGGTGTGTTTATGACAAGCGACCATAAAGGCGCCGCGAACAGAATGTGTCTTTTATTGTTCACCGTATATTCTTCAAGACGCTACTTTCTAGTCGAATAATAAGTGTCATATTCCCATTGAGGGCTAATCTTCGGTGGAGAGCCGAACAACACAAAACCTTTCTTGTCTTGAACATCGTGTCAGCCTGGGCGATGTTTCAAGCATGATGTTCAAACTATCTGGTCGGCGAGTGGCGAGGGAAAAAAAAAGCGCGGGAAAATCAGAGCAGAAGTAGAATCAGTCAAAATAGTTTTGCGTACTGGAGGGTTCACTGGTTGGTTTTGATGGATATAACGCACTTTTCCACTCTGAACGAAGGGACAACGACGAAAAGTGCCATCGCAAAAATTGTGGCTCCAAACGAATCTTACAGATTCAGGCCTGACAACTTCTGTCTGGTATTTTCAAGGAAAATATTCATTTTTTTCTGTCTTTCAAGATTCAATCAAACTTGCTTTGTTTGATTGATGTGTAAAGTTATACTAAAGACCGTACATGATTATCATGTACGGTCTTTGCTCATACACGACAAATGGATCGTCACGCAAATACACAAACACAAAATTTCGTGCATGCAATAACTTGAAAATACCAAATGTGTAAATTATTACGAATTACAGAAACTGTTTTTACGCAAGACACGTGATCAGCGGGCACTGCAGGAAAACCGAAAATGCACTGGGGAAAACAAAGTCTCCTCGTGGACAAATATGTGAAAAGGTGGGCGACACTGTTCAACTGACATCACCACTGTGACGAACATCTTACTCGAACAGGCCCCCTTTTGCGGAGGTGCGTACCCGTTTAAACTTGAAACAAGCTATACTAGGGTGACACATGCAGCAGACTACCCGTTCCATTCCCACCCGCACCGCGGGACCAAAAAAACATTCCTCCGCAGACCACAGCGGTTGCCTGGCACTCTCTCGTACCAGTGTATGTGTTGAGGTCTACAGTACAGGTGTAAGGATCACTCGAGTTCGATGTCACGGTTATTCATGTGGGAGCACGGCCACCGAATAATGACAACTTCTTGGTACAAATCTGGGAACCCACCTCCCTGTCGCGTACTGTCCGACGGTCAAGACATGTCCTACCATGCAGAAGTAGAGGCAACTGAGAGACAACTGAAAGAAGTTGACAAAAAAAGGTCGGTTCAGACAGAACGGCCGGGTTGGGTTTCTAAACATCCATGCACCAGCATGAACTGCTTGTTCGATCAACAAGGAAAAGGGGCTGGCGGAGGGGGTGGGGGGGGGGGGGGGGTCGTGCCCAGATGTGTACAAGCAAGAATCAATTTTAAAGGGCTTGCGAGTTACTCGAAAGGATCGATGGTGGCTCAAGCGAATTTCGTAACACGCCAAAGTGAAATTTGAAGGATGGACCGCGACTTGAAAATGGACGGTACAATTTTGAACCCTGTCTCGACTGACCATGTTAGCACATCATCAGATCGGAGTAGATCTGAGAGACTAGACTAACGGCTCTGCCGATCTAGCGCATTAACTATGTTAATGTGTGTCTCGGCGGGTAGCAGACTGAATCCGACGACCGACTGAGGAAACCTCAGCTTTAAGGTGTAGCCTCTCGGTGTGGACACGAACCCAGAACCTCTTCACTACTAACTACCGCAGCCCCTGCGGTCACGAAACGTCCGTGTATATCCAGCTTAATCATTTTTAGGAGACTGACCTGATTGATGTGGACACATATTGCGCGGCGTTTACCATCCAGAATAAACCAACCTAAACTTTAACGTGACTAATGCTACAACGTTTATGCTCATAACAGGTCGTTCTATTTTCAAGTCGTGGTAACTATCATCACACCACTCTCGAGCGTTCAGAAGCGAAACTGTTCAAAACGTAACTCGGCTTAGCAAGGATGGAATCATCCCGTTTAAACAAACAAAACAAACAAACAAAAACAACCCACAAAAACCCAACAACAACATAAACCCTGTTTGCTGTCTACAGCGTGGCCGTTATCTTTTCTTTCCTGCTCGAGGCGTCAAATCTCCAGCAATGCGCAGTTTGATTGATCACTTCGCCGAACACACATTACCGCACGATTGCGCCTGCAGTTTACTTATGCTGGAGTGCAAAGAAGGTTTGGCTGTTTAGCACTGCAGTTTTCAAGACGTGTGGCTCACAAGATAAGCCCAGGGTGGTTTGATGGACGGCCCTAATACCAGCCGGTAACTGGAGGAGCCAGACTCGACAGGTGGTTTACAAATATAGCACTTTGGCGTTGTGTGCCTAATCCAGTGCGTAATCCCCAACTTGGGTTGATAATGAGAGGCCTTTTAACAAGTTGATCAGTTGCGCGTGACAGGCGTGGAAATTTATTTACTTTTTTTTTTTTGTAATGTAGTGCAACTCAGTGCAAGTCATGTTAGGGTTGTTTTTACACACACACACACACACACACACACATAGTCTTCGTGAAAGCAAAATATTGTGGGTTTTTCCACGATCTTTTGTTTCAGATTTAAAGCAATTGTTCTTCACCAACATTGCCAATAAGTGCAATGTGTCAGCAACCAAGGTGCGAGGGGAACATAAGATGCAAGTGTCTGGTGCATTTTGGTATGATTTTAAGTGTTTCAGAGGAGGAAACAGAGTTTTGCGAGGAGGATAATTTCAGGCTAAAGGTGGAAATCCGAAAAGTGAAAGATTTTAAGCTCTGACTGTTTCATCACACAAAGTGCTCTCACAAAATGGCCCCGCTGTATCCAAAACACCACACAGCAACAAGATTCTCCCCCAGCTTACTGGTGTCTGCCTTTCGAATCTTTTACTTAGCAGGCAAAGAACAAAACAAGGCCAGTTACTGTAACCAGTATGTCTGAAGGTTTATTAGTCAGTGATGATCATGGCTATAATTATAGGCTCACTGAGAAAGACAGGCATACAGACATGTCTGAAGAAAAGTTTGTTCGGTAACAGTATTACAGAGCTCATACTGGAAAAAAACACAAAAAAACCCCCACCTTTCACCTGTACATGAGTTTTTGCAATCAAACCTATCACAAACTTTGCACCAAGAGCATAATAAAATGTACACTGTCCTTCTTCTTCTACGGGATTTCTTCACACACTTTAGTGGGGACTTGTAATTCATCTTTTTTTTTAATGAATGGCAACATAATGATAAAAATACATGTATTCTAAAGCAAGCTATCTTTGTAAATACAATGTACATTCATTTGGTCAGATAATGTAAACTGCATATCTTGAGAGAGAGAATCAAGAATCAAGAAGAAGAATCAAGAAAACTTTATTTTCCAACGGTAGAGGTAGTTAACGAGAGAGAGAGAGAGAGGGAGAGTGAGAGAGAGCAAGAGAGAGAATTTGGGCTAACAGCATATCTTGAGAGAGAGTGAGAGAGAGCGAGAGAGAATTTTGTCTAACAGCATATCTTGAGAGAGAGAGGGACAGAGAGCGAGAAAGAGAATTTTGGCTAACAGCATATCTTGAGAGAGAGAGGGAGAGTGAGAGAGAGAGAGAGCGAGAGAGAGAATTTTGGCTGAACGTCACTTTTCAGTTTTTCAAATTTACAGCAAGTGAAGTGTACAAAACAAAGAGATCACAAAGGCTATAGAATAAGTTCTGTCAGAGAGTGTGCCCAGTAGGAAACTGTGACTTCAATGTACATGTACCGGCAGTAAAGCAGATGGCAAAGTCAGCCCAAGTATGACCCATACGTACACATGTACCATTTCTCTGAGAGCTATACAAAAACTTCATCATGCCAACAGAAATATACATCAATTCATGGCGTCAATCATCTGAACAGCAAAATTACAATGCGAGCTAATCAAACACTAATCGCTAATGTCTTTAAGCAAACTACATGTAGTATTGCAAACAGTGACTACGTGTCACGGTTCTTTTTATCACTGGTACTGTGCCAACACATACTGACATCAAAGAACCTTTCACACCAATGAACTGTAGTTTCAATGTACATCTACACTGTAAACAGCAAACAACAACCTGTGCACTGTAAGCAGTGACAATCAAACTGATTGTCCGATCACATTCTAATTGCCAGTGAACATGAGCTATTGTTCAACCTCTCAAAGGCTAAGAGCAATACTGCAGCTAGGAATGTCTGAAAAAAAAATACAAAAAGAAAATACAAGTGCGCGTGTCATAATGTCAACAGTGTGGTGTTACATTTGCACACGTGAGACGAGCATCTGTCATTCGAGCTTACAGGTACTGCTGGAGCCCGTCTTGACCAGGAATAATAAACAAGAAGGACCTTAACATGATAATACAGTGTTACCACAACCATCACGCGAATCATTAAGTAATTTGTCCTCCACTTAAACACCTTTTATACGTCACCTGTACATACTGTGTGTGACTTATATGGCTTAACTCTGGAGAAATGAAAAATGTACCGTAGAAAATACACACTTCTTACGTATGTTCTGAAACCATGACACACCACACATAAGTACGTGCAAAATAACTGTACATGAGAAAGATGAGAAAATAAACATGAAACAAAGTGTTAATTTTGTTTCCTGGATTTTTGCCAATGACCCTTTGTGACATACGATGTGGTTTTACAAAAATGCCAGCAAAAACGCAACTCATATCAATAAAATTTCAAATGTTGCTGTAACCGTATGCTGCCAGTAAAAACATTGCTTTGTCCTCGAGGCACCACATGATGGAATGGAAGAATCACGGTACATGTACATGTATGTTGGTGCCATGTGCAGAACCAAACAGTATGTGTGGTGACTGAAATAATACAGCTGACATCACCCTGAGACACAGCCAGTGTATGTCAGAATTAACAACTTCTCACTTAAAACCATCTCTCTTGAGAAAATTACACTAACAAAAGGAGAAAAGGCTGATGTCGCATTCATCCCTTTAACACAATGTCAGTCGTCAAGACCGGTTCTAAATGTTTGTGTAAAACATACGAAAGGATCATGAGCGATATTTAATTACAGACATTTGTTTGGCACATGCAGACTGAGAGAAGCTCAGCAGCAGCCTATTGCACAAGAAGAACTGCAGAAATGCAGAAACCATGGAGATCAAAGGAAAAAAACCACAACAAAAATAGACAAAAAAACAAAACAAAAAAACACACAATAAACCCCCCCCCCCCCCCCCCCCTCTAAAAAAAACACCAACCCCCCCCCCCCCCCCCCCCCCCCCCCCCCCCCACACACACAAACACAACCAAAAAAAAAAAAAAAACCACACACACACAAAAGGACCCCCCCCCCCCTCAAAAACAAAACCAAAAAACACACAACAACAACAAAACACAACAAAACCACACACACACAACAACCAAAAAAACAAACAAACAAAACAACCACACACACAACAACAAAAAAAGAAAAGAAAAAAAGACAAGAATCAAACCAGCAACATTTCAGCTAGTCATCCTAACCTATAATCACAAACATGATGAGAATGAAACAAATAACGTTTCAGCAATACGTTCTAACCTACCAAAGCTTTAACAATGGGAGGATAACAAATGAAGGAACAGAGAATCAATATTTATTTTTTTCCCATACACCAAATGCAAGTCTAGGGAGATCTAGAGGAAATCAGCGCGATGTATGCCAGAAGTACTCAGCCATGACTATTCGAGCCTGCGAGATCAGACTTATTCTTGTTCTCGATACGTCTCCTCGAAATCGACTGTCTTCATCCTCTACCCTTGTAGCAAAGCAATAACACCACAGCAGCAAATACAAACGTGGAGGGATCATGATTCATGTGTGCACACCGGCTAATATAAGTTATAACACTAATAATGCCTCAAAAAACAAAAATATAAATGAGAAAATGGACTGACACTCAATTTCAGCACTGTGACGGGTCCTGACAGTACATAATTATACTCTTTAGTGGTCCCACAAGTAATGCAGGGTGCAGCCACTTCCTATACACGCTGGCGTGCGATCACTGTATCACTGGCAAGTGTTCGGCTGGGACTAGTACACGAAGAGGTCCGGAAACTGCATGCCGAAGACTTGTCCGTTCTGTTCTGTGGGGGTGCCGTCGACGGGAGTTTCCTTTGTGCAGGTATGGGAGACCATGTCCAGGATTTCGTTGAGCTTATTGTGGAAGTGGTTAGACTGCAAATAGGAGGCAAGAAAGAATGTCACTTTAACAGCGGCTAAATGCTGAGGATAGGGTTTTGTGGGGCAAGGAGTGATAATAATAATAAGTACTGTGTAGGCGCTTTACCCAATTTCATGAATCGGCTCAAAGAGCCGCGAACTGAACCCAACACGCACGCTCACGTGAATCACACGCATTCTCTCACACACTGGACATAAACACAGTTACAATCACGTGGTGCGAAGGGTCAGCTCAGCTATTTAAGTTTCGGAATTTAGAATTGCATTTGTTTTTCAGATTTTGTGGGCTGAACATTTCCAAAGCAGAGGGGGAGGAAGCCGGAGTACCTGGAGAGAACCCCCGACGATTGACCCGAATGATCGGTGCCACATACGAGAAGGAAAAATTCTTTGCCCCGAGTGGGACTGACCTCTCGAATTGGTGACAAGTCTCTTAACCACTAGACCACCGACTGCCCCGCGATGCATGCAGGATATGTGCTCAACTACTTGTGGTGTTACTATTCAAGTACTGCCCATCTGTCAAGCTGGGTTCCATGACACTTCAGCGCCAACATTTCAGCGCCAACATTTCAGCGCCACCAATTCAGCGCGACGACTTTTCAGCGCCGTACATTTCAGCGCCAAACGATTAGAGAGAGAGAGAGAGAACTAGCTAAACACATAAACTAGCTAATCACATTTTTTTAACAAGTTAAACTTTAATGACAAATTATCTAAAACCCATGGTGTCCATTAAAATCACTAAAATCCAAATGGGTCGTTTGGTGTCTCTCCATTGTAAAACATGCCTAGTTGGCCTAAAACATGAACGCAAATGCAAGTCCCTCCATCGTGTCCATGAGAGAACGATCTCCTGCATTGTACTGCAGGATTATGGTTTTCACACGCTTTTTTAAGTCTTTGTACTTTCGCCGCTTCGGGGCAGGAGCCTGACCTCCAATAAGACGCGTAACGTCAGCTTGAACCATCGCTTGCTCTTTTTTTGAGGACTGCAATGAGCTTCCACAAATCTGGTGAGTACGCCCCTACGTGGTTCTGGAAAGCGTTGTGAAATCCTTCCACACTGTTGTTGGATTCACGCACATTAACACGTCGTCGTCTCAATTGGAAGCAATAGAAACGACAAACAGGGTGACAACACCTTCACGTATTCGTACACCTTGGAAGTTGATCGGTTTACAAACACAAAGCTGACTGCTTCCTACAGACCTCGTACTGATTGCAAAGCAATCAAAAGGACGCCGCTAACAGCCACCCCCCCGCTAACAGCCACCGCCCCCGGCTATTCACTCGGAGGGGGAGGCGCTGTATGGCGCTGAAATGTACGGCGCTGAAATGTACGGCGCTGAAAAGTCGTCGCGCTGAAATGGTGGCGCTGAAATGTTGGCGCTGAAATGACGTGTCACCGTCAAGCTGTCTGGTATGAAGTTTTACATTACCATATTTGCAGAAACTACAAACACTAGAACCATCCAATTTGGCATAATGATAGACATTGATAAGAACTTTACTGACAGATCTCATCTGAATGACCTTGACCCAATATCAAGGCCATACAAGCTGTCCTGGGAAAATTGTAATATTGCCATTTTCTCAGGACCTACGAACACCAGACACCTTACTTGGCATGATGATAGATAGTAATATGTGCTTTACACACATACTCTTTTCAATGACCTTGACCCATCTCGCAAGTGAGCCAAGGAGGCTTCTGCCTCCCTAGTTATCTACATGTATTTTGTCCTAATCCAGCCACAAAACTGCCAGCTGAATTCACGAAGATGCTAGAAAAAGAGAGGTTACCTTGGCTTCAGACTTTGCTACAATTTCTTCGAAAGGTGCTGTGCGGAATGTTTTCACCACTTCCAGTCGCCGTCTCTCTGTTTCCTCCTTGTCTTCAGTGTTTTCTTCAGCTGAGAACAAACATGTTGAACGCAGGGTTAAACATTTAATGCCAACAGCTTAAGTCAATAATTAAAGAGCCGATCTTTGTACCAGTCGTAAAACTATCAGAAAACCTGAATGCCTGCACAAAAAAAATACAGCAAACAGCACAATAAATGTGGCACCCGCAGTGTTTGCTCGGAGATTTTATTAACTGCTATCAATTGTGAAATCAAATGATAACTATTGTGTGTACCACAAAAATACTACATAATAATAATAATAATTATTGTATAGGCGCTTTACCCAATTTCATGAATCGGCTCAAAGCGCCGCAAACTGAACCCAACATGCACGCTCACGTGAATCACATGCATTCTCTCACACACTGGACAAACACATTACAATCACGTGGTGCGAAGGGCCAGCTCAGCTATTTAAATTTCGGAGTTTAGGATTGCATTTATTTTTCAAATCTTGTGGGCTGAACATTTCCAAAGCAGAGGGGGAGGAAGCCCGAGTACCCGGAGAGAACCCCCGACGGGTCGGCCCGCATGAACGGTGCCACATACGAGAAGGAAAAATTCTTTGCCCCGAGTGGGACTCGAACCCCTGACCTCTCGCATTGGTGACAAGTCTCTTAACCACTAGACCACCGACCGCCCCCGCAACATTGGTTGAATGAAGTACAAACTCCCCTGGCTTATACGAGAGCTGAAAAAGAACACAACAAAACCTACTACATATGCTGTGTCTTGGTGTAACCTAATTGTGTGTCCTATAAATCAATGCATTATGTATTTTTAAGTGACTTACATCACAAAAATGTATTGGATACTTACACAACATCTTCTTCAGAGATTCAACAGTGATTTCTTCAACCACACTGCGCTTTCTCTGAAACATCAAGGATCAACACAAAATGCATGACTTGGTGTGGTACGGTACAGCATGAAGCCATCCACAGTGAAGCAATTCATATTATTCTACAGTGTAATGTTTTATTCAAGACACTGAACGTACTGCTGGGTTGAAAGCTTAGACTGTTAGGACCACAAAGTGTTGCTGCCAATTTATTGATATAATTGATATACCGCGGTACTGTTATACTAATTTACATTACCACTTTGGTAAATACAAAAAGAAATAGGAACTGTTCTTGTTTTCAATCTACCTTCCCTGGTATACGTACATCATCTATTCAATACTGGCAGCCGTAACTGACATCTCTCATGGAAAAACACAAAATAAAACACTTCACAAAACAACAAGAACAACAACAAAAAGGCACACATGACATTACCCCAAGGTTTATCTCTCTCAAGGAGATGCATGTAGGAGATGGGGATGCAGAGTGATGGGGAAAAACAATGGCAACAAACTGACAACGTCTGTGACCACAAAACTTCACACGTGTACTTGATGGCCCACCGTCCAACATTTCCAAGCTTTGACAAAGACAACTTTTGCTTAGGAAAAGCTGTGCTTGCGAGAGCACCTGTATGTTAGGGAAACTCGAAATGCGATATACAGTACTGACATTTGCTGGCCACGTGAAAGACGAGAACTTTGATTTCTAAGCCCAGACGTGTCTGAGGGTGGGCCTTTACCAGCTATACAAAAACCCGATTTCCACTTGATTCCTACCCTGCCCATGGCTGGCGAGCCATCCACACTCTCCACGTCAAGGTTGATAGAACCAAGGTCACTGATGCTCAGGCTGGCGTCTGCTGTCTCTGCAACAACAACATAGATTTTAAAAATATTTTTATTTGTCCAATGTCTGCTCTGCCGCAAATCTGAAGCGTAAACAAATGTTGTAAGTGACATATGAAACAACTTGGAAGAGAGAGTCAGCGTGAAAAAGACAAAGAAACATGGTCTGCTGAACCAAAGGTGGTTATATCGTTCTCCTGGCTTCTCCACTGTTTCCTTTTGTATGGTTAACAGTTATCTGGTTTGTGGAGACCTAACCCCCCTGCCTACAGCTTCAACTTATAACAATGCACACTCCTAGCACTGCTTTTTCATTTATATATTTATCAATGATTTTTTTGTGTTGTTGTTGGTGGTGGTTGGTGTTTTGGTGTAGGATACATTGTCCTTCACGGTGTCTTGGAACTCCAGCATAACTCAACTTTAAGAACAACAGATAGCTCAAGAAGACAAATTTTATACATGTATTACATTTTGAAACTAAGAACGCCAAAAGTCCATGTTGCAAGTGATATATCATACCTTGCTTGCCTCCGTAAGCAACACAGCAAAAAAAGAGATACATGCATGTGAGAATGAAGTGTGAACGTACCCCCTGTGTAAGGTTTCTGGGTGAAGGGAGTACCCATGCGTCCTACATCTAGGCCCGTGCTGGCTAGACGCTTGGACAACTCGGCCTGGTCGAACAGCCACTCTTCCTTCACCGTCTCATTGCTGGGGTAACTGCAATCAGCAGACCAGTCCTTACTGGCAAACTCACTGACATATTTCTGTAAATCACAGCAGGTGTGTCACCTTTTGGCAAAAAGAGTCCGCACCAGCTTGGAGCTCAGAAGCAGGACATCAACTGTGCGTTAACAGTGCATGCCCTCTTTTGCATGTTGTACATACTAATTTGGTCCGTACTGGTGGCATTTTCAAGCTTGAAGAGGCCAACAGGATTGTGGGGAAATTTGGAGGAGCATGCTGCAATCAGATCCTGACACCCTAGCAAGTTATATGTCATGTCTGGAACACAGGGACAGTTGCAGGCACAAATTTCCATAGTGCATTTCCTCTCACAATGATCTAAAATTGAGCTGTATTGTCCAGCACCTACAAATGCTGGAAGAGGTACAGTACATCTGCTGGTGACCTATTCCACTTCATAGTACTGGCTGTTTGCCACCACATTTTGTCTATCTGGAGAAACTAACAAAAACAAACAGAGAGAACATAAGATCATTGCTTGCCCTACCAACCAGCACCAACAGAATTCCACACATTTTGTGAAGACCGCTGTAAACTTTTCCATTCTTGAGTAGCAAGGTTATCCAGCTTTGTTATATGCAGATTAATCTTATCCTTATGTCGCAGTTGGCTCATCCTTTCAGGGATTTAAGTAAGATACGCCATAAAGTTGTTCACTTTCTGCCATTTAAAAACAACAACAACTGAAACTGTGGTGACACAAAAAACATGCCAATCACAAAATGAAATGAAACATACAACTCCATTAGTTCTGCTTTTCATGAGTTACAACTCGACATCGCTGTGGAATTCTGGCAAATCCAGTTTAGAGAATAGCTCGGGGGAAGCAGAACAAGTGCTGCATGCTGAGCTATTCTGCAAACTGAGATATGCAAAAATTCAACAAACTGCTGGTAAGTAATGATAGTGTAAGGGCAAACTTTTCCACGCTTTTTATTTTATTTTTAAACTGAAATTTTGCCACAAACTCTACCAAAGTTTGTATAGTGAAAGGCGAAACACTGAGACAAGTCGGAAGAATGATTATCAGATTGCCAAAGTGTCAGAATTATAGCAAATGAGTGACCGTGATTAGGGACAACATACAAGTGTGTGAATCTGTGAGACTAGATGCTACAAGAACAAGTTAAAAAAAAAACTCAACATTTTAACAAAACAATAAATGGCAGTATCCCAAATGACATAATATTATTCCCCAAGACTTTAAGGTTGTCCATCCCTTTGTTCTGCCCTCTGTGCATACCCCAAAATAAAGCTGACTAAATGCAGCAGTCAGATTACGTTTACACACTGCAAGATTGGAATCAATGGAATTCTTCTTCGTCCCACTACCGTAGTATGGGAAATGCGGGCTGCTTCCCCCGGGGGAAGCGCGTCGCCATGAACCAGCGCCACCCATTCTTCTTTTCTTTTTTTTTCTATTTCCTGCATGCGTGTGTTTATGTTTCCAACCCACTGGCCATTTCGGCCTACTCTTTTTCGAATGATGGATCTTTATTGTGCACACTTGATGGTACGTGCATGTGTGTGTACATGGGCCAAAACAGGCACAGAAAGTGAGTCTGCACATGATTTTGACTCGATTTAGTGAGGAGAAATCTCACCAAATTCCTGCCCGGACCGGGGCCAGCGGCACCCGGCCTATACCCAGACTGTCACCCATCCAAGTACTAACCGGGCCCAGCGTTGCTTAACTTCGGTGTTCAAGTGAGAACCGGTGTGTCCAAGATGATTTTACTCTGGATAACAAGTGAAAGGTTATATAATTATAACTGTCTTGCTATCAAAAACAAAATTTCCGACCATGCGTTCGCATTTTATGACAAGCCGCACAGCGGACTGGCTTTGAGGGGATCCAATGACAATAGAGACAGTCTCCAGTTCATTGAGAGGATCCAAAGCCACCGACAGTACACCACTGTACAACAAAATACAACAATGACAAAGGATGACGGCATGCCAAATTACATCACTGCATTCCAAAGTCGTACCGTCCATGCACCTTACACCTTACCTTTTGAATGGAATTCTGTGAGGCGATGTTAGAAAAGCTGTAGTCAGATTTCTCTTTTCTTAGCTTTTAGCCAGTATTGAGGAAAACCATTTGTGGTGTAGAATTTATCAGCATGCTTGAAGGACAAAAGTGCATAAAAATCTACTCACAGGAAAAAGAAGCTACCAATCCCCCCCCCCCCCCCCAAAGCGACATACCAAGACTTTAAGGGGACTCTTACTGACAATTAAAGTGTCCAAAGAAAACCCAAAACAGCAGTTCAAATTAAAAAAGTAATCTCCAGCCTCACTATGTATGAGTGTAGGAGAGAGAAAAAAGCAAAGATGGTATGTATATCTTCTGGGAGCACGTAAAACATTTTGTAAAAAAAACAACAACAAAAAACAAGTATATTTCAAGTATTTGATTTTTTCCCTTTTATTTTGACTTGGAAAACACTTTTTACCCGTAGATAACAGGTAGTACATAGTGTTGCTAGATGCTCATACTTCTTTCAGACCTACTCTTGTCAAAATTTACTCATACGCTGTCAAAGGGATGAGCAACCTTAAACTTACTCTGCCTGATTTGGGATACTGCCCTTAAAAAAAAAAAAAAAAAAATCACAAGTCCAATAAACAGTTAACTCCAAACAAAAAGAGCCTATTCACAAGAAATTTCTGTGATCAGAAATGATGCTGAGGAAAATAAACACAGGATTAGCACTAGTACAGAATGAGGTACATGTACTACACTGTAGTACACTCTCTACTGACGTAAAATATGCGTTATACATGTCTACCGTGCAGCTCCTGAGCATGATGATTGGTTAAAACAGCAAGGGTACAATATACATGTAGGAAGCCCGTAAGGCAAGCGCTGCTTGATATATGGCCAAGACGAACGCCTGTTTCAAAAGCAGAGCGAAATTACTGCGGAATTGAGGCGAAGGCAGAGCGTACACAAAAAGCACTGCTTTGGGCTGGCATGCACGCAACCTTCCAAACACCTCCCTCCTACAGACACGCTCTACACTTACAAGTGCAGTTTTGTTTGCCTGCAGGAAAAGCAATTGTCATGTAAGAACCGGCAGAACCAGCATTTTACGTTCAATCTTGGTTCATATTTGATACAGACACTCAATCATCTAAACATGTTTTGACATATGGGCCGACAAAATTAATCGATGACCACTATTTTGAACAACAGCATGCACGCTTCACTAACCTAGTACATGTATCTGCAACATTTAATGTGTAAGTGAGGCTGTAAACTGTAGCCCTTCACAACTTTGTTTTTCTCAGAGAAAGTGCAGCCTATAAATTCTATTGTTAATCCCCCCCCCCCCCCCCCCCCAAAAAAAAAAACCCAAACAAAAAAGTAGTCACATTTAATACATTTACTGTCAATCTTTCCATGGAAACCACAGGATCTGATCAAACCACCAGAAGACCGAATCTCTTCTCTGTTCTTATTGACCGGACGCCCCTAGGTGAACCTATTTTCACTTGAAACAAACGAAAACCTAAGTGTATAACATATAACATAGTGGAAACGATAGCATCTGATAAAATTCTTATAATTACGCACATGCAGGTATCAAAATCATTTTTAAAATTTGTTCAGAATTTTTCGCGGGGAAAAAAAAGTTCTCAATATCTACCAACACTCCAATCATGCAATTCATCCACATTGTTCAAAAAGAAAACTCACAAAACTAAGAAAACAACACACTTTGGCAAAGTTGCGTGCCATGCGTCCCCAGTTAGTTCGGGGCCAAGTCTCGGCTAGAGAAGGGGAAAGACAGCTTGCTTTTCAGTGAGTGCTACTTACTGTTCAGACTTTGCTAGGTCAGCCAAGCTGTGGAGAGGAGCACCAGTGAAATGCATTGAAACAGCAACACTTCTGTAAACTAAAAGGTGGAATGCAAGTACCCAACACAAACAAGCACTTTGTCAATGATCCATTCAACAAAACTTTGCGGAGCGCATGTGCTTAATGGGGAAACAGCTTGAGCCTACACGCATCTCAAAATAAACTGTACTTAACACAGCAAATCAAGTATAGCTGAGAGAGTAGATCAGCTGGCTGAATCACACAGAATACTGACTTCAGGCAATGCGTTTAGGAGTTAGGAGCACATAAGACATGTGTTTACTTTGCACAGTAATACACTAATAGTCAGTTTGAACAAACTCAGCCTAGTCAGTTCCATGCTGTTAGCTTCCTTACATCTTTTCTAAAATAGTTTTTTTCTTTGTTGACAAATGCAATGAATGCTGATTACTGACATGCAAGTAAACAATCCCTTAGAAAGGCGTTCACATACGGTGCATGTTACTGCCTGAAGATGTTTGCTTTCACACTTAAAATTAATCAGGGCAGTGTGGGGCTCCTTCAGGTAATGTTACAATCTGTCTGCATTCCGAGATATCCCTCAGGTCTCTTTTGGTTTTATCTGAAGAATGCGCTCAGCCATTCAAGATCTGGTGTGACGTGTGCAGTGCTGACAAACTCACAAAGTCAGCCAAGAACGGGGGATCCTAATGGCACATAACGAAGGCATAATGGAATTCTGGCAAAACTCCATTTCTGACACTAGCGCAGGAGAAGTGTACGGTGCATGTCCTTCCACGCTAGTCTCAAAATCCGGTTATGCAACAATTCCATGTGTGGATATGTACAGTGGGTGATTGTACCAGCACCATGTATTCCTAACAAAGCACAGAAGAACCTGGCCTGTGCCCGAATGGAAGAGCTCATCCATCAACCATGAAGGGGAAAATGAAGCTATAGCAACACAGGAGGATGAACCAATGTTAAAGGAAGAAAATACAAAGGTAGAATTACTGCCCGGGCCTGAAAAATTTTCATCATTCCACTGGCAATCTGACCAGCAGAAGCACAGCACCATTCAAACCCCGGGGGGTCGGGGGGGGGTCCTGCACAAAACAGGCACCATGGACACCATGATACATCTCATGTTTAAAGCCATGACCGATGAAGGCCAAAACGAAAGAAAGAAAGAAAAAAAGAAAGAATCAAACTGCCGTTCTGCCGTTATACACAGAAAATGCTGCTGTGTGTACAACAAGCCGAAATGATGCAAGAAAGCCTACCATCACTTTAGCTAAGGAAGCTGTGTATTATACATACACACGTACAGTGCATATATATGTGAAAGATAGAAAACACTGTGTGTGTATATATAATAGATACAAGTTTTTTGTTGTTCTTGCGCATGTTCTTTTCTGACTGGGGGGGTGGGGACAGCAAATTACATAGGAGTTCCTGGCCAGAACAGTGTGTGTGGTATTTAATTTTACTGTACTCAGTGCATATGTACTGGTGTACAGTGTATTTGTACTGGTTCCTGAGTTAATGAACACAATGCAGGTCATGTCAGCAAATCCACATCCAATATAGATAGTTAAGAGTTCACACAGGATAATTAGAAAATACAGGGTGAGAAAATCACTCTGTTTAGGGAAAATAAAACAGAAACAAATGAACAAAAAAAAAAAAGAAAAAAAAAGAAGCAGCAGCTGATCTGGCATATGCACATACCTCTGTGGACGGTTGGAGCGGTTGTAAGCGAAGTCGGGCAACATGAAGGGTGCCCAGCTTTTACGAAGCCCCACAATCTGCAAAAAATAAGAAAGTACGTGTTAAGTGACAGAAAGTCTCCTGGCCCGAAGTGTTACAGAGAGACAGCCGGACACAGACACCACATATAAGCATTTCTCATCCACAGGCTAAGGGACTAAAATGTCAGCGATAATTAATCAAACACTAGAAACAGACAGTTTATTATCTCCTTTTTTTATGAATGAAACACAGCAGAGCAAATCAGGGTTGGGGGACGGCAGGACGGGGGGAAGGGGAGTGGGGGAAGTCAAGACAATCAGAGTACACAGTTATAAAACTCAGATTTCATTCACATCATACTTTCCTACCTTACACAATCTCTACTATCCGAAACCTTCGCTCATTTTGCTTTCCAACATGATCTTTAAACCCCTCAAAAAACAACAACATATAACAGCAAAGTATGTCTTCCAAACTGCATAAGAAAAAGGTGATGGAAGTGACAGAGAATTAAAAACCGACGCACCTGTTTGATGTACTTGGAAACAGAGGCCCCAGCCATTAGCTGACTGACCAGGTTGAGGTAAGCAGCCACCATCGCGTGAAGAGCGCATCTGTGAGTCATGGGGAGTGAGCTACCCTGAGCAAGCCCCTATAAAATTCACGTCCATGCAGAGTTAGTTGGACTGGGAAGTAGAAGGCGTAGATCACCCTCAGTGTAACACATTTCATTTTATGACAAAACTGGTTATACTGCAGTGTGGTTAGAATCCAAAATGAAAAAATTTTACTGGACAGTCACGCAAAACAAACATAATAACATGGTCTTAATTTTATGGACTTTGTAACACCGACGTCAATGTGCAGTTTACATATGATCCTGCAGAGAACTGCGTACATTTGATGAGTGCCCGCCCCCCCCCCCCCCCCCCCAATCCACCCTGATCCCCCACCCCTCCCCTCCTCTCTCACACATGCACAACACACACAGTCAGACTCCCTTAATCCTCCTGTCTTTTTAAAAAAAATTTAAATATTTTTTAAATTTAGTTACCCTCATCACATTTTCTCTACCTCCTACATCAAAACTGAAATGTCTCTCTCCTCCTAAACATCAATGCCTGCTACCAAATCTTCCCCAATCCCACCTGTATGTCTAGTGCAAGGCGGTAGAGGTCAACGAGGATGTCATCTCCCCCCATCTCCACAGCCAGCAGTCCCATGGTGCAGTAGAGTGACTCCAGGTTGTCCACGCGGTTGGACTCCAGCTGCAGGTTCTCCAATATGTGCCAGTAGAACTGCATTCCACTCTGGAACGTAAAATGTCATTAAAAAAAATAAAAATTCACATACGGACGGGTCTCTCTGTGATTCACGTGAGCATACGTGTTGGGTTCAGTTCGTGGCGCTTTGAGCCGATTCATGAAATTGGGTAAAGCGCCTATACAGTACTTATTATTATTTACCACAGCTACGTGGGGCTGAACTCATGACTTCAATCCCCTACATTCAATATGACAACAACAAATCGTTTCGAGAATGAAAAACAAATGAGTGAAAAAAAAGGGTGATTTCCAAGCACCTCTGTTTACCTTTTTCATGAAAAGGATGTCTTGCCTGGAGCATTTCTCCACAGTCAGCTCAAGAGATGCGATGTCTGCGCACAGCCTTCAGACAGAAAAACTTGTCAACAGATGGCTTTCATTTCATCCATTAATTCACCTCAACAACCTCCCACTTCTTTGCATTCATGAATTTTCTTTTCTTTTACTACTTTATTATCCCTTTCGGGAAATTTGGGCTGCCTCCCTCGAGGGTAGAGCGTCGCTACTTCAGAGGAGGACACACTTCCTGGAGGAAAAGTTTTCGAATTACACTAAAACCTGTGCAGTCTGGTGCATTTTGGCGTGATTTTACGTGCTTCTGAGGAGAAAACACTTTTTAAGGGGAGGTCATTTTTTAGGCAAAGGTGGAAATCTGCCAAAAGGTGGAATATTTTAAGCCCTGATCCACACCACCAACAGCAGGCACAGTTAGGTCTACAAGACCAGAATGCACAAATTACATTAGCAGTGTTCACCAAGCTGCAAAGAGTGAAATTCACCAAGCTTGCCAGCTGCTGCTATTTCAAATGATTTTCACCACATATGCTGGAGAACAGGGCTCGTATGTAAAAGTCGAGGTTAATTTAACCCACGGCTATGGGCCTAACCCAGACTAGGACAAAAGAAACCTAAAAATAAATAAATAAACAAATAAATAAAAAAAGGAAGCAATGAAAGGAAGAAAAAAAAATCCTTCTATAACGGCTCAGGCACCTTGCTGGAATGGGCCCGCTTCCTGATTTAAAACAATAAACAACAGAAAATGTAACCCTAGAGCTAGTTTCGTTCGAGGTTAGACTCTAACCCGGGGCTAAAAGCCCTAGCCTCGACTATTACATACGGGCCCAGATTTTTTCAAGTTCAAACTGCAAACCACAAAGACACTCGAAATTTGTTACATGAAACAAAAACAATACATGTACAAAGATTCATATAACTCACTCGATGCGCTTGAGCTTTTCAGTGTTGCCGTGGCGATCGATGAGTGTGTGCAGGATGTCCTGAACAGTGATGCGCATGCCGGGATCCTCCATCAGAGACATGCGCAGCAGTGGGTGGAGGAACTCGGGAGGGAATGCGTTGGACATGTTGACCGTCTTGTACTTTGTGGCCACCTGTCAACATGAGTAAACGGGGTATGAGTTTTTGTTTGAATGATACAGGAAAGACCTATCTATTTATCTCTCTCTCTCTCTCTCACTCACTCTCTCTTTCTCTCTCACTCACTCTCTCTTTCTCTTTCTCTCCCTCTCTCTCTCTCTCACACACACACACACACACACACACACACACACACACACACACACACACACACACACACAGAATCCACAAACTAACATTCATGCATGCAAGTGTGCCCATATACCTTCAGGAGTGTCTTCAACAGGTTGATTTGCAACTGCTTGTCCATTTGGCCCCTGTTAAAAAAAAGAGAGTAAAAATTCGCTAAAATTACAAACATTTTTATCATTTTATTCCAACTACCCAACCACAAAGTGCCTTTACTGAACTGCCGAAAGCTACCATTCTGTTGATGAGTGTGAACAAGTCCTCACACTCGTTAAACACAAGCTGCAGAAGTTTGGAAGCTTTCAACAGAGATAGCAGAAACTGTTCCACTCTTTGTTTATTTAGAACATGCAACAGTACCAGTGAATTCAAATGCTTACCCTATTTCTTCATCAGTGAACTGTGGGAACTTGCCCATGACAAACATCATGATCTCAATCTTCTGATAGTCAGGAAGGTTGTTAGCGAACTGGCCTGTAACAAAGCACAGAAAAATGTTGTACGTACATGTACCAAGCAAAATGAGAGAAAACGGACAAAATGAAAAGTTAACGGGACGAACAGAACAAAACCCTCTGCTGAAGTTGTTACTTTCAAGACTTGTACACAGATTTATTATAGATTCTACAGAGAAGCACAGAGACCATTTCCCCATCACTTAGCAACTCAACACATTTCCACTGACAGTACCAGTAAATATGCTGCGGTCAATTATTTCTATAAACTTGCCAGTCATAAACTCTCCTTTGAACTGAATCAACAGATATTATGCAAAGACCATCCACGGTAAGTTTTCAACTTTTCTGCTAGACGTAACTGGCGATTTGATAAACAACTGCAGCACGAGCCAAACAGCCGCCACCACACTCACCGATAGTGTTGACGATGGCGTCTTGGAACCTGACTTCTGCAGCGTGCACGGTGTGGTTGCTGCTCTTACTGTCCACCGAGATGCGCAGGTGTCTTAAGAGGTTGTTGAACACCTCAAGGACAGATGGACCTGTTGACCATTGTTAGTATATGTTCTCTGACTCTTAGTCTGGTATGGGGGGATAATGGTATGAGGTCACAAGGAGCAACCGTTTTTCTCACTTTTGAACAGACTCCACTCCTGTCGATCAATGGGGGCGGACCCCCAGAATTCAGCCAATTGCATACCACAGCATAATGACCATAACACATGACATGGTGTGGCAAACGTTCTTGCCAGACATTACAAAGAGGCAAGCACGTGTAGTCTGATATGGCTTAAGACACGAGAAGAAGGCAGTAAGTCCATTGACATCATTTGAAGGAACTGACCATTACATCAATCTCTTTCATCTTGAAATCACCCCTTTTCCCCTAAAATGGTGTCATGGGCTTACTTTGTTTTGCCATTACACAACAGAGTAAAGGGGCTGGGCTTTGGTCTCGCCGCTTGCCAAGTGGAGTCGTCTATTATAGGCCAGGCTCATTATCAGGTTGCTGATGTACTAGCTGTCCCCCAAATGCCACTTCAGTACATGTACATTACTGTGATGATCATGATAACCCATTGATAGTCAGGGTTTCTACGGGGCAGGGCCGTAGCAGCCCTACCGGCCACTCACATGGCCGGACCACTTTTTAGCCCCTCCACCCACCCACCCCAAAAAATCGTCTTGTAGTTTTGCTTGTGGATACATTTAGCAATACAGTCAAGAGGGTTTCTAAAGCGAAAGTTCTTCCAATATAAAGCCTCTTCATCAAAATATTTTTTAACTTGCGTTTCCCCGTTCAAACAAGTAACTAGTAATTCTTTTGTTTTCCGTTGAAGTTGAGGAGAACATAATGGCCAGGGACCGTACCTTTTTATTTATTTTTTATGGCCGGAGCACTTTTAGGAGTTGTGCTACGGCTCTGCGGGGAAAATCATTTCTGACAATCCTGGACCAAAGGGAAACAGTGTGTTCTGACAAGAAAGGGTTGAAACAGCCCTCGTATTACCTTTGTCTGATATGACCAACCTTGAGAACATATTTATGAGGGTGATATACCAGTAAATCTGCCTCATGGAAACAAAGAGGTCATAATAAAGTTAGAGAGCTGTCGACATCAATGTATTAAATGGGTTAACCTCAAGGGGTGATTTCAAAGGTGGTTTTTCTCACATGTTCAGCGATCACAAAGAAATATGTTCATGAAAATACGATTTTCCAGAAATCTTTTTTGGATAAAAATTGGGATGACTGTATCCAGATGAATGATGCCGAAACAGGGGCATACAACACCAAAACCACAACTGTACACATACCAATAGATCCCCCAGCTGAGATGAGGACGGCCTCAAAAAGTACAGTAATTATTGACGTCTTGATCTGTGGATCGTCTTTGACATGCTTGTCAAGGTGTGATAACAACAGCTGTATGACCAGGTACCCATACTGGCTCTGCATAAACAACAGAAATGGCATGCTATAATAACAAACAAGGTGCTAGTTTCACTAATCCATATGCCTCCTCATACAAAAAACAATTCACAAATCAAACAAACAAATCCCAGTCAGTCTATTTTTGTTATTACATTACAATGAACGTGGGTATATACACGCTGATGTTTACTATTATTCCACTTATCTATTACGTTTTGTTTTCGAACAAAATTCACCCCCCCCCCCCAAAAAAAAAAAAAAAAAACAACAACAAAAAACGCAAAAAACAACCACCAACAACAACAAACGAAACAACAACAACAACAAAACAACAACAACCACACACATACACACACACACACACAAGAAAACCCCAACAACAACAACAACAAAAAACACGCAGATTGAAGGCAAAGCTGTTTGTTACAAATGTTTTCAAGGGAGCTTGAGTCAGGTGGTGGAGATCCAAGTATATGTACATGCATGTACACGTGAATATGAAATGAGACTGAACTACACTAACCTGTACAGAGTACATCACTATCTTGAAACATCTGACCGCAAAGTCTGTAGGCACCCACAATTTGTGATTGTCTAGGTGACTGCAAAGCAACGAGAACAAGCAGGCATATAAACCTTGCGTCACATCTTATTACTTCTTAGTAACATTTGTTTTCAAGAGCCTGACAACTGCAACTATCTTCCAGGCAGTGGTGGGTGAGAGATATTGTACACATGTATCCGTCCTGCTTTATAATGACACTCAAAAAGAAAGAATCATACATGCTCAAACAAAACTTCTCCTAAGAAATCTCCTTACTGACAATTTAAATAATAATAATGAGTATTGTATAGGCGCTTTACCCAATTTCATGAACTGGCTCAAAGTGCCGCGAACTGAACCCAACACGCACGCTGACATGAATATCACACGTTCTCTCATACTGGACATAAACACATTACAATCATGTGGTGCAAAGGGTCAGCTCAGCTATTAAAATTTCGGAATTTAGAATTGCATTTATTTTTTCAAATTTGGTGGGCTGAACATTTCCAAAGCAGAGGGGGAGGAAGCTGGAGTACCCGGAGAAAACCCTCAACGATCGGCCCGAATGATCGGTACCACATACGAGAAGGAAAAATTCTTTGCCCCGAGTGGGACTCGAACCCTCGACCTCTCGCATTGGTGACAAGTCTCTTAACCACTAGACCACCGACCGCCCCTCAAATGGCGACTTCAATTAACTATGTTCTGTATTAAGCATTTCAACCAGACCTCAGTATCTTCAGCACACTGAAGGAAAGCCCCCACTGCAACTACTGCTTTGAAGAATTTCAAAGGAAATGCAGAAGAAGAAGAAGAAGGATGATAGCAGGGTACTCACGTCAGCACAGGAACAAGAACAGAGCGAATGTTTCCGTACGAAGCACGACAAATGAGGTCCCTGAAAACTCCCTCTGCAAGATGAGCAGGCTCCTCCTCATCCTTTGGACTCTCCACATTGGCCGAGCTAAGCCTGCAGGATAATACTAATGAATAAACATCTTCCTTGTACAGATTTAAAAAATAAAAATAAAAAATCACCACGTAAAAAGTTGGATGGCATTAACTGGGAAAAAAACAACAACAAACTTTTCCTCTCTGAGGGCATTCTTTCCAATACTCTCCAAGTCAAAGCAACACTCTAGTTGTTCAATTCAGTCAGGGGCCAGGGGAAGTAATCATACAACACAAGTGATGTCCCTTGCATCAACTGCTGCTTTTTCTTCTATTTCTTTGTTTGTTCAACCTAAGTGACAAGCAAAACCTAGGGTCAGTGCAATGAAGAAGAACAACAAAAAACACAGAAAAATAAGCTGTAACAGGTGAGCCCTGCATAAATAGCAGCATTAAATCAGTGAGCATATTAAATTTTGTGTGCATATAGATCAGTGTGTGTGTGCATGTCTGCACCACCCTCACCTGGCATCCTGCATGTTGTAAAGGAGTGACGGCACAATCTTCTCCATGTGGACTGCCTCCCAAATGTTCACCTGCAAGTCGTCCGAAACAGTCTTCCGCACGACGCCCTGTAATCCTCTCAGTCCTGCCCGTCGGATCCTGTAAGGGCAGCACATTGCTTTCAAAATGGTGAAGATCATGATGGTGGCAACAGATCCTTAAAATTGTACCCAATTTAACACTGGTTGGGACATCCGACTGCACTGTAGTGGTGAAACACGAGCCGGCAACAACACTGAAGTCAGTAACTCAGCACCCATGAACTGAGTCACAGAAGCACCGAAACACAAACTTGTAGGGAAACATCTTGAGTCATCCGCCCTCTTGGAAGTCCCCACCATGATGGCATGTTGTGAAGTGCAAAACTGACAAAATGCCAGGCCCTCTTGTTGAATAATTTCATGTCTCCACAACGCCACAAGAAGACAGACACCTGTGGCGCCAAAACTTCCAACAGTCGCTGAATGTGCAGACTTCTACCACGAACGATAAGACTTCAGACCTTCACACACAGATGCACAATATTTGACAAATGTACGGCGGAGGTCACAACGCAGACACAACACCGACAGGCTGACCTCAATGAACCGTGCCAAGGAAGCCTCAATCTTCTACATTCCATGGTGCGAAAGATGACGGTTCCTGCCTCCCAGGAGGACAGGCTGGGTTTGTTAGGGATGCCGCTGAAGGCAATACGTGACCAGATCAATAACCCACGCCTCTAATCGACAGCGGGTACCATGCGGCTACTTAGCCCTGGGGGGTAACGGTTGGAGGGGGAGGGGGGTGTATCTGTTTGGCTGGCAGTCAGTGAGATGGTTAGTGTTAGCCCGGGGGATCCTCGCTGACGGGACGACGGGACGGCGGGAAGCGCATGCACTAATTTCATCACTGTCCCACTGCTTCAATTACGGGTTACGCCGGCGCCGTTCAAAAATCGAAACTGTCTTACGCAAGCAATACTGTAGTTACAGTCGACGTGCGCTACGTGGTGCACAAATTGTATGACGTAATCTAGTGCTGTAATAACGTACTATGGATCTGATACGTGACGTTCAAACGGCTTTACTTTGAATTGCCTGACACGAGCTGCTAGTCCTGTTATGCAGCTGAAATGCTTGAAACATGAATCCAGAACCGATGAGATGACCTAATTCCATACACACGAAGCCAGCTCAATCTGCACAAACGATGTATTCAACTCCCCTGGATCGATTCTGCAAGACTGTTCATTGTGTATCAATCTTGAACAGATTGCAGCCGAAAAGATCCAGCGATCATCAACAGCTGTTGTCTCTTTTTTTTTAATAACTGAAATCACCACCATTCAAATTCATCCATAAAAATGGAAGAGAACAGTCCACAGCATGCATTAAACTAAAATACAGCAACTGTTTTGTCCATAACCTATAAAAGGACACATCAAAAACGGCGCAAAAGTGGGCTGACGCTATGGCAGCTCAGAAATAGGATCCCAGTTAGTTGCCAAATGACCCAAGGCCGCTAAAAACGGCTGATCCCGTCGCATGGTGTGGAGTGACTGCATGATGTCAATTCATTGCCTTGACGACCAGACTGAAATGAAATCTGCTCCAGAGAAACACGGCAGGAGAAATTGTTGGAGACTGGGTTGTAACGGAAATGCGGCTTAACTTGTGCGGCTGAGTGCCCGTCAGCCAGAAAATTACAGACTGGAAAATGGGTATGGGGTATGGGTATGACGTATATTGATGTGACCATGAGCAGAAAATTAAAACCACAATTTTGCTGTTAATACAAGGCAGTCTGACATTTGATTGCTAAAACACACAGACGTGAAAACAATTACATGTACTGGAACTCCTGTCACTCATATGACCCCCCCACCCCCAACCCCCCCCCCTCACACAGTCACACACACACACACACACACATGAAAACGAAAAAATAAGACAGCTTCAGGAACTGGCAGGCGTGAGTGAAAGAAACTGGCAGCAACTGGTGGCGACAATGACATTAACACATTAGCAGCTGAAAAGGCGGCTGCAGGACACAACACGCACAATCGCCAGCGAAGGGGAATGCAACATCAAAACTCTAATTGGACCGGTGGCGCCGAGTATGTGGCACGCAATTCCTTGCGTGAGCCTGCATCCCCGGTGACGGATTTTCACGCAGTATTGAACACTGGGGGGAAAACAGTGCCTGGCAGGAAGGAAAGGCCGTGATGAATTGGTTTGTATTGATCGGCGACACAGCACGGGGGGCGGGGGGCGGGGGGCGGGGGAGATGTACCAGGCGTTGATATCTACCGCTTGTAAAGTTCAGCTGGAAGCATGGGTAATGGGGACAATGCCCCGAAACAGTGTTGCAATACCAGCGCTAGAACTGTGACCTCTACCATTTCAGATCTGTGTATATCATGTGCTTGCGCTCCTAAAGCTTCTGCTGTCTGGGAGTCATGCAAATGTAAGATAAATACAGCTTTAGGTACAACGAAGAACGAAAGCCAGGGTTAAAACTTTTCTGTTTTCAGGAATGTTACTGAAGGCAAAGAACATGTACTTCCAAGTGAATCAAGACAAGCATGAGGGCACTGAGCAGACGCATAATTTTTTTTTTGCTAACTGAGGACCAGCCAGATGGCGCCGTTATCAGGTTTTTCGAGTTCCATTCTGTTCAAAAATGAACCGATCCAATCATGTTGTATTTCTCTAGTATTAAAAGCCACAAAAGTCGCAAAAACGGTTGCAATGACCAAATGAAACATCCTTCTATCTGGTAAACCGCCTTAGAGCTTCGAAAGTGGAAGTTTTCCATCTCAGTGGTGTTACGAACGTACAGGCTTTAAATCCAAGCCGCTGGTAGTAACATGGCAGCAGGCTGCAGCTGTATGAGAGATATGTCAGTATGGGCAAACTGCAAGGGATCAGCTTCACATTTTGTTGATTTTGATTATTTGTTGTCATTTATGTGTGTGGTTTATATGTTTCTGGCACGGAGCAAAGCAAATATCAGCAAATTAAACATCTAACACATTTAAACATGTATATGTAAAGCATGCATGTTTAACACACCCACATGAGTACACACAAAGACATATACATATATACATGTGGTCTGCCAATAAGAGTAATGTTCTGCAAGGAAACATTTCAGCCACTGATATTAACACACACACACACACAAACGTTACTAAAATTAATAATAATAATAATAAGTACATGTAGTAGTATTGAATAGGCGCTTTACCCAATTTCATGAATTGGCTCAAAGCGCCGCGAACTGAACCCAACACACACGTGCATGTGAATCACACGCATTCTCTTACACTGGACATAAACACATTACAAACATGTGGTGCGAAGGGTCAGCTCAGCTATTTAAACTTCGGAATTTAGAATTGCATTTATTTTTAAAATTTGGTGGGCTGAACATTTCCAAAGCAGAGGGGGAGGAAGCTGGAGTACCCGGAGAGAACCCCCGGCGATCAACCCGAATGAACGGTGCCACAAACAAGAAGGAAAAATTGTCCCGAGTGGGACTCAAACCCCTGACCTCTCACATTGGTGACAAGTCTCTTAACCACTAGACCACTGACCGCCCAATACCAACAACATGTCAAACAAAAAGACTATGCAGTGAACTCAATATACCACAAAAAGTACAATCCTTGCATGGTGAAAAAAAGTGAAAATTCCCACAAGACAGCTGTGACAAACATTCTGACATACAAAAACTGCAAGAAAGTACAAACAAAACTGACATGTCGTCGTCTGTCACTACTTACTTCCGTTTGGTTTCCCTGCCATGCTGTTCACCGCAGTGGCACATGGAACTGAACTTGGACACAAAAAAGTCGTATCGACGATGGTACGAAGGAGCATCCTCCTCTATGTTCGAGAATTTGACGAACTGCAACAAAAACCAAGACAAGGCCTTCAAATACAAGGTCACTGGTAGAATGCAATGTGAAAAAAGTACGTCTGATGCATCAAGTTCTTAATAATAATAAATAATAATAATGGTTATTCATATCGTGCTTATACTTTGCGAGCTCTATGTGCTTATACTTTGCGAGCTCTATGTGCTTATACTTTGCGAGCTCTATGTGCTTATACTTTGCGAGCTCTATGTGCTTATACTTTGCGAGCTCTATGTGCTTATACTTTGCGAGCTCTATGTGCTTATACTTTGCGAGCTCTATGTGCTTATACTTTGCGAGCTCTATGTGCTTATACTTTGCGAGCTCTATGTGCTTATACTTTGCGAGCTCTATGTGCTTATACTTTGCGAGCTCTATGTGCTTATACTTTGCGAGCTCTATGTGCTTATACTTTGCGAGCTCTATGTGCTTATACTTTGCGAGCTCTATGTGCTTATACTTTGCGAGCTCTATGTGCTTATACTTTGCGAGCTCTATGTGCTTATACTTTGCGAGCTCTATGTGCTTATACTTTGCGAGCTCTATGTGCTTATACTTTGCGAGCTCTATGTGCTTATACTTTGCGAGCTCTATGTGCTTATACTTTGCGAGCTCTATGTGCTTATACTTTGCGAGCTCTATGTGCTTATACTTTGCGAGCTCTATGTGCTTAGAAAGTTCAGAAAACAAAACAAAATAAAATAAAACGACATAAAAATAATGCCAGAGAGATCAATGAAAGACACAGCAATTGTCCCCCCCCCCCAACACACACACACACACACACACACACACACACACACACACACACACACAGAGTTCTGCCATTCCCACATTACTGCTGCAGAGCTGAGAAAAGTGTGTTTTGACAGCTGTTTTAAAACTGGGGACCGAATCAATGGGTTTTTTTTTTTTGGAAGGGTGTTCCAAAGGGTGGGTCCTTGGTGCGAAAACAACTGCTGCTCATAATCATATGTCTTTATATTCTAACACTTCGAACATAAAGGACATGTGAGTCAGCTGACGACCGAAACTGTCTGGAAGGTGTGTACAGTTAGTAAACTGTCACGACATGCAGGGCCAGTACCAGCAAGGTAGTTGTAGCACAGACACAGACAGCATTGTTTTGAACTTTCTGAAGCTTGGGAGGGAGACATTTCGGACAACCAGAAAGAAGAGAAAACTTTACACAAAGTAACGTGCCCTTCCAAGTCAGTATGGATTTCCGCCAGAATCATGATACTGTGTTTGGTGTATGTGTGCTTGTTATCTACTCTCCTGCTTTGACTACATTCTTCTTCTTTACATGTATTCACATAATCAAATGAACTGTATAAATAGTGATGATGGAGCACTTACAGAGGAGGTAGCAGTAATCTGTAGATCTGGATCTGAGCATTCCAAGAGTTTCTGCACCATCTTCAGGTAACTCTCCACAAACAGGTTCAGGGAGTGGGCGTGACAGGACATGAGCAACTGGTCTAGAGCTTCCATGGCGATGAACACAAACCTGCAATACAACACAGATAATGCTTAGTATTTCTTACACTCTTTATGTTACTGCACTTCCCTGATAAAAACAATCACACATTTGGGGACATCACATTCCAAGGGCAACCAGGAATGGTAAGGAAATACAGAAATAGAGGTAGAAAAGCAACACTGAAATCACTGCCATCCAGCTCTCAGGCTCAGTGTTCCGTATCATTACGCCCAGGTGTGCGTATTTGTACACACAAAACTCTTAAACTGATGCACAAATTTTGAAACAGCGCATCACAGGGGACGCACGCTTTTCGTCTTACCGTAACAAACAATATTTTCCCAACACTATCCCGGAAACTCGACGAACAAAAAGCGATCTGTAACTAGCAGTGGACACTTGCAGCATCGCATTTCCAATGGGCCATTGTGCATAACAGACAAAATCTACCTGGCTTAAAGTACTCTGAGACTTTTTTTGTCCAGTCATAGTGCTCTATTTGATAAATGTGCAGGTTCCTCTCCTTGCCGATCCGCTATGGCTGACACGCTACGATTCCCATACATCTCTCATACTTGAATGCCTTTGTAAACAACAACAAATGGTTTTGACTTTCAGACTTTTTATACCAAAAGACCATGGACCCTTAACATTTACAAAAGGACCCTCAAAAATATGGAGAGAGGGTCCAAAGGACCAAAGTATTTTTGACTCCCAGGGAACACTGCAGGCTGAATGTAGGTGGCAACTGACATCACTCTCTGATCTCAGAAATCACGTCTGCTAAGCAGAGAGAGAACGGACATGTATCTAATAAGCCTACAGTACTACTTCAGCCTTTCTCTCATGTACTACTGCTAACTGTGTGCTGAAGGGAGCCCTGGTTCGGAATGACGACGTTTGCACATAGTATTTAACTCAGTGAGGAGGGTTTACGTCCAAGACTATGAAAAAACAAACAAAAAAAAACCCCTCAATTTTATTATGAATGGTATTGTCCACCAGTTTGCTAAGTTTATACTATTAATGAATATCACACACACACACACACACACACACACACACACACACACACACACACACACACACACACACACACACACCAAGAAGCATTTCTGCTGATTGTATACTCACTCATGTCTGTGACGATTTATGTCAGCAGTCAGTCTTTGTTCGAAGTATTGTCCGATTCTGTCCAGTTTCTCAGGTCTTGATGAGAGAGCATAGAAGGTAAGCTTCTCCATATTGTTCTTGACAAGACCATCCTGAATATGAAGAAAATTCACTTGTTTGAAACTGAACGACTGCATTACTGAAATTATACATGTGCAGCTAATAAACCGAAATGAAAATAAGCAATGGATTTCTTGAGATGAAGTTGTACAAGGAAAATGTATTGAAAACAACATTTCAAAACGCTAACCTGTGGATTGGCAGGAAATATGTTGTCAACAAGCCTTTTGTAACGAGGCTTCAGAGCCGCAACACACCCACAGCAGCCTGTAACAAAATTCCAAGCAACTCCTTTATTCAGATACCATGTCTTGAAATGGAAATGTTTAGTTTATTATCTGGGAAAAGTCTGCTGAGGCATACATTTGTGGAAAGGAGTGCTGCACACACACACACACACACACACACACATGTGCTGACGATCATAGACATAGTTTCCTGCATCAAATAAATCTACTAATACTGGCCTCAGTCAAAAAGACCTTCGGAGTATTTTAGTTTTAGAAAATAGAAGTTTCATTGGTGCTTTGTGTATGGTAAGACAGAACCAGCACAGTGAGGTACAGCTTGCATATATATATATATAGTGTGTGTCTCCCTGCAGACACAACAAAAACACACTGTATTAATACTATTATGCATGTGCCCCGGCCCGGAATGGGAGGGGGGGGGGAGGGGGGGGGAGGGGGGGGGGGGGGGGGGGGGGGAGGGGAGATTCTGTGTGGGGAGAGTGAAGGGTGAGCGGAGAAAGCATTCATTGCAAGCATTAAAGGTATGCAAAATTAAGCAAGATATGTCTATTTTATGGTAATTGTAAAGAATAGTATACAAAAATAATTGGAGCTAATTGCACGCACTTTGAGGGGTGTTTTCGGTTCTGCTCGATGCAAAGAGACGTAAGACACCCTTATGTACTCACTTTGACCACTCCTTCCCCACAAACATGCACAAAATGTCCCTGAATGACTGGCGACCACGGCCGAGCAGTCATCTGCACGCCATTTTGGTTGGTGATCACGTAGGTGAAAACGGCCGTGGTCGCCAGTTAATCAGGGATAGGGCCTATATTGTGCATGTTTGTGGAAAAGGAGTGGTCAAAGTGAGTACGTAAGGGGGTGTCTTACGTCTCTTTGCATCGAGCAGAAGCGAAAACACCCGTCAAAGTGCGTGCAATTAGCTCCAATTATTTTCGTATACTATTCTTTACAATTACCCTATTTTATAAATGAATTCAGTGCACGGACCAACTCTTCAACACAGTTTGACATTATGTTTGCAGAAGCCGACCGAACCACAGCCACACATGAAATGAAATCGATCTTTACGATCCTACAAAATGAAACATAAAGCAGCAAAAACATCTTCACGAACTTTACCTGACATTGTTGCTGTCGAATGAGTCGATGTCTGATACAATAAAGCGTTACTCCTGATGCTCTACATTGCGCTGATGACAATGAAACGATGCGAAATATTCCGTTGTCTCGATGTCATTTCGCAGCAGACGCCATCTTGCATTGCCAGTATGGTGCGATCGATCAGAGTAGTTTCCCCCTGAAGTAGGCGGGATTCGGGCTGACTTTTGTTGTTATTCCAATCTACTGTTTACTTTGCCAGGGTATACGCAAGTACAACAGCGTTCGGAATTGTCAAGTCAGTCCTAGAGATACCAGGCTTTCACGACTGACGTCATTTGTAACCCATGAAATCAACTTAGTGTGTTCTTTTTTTATGTACATAATTAGACTATGTGTCGTTTATGCAGAGATTTCAGAATCTGACCCAGAGATTTTGAGGCTGTACATCACTGAGTTTACAAAATTATCCTCTTAATTATGCCAGGGAGGGTCGAAGTGACCTTCAGTTTTGAAAGCTGTAAGAAACACTGATCTTTGTCTTGAATGGTCAGTAAGACAGCTGTCAAGTGTGCAAACCCCTTTGCATCAGGTGTGCTATGAGTGTTCTTTTATGGATGGGTATGGCATACAATATTACGTGAGCACTTCCCCCCTGTACTGACACAGCACTTAATCCGTGACATGGCCATTCATCCATCTGGCGCGCCAACATTCAAAGGCAGACAAAAATCTCCGGTTTACAGATGTGACAACCTTTATTTCTGTTGTTTCTTACAGGAATCATGGTTTACACTGATGGACAACAATAACCATTTAAATAATGTAACAGACTATCCTGGAACCACGCACATACAAAACCATGCAAACATTTCATGAAACTGGCATACAGATGAGCTTGAATCAATATATCTGAAACTGTGAAAGAATCGCATGCAAAACATATATATGCTAAACTGACACCTGCTTGTACACAAGAGACTGACAAACTAAAAATTATCAAACTTTTGGAGAATCCAGCTCCAAACAATGGAACAGCTGCCCGTAATCTTATGTTAAATCGAACAGCAGTACCAACAGCAGTACCAATATTAATATCATTATAGCACTTTTCATTCAACACTAAGCATTCAACGCAAATGACAGCAAAACTGTTAAATTTTTTCCCCAAGATTGCAAGATCAGAAGTACAAGTCAGCCTGATGAAAGCTATAAATTAACCTAGACATGTACCTAAATGTCTATTAACTCAAATGGGAAATTCTCCCTTCCCAATTAAGACGAAATGTACAGAAAACCCGAGTCAAGCCATGATGACCATTAAAAATATTATCTAAAACTAATTACACTTTGATTTGATACGCTAAAACTTGTAAAACACTGCTCACTTTCAAAACACAAACTCACTCACTTGGTCTCCAACAGTTATGGCTTAACAGGCAGACATTAAAACTAGACAGACCAAAAAGAAATGATTGATTGATGTTATCAAGGAAAGACCCTACCGAGATCAGCAAACATAAAACTACAGTGCACTGAACAACGTATTTAGTATTTTTACCAAAGTACCCATTCACTGTAAACAAGAAAGGAATGGTGGAACATCTGGGCACGGACGTAAAAGTCAATTTTAATTTAACCCACGGCTACGGGCCTAACCCAGACTAGGACAAAAGAAACCCAAAAGCAAAATTAAATACTAAAGGAAGCTAAGAAAGGAAGAAAAAAATCCTTCTATAATGGCTTAGGCACCTTGCTGGAATGGGCCCGCTTCTTGATTTAAAACAAAAAAACAGAAAATTTAACCCTAGAGCTGGTTCAGTATGAGTTTAGACTCTAACCCAGGGATAAAAGCCCTAACCTCAACTATTACATGGGCCCTGGATATTGCTGAAGTTCACTCTGGCAAAAAAAAGAGCCGACTATGCCAGCAGGTTTGTAAGGTAATCAATCATGTGATCGTTTGTATTCAACAGTACAGTGTATCAGCTGGCACACCATTATTCACAAAAATATACCCATCTTTTTAAACATCTTTTGGGGAAAGCAGCAATATCAGAAGATGGAACCAATGAAGAATGTTACAATGGCATTGGGCACTGTGTCAAATCAGACACAAATGGCCAAATGACACTTGGATCTGTTTTTGGTTTCCTCAGGTTTTGACTGACAGGAACATAGCAACAAAGTTCTCACGTCATCTTGTGGCACAAGAAACAAGGCTGCCATTAGTACTGACATGCGTCACATCTGCCCAGTGAGCAGTGTTCATGAAAGTTAAAAGTTAAAAATAAGTCAGCTGACGTCAGTGTCCATTGGTGATGATGTCCTTAGCCAGGAAAACTGTGTGCTGACCGCCAGAGGAAACCATCAGGCCTTGTCTGTGTAAACAGAAAAAAAGAAAGAAAAAAAATGCAGTGCTTGACTGATCGACTGATTTGATTTTGTTACTGTGTTTTGGGGTTTTATATATCAAAATACAGTAGAAACTTGACTAAGCGACCACTTGACTGAGCGACCGTTTTTCGTTCACGACCGTTTTAGCCCGGCACGGACGGTTTTTCTTCTTTATTGCATCTCCAAAGACCGACCAACTGCAGTACACGACTTAAGACCGCTATTCTGCTGGCAAAACGACCCCCCGCCTCTCTTGCTGGCGACCACCCCTGGCTTGTCTGCGCGGATTCACACCTTGCCGATAGCACCGCCGACCGCCCACGGCACAATCCCTGACAATACCCCGCGGGCCGCCAAGTCGTGGTCCACGCGTGACCAGTCACAGGCCAATTATCGCATCGTTACAGCTTAGCGCCACCTAAACACAACTGCAGTTAAGCGGGTGGTGATCACCTCATCCTGTTTAAGTGTCAGTTCCGTTGTTCCTAACACCTGTCAAATCACTGATCATTGTTTTCTCCAATCACCTATCACGCGCGTGTCAGTGCGTGTGAACGCGTGTCTTAGTGTGTGTGTGTGAAGTAAGGCGGATATTTGATAGCCATGACGTGGTTGTTAATCCTTGCTTTTGTGTTTGACAATAAAGAAAACGGAAACTGTTTCTGTGTGTGCCGGCGTGCGATGTGTGTGTGTGTGAAAGAGCCCAGGGGGTGCCGCTGCGGCGGACTAAACTCAGCAAGGACGTCAGAGGTCAGCGTACGTCGTGTGTGTGTGTGTGTGTGTGTGTGTGCCACGGGGTGTGTGAGAGAGAGAGAGAGAGGATTGACATGTTTTGTCAGACTGAGTCAACGTACGTCGTCGTCGCGCGCGCGTGTGTGTACGTCGTGTGTGTGTGTGCACTGGCACCGTTGGCACGGCGCCCGCTTTTTTATGTTTTTCTGTCGTGTTGAGGACTGAATAAAGCGAAGCAATGAGAATCGTGGTTGTCACTCAGTTCATGCAAGCTGTGCTCGTGTGTGTGTGTGTGTGTGTGTGTGTGTACTTGTTTCCCGCCGTAAAATTTAAACGCGTCACACAAGTTCACGACACCGAATGCGCGACAATGTGAAACGGAAGTGGTTAAAAACATGGTGGCACAAGAGACTCTGTTTACGTTTTCCGTCGCTGAAATTTAGGTAAAGCCGCACAATCTTGATTATTGGAAGACTCCACAGAAACACCAAACTCTGCTTCTGAGTCAAATCCACGCATGCACACTGTACTTATTATGCAATGATCCCTACGGTTGATATGCACGGCTCCCGGCCGGGCAGGGCCGGGTCCGGACGCCATTGTGACTGACTGCCGTATGGGCGACCAGTTGTTGTTCACGACCGTTTTTGCTCGGTCCCGTGAAAGGTCGCTCAAAAAAGTTTCTACTGTAATATAGCAATTACCCCCTGATGTGACAAGACGTATGTCTAGTTAAATTATTTATGCATATGTTTGTGACTGTGAGAGCCTGGAACAAAGACATTTCCCGGCAATGGGATTAATAGAGTTATCTGTACATATATAAATTTTATCTTTATCTTTCATGTCTAGTCATATCTTACCATTTTTAAAGCAACAAGCAGTTTTACTTCAAAACTGTGTGCTTTAGGCACACTTTTTCAATTAAATTTTTCATTATTTAATAAAAAGTTGTGTGTGTGTGTGTGTGTGTGTGTGTGTGTGTGTGTGTGTGTGTGTACGCGTGTGAACACTGACAGCACGCACAATGGAGGTTTGGCATTAACATACCTCTTTTCAAGTTGTTTTCCGGTCACCTGGGCTGGTGACCATGCATCATCCTCTGAACCTAGGCCAAGCTGCTTGGAGGTTCCCATTCCCCAGGAGAAAATCTTGCCTGTCAAACAATCACAAGATGCACATGTTACACTCGAAGATATTTTCAGAGGGAGAGAACAAAAAGCCCAAGGATTTGACTCGGGGGGAAAAGCTCTCATCTAATTTCTAAATGCTGAATGTGCCCAGCATGCTCTCCTCTTTTCAATTTTTTTCCTTACTGACCTGGCAGAGGGTTGGTTAGAACTACAACCTTTCTGCAACAAGAGAAATATTCCCTGGTAAAACCAAAGACCCTAGAGCCACTCTACCTTGTTAAGAGAACTGAGAACAACTGCTCAATTCTGCGTTTGCTGACTTGATGCCATTCATGATTTAACATGCAGGTGAGTCTTTGGAAGTTTAGGTACAGAGCAATTTGAGTTCGGACCGACTGATTTTAATACATGATGTGCTTCCTTCATTTCATTTGGGCACTCAACTTTTCGAAGAGTGCCCGGATTACTCCCTTCTTTTGAAAAGTATTTCTTTCTTTTTTTCTTTTTGCTGCCCCAACTCTTTTGCCAACTCCAGTGGTGTTCCTCCCAGGTCATGGGTGGAACCCACGGACGACTCGGAAGCTGGGACAATTTTTATTATGCATGATGATGGAGATGATGATAGTAAGATGATGCTATGGAGGTCCATGTGGTTTGGGACTGCGGGACAGGGCCGCATTCCACGCTTCCTGTCATAAATATCCCGGCATTAACCAGGCCCGGGAACTGCGGCACCTGCGGTGCCGGCCGTGTAATCATCCACATCATAAGACGTGTCATACTAAGGGAAGCACCCCCAAAGTCGCACCGGTGAAGTGGGTGAAACTCGGCTGTGTGGCAACAGCCTCCCCACTGGGCCCATAGCACACCCGCTCTGGGTAGGAGCCGACCTAGGTAGGAAAAATCCCGCTTGCCTCGGCTGGGATTCGAACCCGGGTCTCCCGGTCCATGATCCGAAGTGCTAACCACTACACCACGGGGGCCGGTTTTGAAAAGTATTTCAAGACCTGTGACTGAAACAGAAACCGGCTCTATACAACACCTAGAAAGGGTCAGAACTTAGCAGTGACCAAAGGAAGGCAGCTCTTTTTCTAAGAAGTATTGTATGTCAATTTATCATGATTTTCACATCTAACTCTGGAAACAGCACATTTCAATAAATTATATTGACTGGATCACACAAAGGAGCTCCTTACCAGAGTTGGTGATGGCAAATGATACACATCCACCGGCTCCAACATCCACACACTTTTCGGACTTCAAGGCCTCAACCAGAGTGGGCTCATCCTTCTCTTTGCAACCTTCCCCATGACCCAGACGTCCATAGTCAGCACGCCCCAGTGTATACACTTTGCCTGCATCATTTCAAATGAGAGCACTTGTCAGTATAGCAGTTACATTACTAGCAAAAAACAAAACAAAACAAAAAACAGCTACAACTACAAGGGGATGCTTTCCACTCTGTGCAAAAACCAGCTAGCGTCAGCATTAGAACAGTTTCCAAAACTTATCTGATACAGGCATCAACTGTATGAGAGCCAGAGTCTGAGTGGAATGGAAAACTCCCTATAGTTTGGATTGAAACAACAACAAAAGTCAATAACAACAAAAGTCAATGACAACAAAAGTCAATGACAACAAAACCAACAGCTAAAAAATTACAAATCACAATACGTAGGTAAAAAAGCATGAACTGAAACATTTTCTCATGGCGAAAATCTGATTTTTATTTAGACACTGAGGTGAACAACTGATCCAAAGCTCACCATTAGAATCAAGGGCCACAGTATGATGCTGTCCTCCACTGATCTGCTGCCACTGCCGGCCCTCCACACAGAAAGACTGCACACGCTCAGGAAGGAACCGGTTCACCATGTCGCCAAAACCTGTCAAACACCACATATGATCATTAATTATAATACATGTATATCACATCAGGGTTGCACATTTAAGTCGGTCCCAGGACATGGACCTATAAAAATTTCAAATGTCCTATTTTTCCCACCTCAAGCGGACATTTGTCCTATTAAAACTTTTATTGCCAGTAAGCCAGGCCAGGACACTGTGTCCTATCACTTTGCTGTTTCCAGGACACTTTGTCCTATAGAAGCTGTGGAAAATGTGCAACCCTGTCACATAATTATCTTTTTGCAACACTCACGTTAGTTTTTAGAAATAAAGCAAAAACTGCATCCAGTCTAAAAAAGAAACAGAACTATACTTCTAACAATTTGATTTTGCACAATCGTATGCATGGCAGACAAAGTGTATTCTGAAATGATCTGTGACAGAACTTACCAAGTTGGTAGTAGTTGTTCAGCCCCCAGGCATAGATGTCAGCAGTCTCTTTTTCCTGAGCAAAGGTCATGTACTGACCAGTCCAAACGTCAGAGAACTTGGCAAGTCTTCGGGTGCGGTACTTTTTGCAGCGTACGAGGCTGGCATTCAAAATGGTATCTACAGCAAAAAAAAACAACAAAACCTCATGAAGACTCGTTTCTAGGGAAAGAAAGTTTGACCAAATGAGAGAAAAAAAGAGCAAAACCATAAACAAATACTAATAAGAACTTAAGGATAACGACAAGGCAAAAGTATTGATGTTAGTGACACTTAACGCAGCTTTATCAAATAAAAAAATTTATGTCACATTATTGTGACATTATTTAAAGCACAAATTATAATGGCCCTGAAACTTGGAAAGGATGGGAGGTCACCGCAAGCACCCAGCATTATTCAGTTTCAACACAGACAGTTTTCAGCCTGAAATAACTTTAATGATATTACCGGCTCTCATAGTGTAGTGGTTAGCACTTCGGACCATGGACCAGGAGGCCCGGGTTAGAGTCCCAGCCGAGGCAAGTGGGATTTTTCCTACCTAGGTCAGCTTCTACCCAGAGCGGGTGTGCTATGGGCCCAGTGGGGAGGCTGTTGCCACACAGCCGAGATTTACCCCATTCACGGGTGCGACTTTGGGGGTGCTTCCCTCGGTATGACACGTCTTATGATGTGGATGATTACGCGGCCGGCAACCGAGCCTGGTCAGTGCCGGGATATTTATGACAGGAAGCATGGAATGCGGCCCTGTCCTGCAGTCCCAAACCACACGGACCTCTATAGCATCATCTTACCAATCATCCTCATCTCCATCATCATGCATAATAAAATTTGTCCCAGTTTCCGAGCCCCCCGTGGATTCCACCCATTACCTGGGAGGAACACCACTGGAACCGGCGAAAGAGTTGGGGCAGCCAAAAAAACAAAAAAAAAAAAAAAACCAACAACAAAAAAACACCTTTACTGTAATTTGTACTGACACTTACCAAGACCATGGCGCCCACCACGTGTAGAGAAGCACTCTGCTACTCGACCAAGCTGCCCTTGTTCAGCACAGCCTGATTGTCATGGGACAAATAAAATGAAATGAAACTCATATTTTGACATACACCACTACATGTAAATGATCAGGCTGGGAAATTGTTGAGGAAGAAAAGGCTGGGGTGCAGAGGCAGCGCCCTGCTGGGGGACTACAGGGGCAATGCCCCACCTAAGAAAACAAATGTTAGCATGTGTATGTAAAGGCAATCAGTAGCCTCTCCTGGCACCCAAAGAAAAAATACTGCCATGTTACTGCCATGCAAGTCTTCAAAAATGAAGTTAGACTGTCTCATATGACATTACATGTATTAGGATAGTGTGTGCACCCTTTTAATAATGAGTACTGTATCGGCGCTTTACCCAAATTCATGAATCGGCTCAAAGCGCCACGAACTGAACCCAACACGCACGCTCATGTGAATCACATGCATTCTCCCACACACTGGACATAAACACAGTACAATCACGTGGTGCGAGGTCAGGGTCCATCAAGGGTCAGCTCAGCTATTAAATTTCGGAATTTTAGAATTGCATTTATTTTTTCAAATTTGGTGGGCTGAACATTTCCCAAGCAGAGCGGGAGGAAGCCAGAGTACCCACGACGATCAGCCCGAATAAACGTTGCCACATAAAATTAAGAGAAGGAGAAATTATTTGCCCTGAGTGGGACTCGAACCCCTGACTTCTCGCATTGGTGACAAGTCTCTTAACCGCTAGACCACCGACCGCTTTTCCAGCTTCCTTTTCTTTGACTGAAAGGATAGGAAATCTGGCTAAAAATTGCCAAATGACTGAAAATTCCCCAGCCTGAGTAATACCAACATCATGGGTATGGAGTCATAAACACAGGGTTGCACATTTTCCACAGCTTCTATAGGACAAAGTGTCCTGGAAACAGCAAAGTGATAGGACACAGTGTCCTGGCCACTTAGTGGCAATAAAAATTTTAATAGGACAAATGTCCGCTTGAGGTGGGAAAAATAGGACATTTGAAATTTTTATAGGTCAATGTCCTGGGACCGACTTAAATGTGCAACCCTGAAACATAAACGCAACTGTTACCTGAACTTCCCTATAATAATGTAAGTTGTTGTTTTTTTCATTAGGACTCACCCAGTGTATACAGCTCTCCAAGGTCTGTCAGGCAAGCAAGGTGGTCACTGCCTGAAGCAATTTTCACCACAACTGCATCTGGCAGCACCTCCACAGGTTTCTTCTCAATACCGTTTTTGGTGAGACCCATGGAACCGTTGGCATCCTGCATCGCCAAATAACAGTAAATCACAAATTAAAAAGAAAATGTGCATAACCGTAAACTGTAAGTGTAACAGTATGATACACTACATCAAACAGGTTTAACACACAGATGAAAAAAATGATCTCTGGTAAAAGAACTCTGAATTCATTTTCTAAAATAGTTGCTGTTAATACAGGTCTTTAGCTCTGATAATAACTGAGTTTAATTTTCACACCCTGTTAATCCTCGTAAGGTTTATGACTGAGACTTTGTGCAAAATCATTATTCATCAAGCGAGTAGAAGTACATACAACTTTTATCTGAATTCTGATATCAAATTATACGATAAACATACCCTGAAGTTGCCCCAAGCAAACACTCTGCCGTCATCTGTGAGTGCAGCAGTATGACTGTCACCAGCTGTGACTTGGACGATTTTACCCAGTCCGTCCACCAAGCCTGGCACTGTCTCACTGCCCTCTTCTGATGTGTCACGACCAAGTCCGCCCTCATCATTGCAACCAAATGTGTAAACCTGAACAAAAATTACTAACAATTACTGGCACTGACAAGCAAGGAAGGTCTGAAAACCATCCCAAACATGATATATGTTGTCTATTTATATAATTACTTCAAGCAAGCTGAACATGTATCACTGTATGAGCCTACAACATACAGAAAAAAGAGGTTCAAAGCTGACTAGGAGTAGGAGAGAATGTTTGGGTTCTTTAGAGCAATTAAGGATTTAATGTTTTGCAGTTTTGGGGACGAGGTGAACTGTCTTCATCCAACAACCTCTACTCTGCACAGCCAACACGTGGACATTTAAAATGATTTCAAGTGGACTGTGCACTGCAACGTTTTTCATTGTCCATTGACCCCCATCCTGACTTATGTTCTTTCCAGAATTCTTCTAACCCTTGTATGGGACTTGGGTGGGTGGGTGGGTGTTTAGGGGTTTAACGTCCTTTTCCACCACATAGGGTGATATCAAAGACGGGGCAACGATGAAAAAGCCAGCATAAATATTTGGCCCCAGCCGGGATCGAACTCACGACCCGAGCATTAGAAGTCCAATGCTCTACCATTCAACCACCCCGGCTCCCCAACCCTTGTATGAGCCAAACCACACCCGAACAGCTAAAACAAACAAGCAACAGACAGTGACGTTCCAAAATCACTTCACACTGTTGTCGTCATTGGCTTATGGTCACCACGATACGATGACCATGACAATGAATGATGTAAGAGTTTGCGAGAGAAGGGCGGATGAGTGAGCGAGTGCATGTGTGTGTGTGCGTGTGTCTTCTTCAATGGAGTAAACTTCGAGCATCCCGCTACGAACCCTTCAGTCTGGTAATTGCATGTCATTGTTCGTGTTCGTTTCCTGCATGGTGTGAGTGCGTGCGTATGCGTGGATGGTTGATTGATTGCATGAGTTGCTTGCACCGCCTCAACGGCCATACACTACATCCTGACAGCAGCAACACACAGCAACCTTGTTGTAGTCGTCCCCGGGCAGGAAACGACTACAACACTCCCCCACCACCCCTCCTATAAAGTATAACGCAGGGATCGATTTTCTCACGCGCCGTGCGACTACGTCTCATACTTTGATAAAATATGCAAAATGCGTTATATGTCCCACGAACATGACATCACAAGCGCACCAGACAACGCGAAGCAGAGATGCGCTGTCCGTGTCAGTCATAGAGTCTGTTACACTAATCTAATTTTAGTGATCAGGCTTTCAGAACCTGAACGTCACTGCACTTAGGAACAGGTTCTCGGCACAGACATGTGACAGAGTGATACGGGTGAACTTGACTGTCTCATAGAAAACGAAAGTGTCTCATAAAAATGACTGGTCAAGGAGACAATGTCTCATTGGCATATTTGAGTAAATCCATCCCTGCATATGTGTGTGTGTGTGTGTGTGTGTGTGTGTGTGTGTGTGTGCGTGTCTTCTTCAATGGAGTAAACTTCGAGCATCCCGAACTCTTCAGTCTGGTAATTGCATGTCATTGTTCGTGTTCGTTTCCTGCATGGTGCGAGTGCATGCGTATGCTTGCACCGCCTCAACAGCCATACACTACATCCTGACAGCAGCAACACACGGCAACCTTGTTGCAGTCGTCCCCGGGCAGGAAACGACTACAACACTCCCCCACCACCCCTCCCATAATGATGATCATAAAGCGACATGTGTCTTTATGAACAGAATCAAGCTTTGTACAAACCTGTCCTTTGACTGTCAAGCAGACAGTGTGCATGCCTCCTGCGCAGACTTGCTTCACAAGGTCTGGAATGTTGACCAGCCCGACACGCATTTTCTCCATGATATCTTCACCAAGGCCTAGCTGGCCCACGTCACCTTCTCCACATGTTAAGACCACTCCGCCTACGCTGCCATGTGAACGGTGATCCACTGCAAGAAAACAGTACAATTTGGTTATGATATTCCCTTCCGACAACTGTGGGCAGCAAGCACACACCTGAATGAATTACTGATAACTAATGAGTGATACTTAAACATGGAAATTTGCTCTTCATAATCATAGTTAGGGAAACACACTTCTTAAACTAGCACACACATAAAGTAAGTTTCCAAGCTACTACTTTTTTCACAGTAGATTTTCACTGAAACATACAATGTTGGTATACGTACATTACATGTCATGTGTCTGACATGTGGTCATGGCACCAGACACAAACTTTTTGGGGGGTCTTACGTCATTGACAAACTGTGTAAAGTCCTTATTAGAAACAGCTTACAAAACTAAACAAACAAACAAAAAAGTTTTATCATGTTAAATATTGATATTTCATTTTCTCATGGACATAAAGACAATGTATGCTGGTCACTACAAAGAAATCCTGTGCCCTGAAACTGCAATGAGATTTAGCAGTCAGAGGCAATAAGAGGCAATGTTCTCAGGTTACACACACACCTTTGACTTTTTTGGCTGCTCCTCTCTGTGCAACGTCACCTGCAGGGGCAGCATTGCTCCTTTTTCGGCTTGCAGTTTTCGCTGGCATCACTGGTAAGAGAAAAGTATACAATGGAAACTGTCTACAGTGGCAGACTGGACACACATAACACTTGTAATCGGAATCCCACGCCAAGGGAAACCAAACGGATCAGTTTTGTTTTACATAAACTAACAACGCTAAGTAAATTCTGAAGTTTGAAGATTGACAAATTTCAGGAGATACCAATCGAGACACATGTATCGAGACTGATAACAAGGAACCGGTCTCCGACATCCCCGTTCAATTCACGGAAACACGAAGAAATAAAGCCGAATCTAACAACAGTGATAAACAATCTGTCCCCTTCGTTTGTTATACGTCCTTTACGTACCGTGGTTTTATGTGATCGATGTATGGTTGAGTTTTTCAAGACCGTCTTGGATTCTACACCACGCGAAGTTTTCGATTTGCCCACGCTCGCGCCAGGCATGCGCACAACGTCATCTCCCGTAATATCCGTCTTTTATTTTCACCGCAAAACACAAAAAAGTTACAAAATCTTTCGGGTTCTTGCTTAAGAATGTTTTAAAAAATATCCTTAGTATTGAAATTATTGTAATGTCAAAATTACTTCAACTTGGTCGTTTACGTATCTTACAGGGGAGTGCCGTTTAGACAATTGTTTAGGGAGAACATAATAGTGAATCGATACCATCTTGTTCACTTCCGCTCGGCGTCGTCGCTGACAAGAGGGGATACCGTGGAAGAAATTCTGTTCATAAAGTATATCTTTCTGAGCGGGTTAGTGCGATACTAATTTATACTATATTATTATCATTCATCTCGTTTTTTATGATATAGTTTTCAGACTGGTGCCACGTTCAGCGGAAAGGCACAGTGTAATTTTCTTTCTCTGTGTTCTTAGTGTTCATTATTTCAATCGTAGGTTGTACGGTCAGTGTTGATCATTATTCGAACTGTGCGCACGCAACAGAAGGTTTTTTTTAGTTTTTTTTTTAGTACATGTTAAGGATTTGCTTTTCGTTTATTTACATACAATTTAGTGATTGTTAAGACAAAAAAAAAAAAAGCCAAACCCATCCCAAACTAAAATTGTAACCCATTTTATGATTTCTCATTCTTACCTGAAACCACCACCAATTTTACATCATTTAGGGTACTTATCAGTTGAGGCCTTACAAACCTGTAAAGTAATTCAAGTGTCATGTATGATTGAACAATTTGCTGCCCTTGACCATGTCATGATACTAAACACAATTGCTTCCACTTCCTTAAACTGTAACTTTTTTTGGAACAGGTACAATGGGAGACCGCTACAACATTCACAGCCAGCTGGAACATTTGCAGTCAAAGTACATTGGCACAGGGCATGCAGATACAAACAAGTGGGAATGGCTTACAAACCAGCATCGTGACACTTACGCCTCTTACCTGGGTCACTTTGATATGCTAAATTACTTTGCCATTGCTGAGAATGAAGCACGTGCCCGGGTCAAGTTCAACATCATGGAGAAAATGCTGCAGCCTTGTGGACCACCACCGAAACGCCCAGAGGACTGAGTGCATTGGACAGGCGGAATGTGAAGAAAAAATTTCTCCCCAAAAACTGAGACTGTTTTTGTGACTTAGATGCAGTTTTGTGTGACCGAGTGAATGCATTATTTCCAGTTGTGTGAATGTGTGTGTGGGTGGGTAAAACTGAAACATTACATGTTCACACTGGACACAAACCATGATCAGTGCATAGAGTTTAAAGGATGCTCGAAAAGCTGTGGATGCATGATCTAAACACTTCTTCTTACTTAAAATACTTTTATTATTTTTCAGGTCTGTCCTTAGCAATCGTTAGGTATTTTTTTGCATTGTCAAATGTTCTTCATTTCCATTTTTAACAGCAATAGTTCACAGTTACACAGTGCAATTTGGTTGTAGACATAGTACAGTTGACACCGTGAACTGAAGTAATACTATGTTCACTTTACAAGTGGCTAGACACACTTGTAATGCCATAAGAATTTGTGTAAATGTGCTTCGTTTGGTCAGTGTGTGCAAAATGACTGAAAATAAACCTCAGTGCTTGTTGAAAGTGTTTTGAACTTCGAAAGCCCTGGCTGGCTGTGCAATTGCACAAGCCTGTATGCACTGGATAAAATTATTAAATGGTTGATGAATCCAAGTCTCCTACGTGCAACTTTGCAAGGTTGCAAAAGCAGTTTTACTTTTATGAAACTTGAAAGGACGGGCAAGAATCGGCCCAGAGCAATGCAGGTCACCTTCTGTACAACACACTTTAACTTCATTACAGCTATACATGCATTCAGGTTTGCAAGATGCACTTCACAATAAAGTGAACCTGTTCCTGGTTTTTTTTGTTTTGTTTTTTTTAATTTATATACAACCGCACTCGCCTAAACGAAACACGCTTTTGCAAAAAACTCCGATAACAGAAACCAAAACCAATTCTCCGCCAGACCCCCCTCTTTGTAAGACTATTTCTAATTCGGATAAGCCAAACTCTGTCAAAAAATAGCTAACTCAAAACAGGGATATCTCAAACGTGATTTTGACAGATAAGCCGAACTCTAAACACTGTCGGAGAGACTTTTTAAAAAAAATTTTTGCTTGAAAAACACGTCGGGAAGATAACTTATGAACATATTTCATCACGGCTATAATTATCCTACGGAAACGAACACGTCACCTGTTTTTCAGTATGCGGGAAACTGATGACGCGTGCCACATGTTTTGCAGGCGCCATTGTTTGGACAGAACGAGTGGTAGATCTAAGTTTGCGTGCGTGAATTAGGTGGTGGGTTCAGGGTTAGAGATGGGATGACTGAGGGAGGGGCACAGGGGAGGGGCAGGTAGAAAGGTAACCTTGGGAGATTTGCGATGGGCGTGGTTTATGGGCTAGTCGAAAGGATGTGAGCTCGGGCTTAGATTTGTGCATGCATGATTGTTTCCTTTGGCGTGTGTAGGGGAGGGAGTGTGTAACATGCAGTTTCCCGGTGTGTGAGGGGGGGGGGGGATGGAGCGTGCATTGGCTTGTGCATATAGAAAACACAGAGAGAGAGAGAGAGAGTTTCGTCTGTGTTACTAGTCTCAGGAATCAATAAGCTCGACCCGTGTCTCTCTCAGACCGTTGCCATTATACACATTTGCATATATACATATAGTATACATTTGCCCATAGAAAAGCAGCATACACGTCTACAAATTTTCGCAAAATTATCAATTCGATGTTTCAGTTGCAAAGGGAAGCAAAGATATCCTCTTTTAAAAAAAAAAAAAAAAAAAAACTTTTTACAAACATTCCAAGTGATTTTACAACTTATCCTGAAAAAAACTCGGTTAAGCCGAACTGCAGGGTGATTTCTTGGGAAAGGTTTGGCTTATCCGAGCTCGGATATGCAGAAACTCGGATAAGCGAAACCATTTTCCATTCCCCGGGTGAGTTCGGCTTAAGCGTGTTTGACTGTATATATATATATATACTTCAAACTCATCTCACCATATATAAATTTTAAGAAATTTGTTGTTGAAGCTGGTCCACTATTGTCTATATTTCAACTTAAAAACTGTTTAATGGATACAGTTAAAAAGACCCACACTGTTTCACTCGGACTATCGACTCCACAAAAAGTACACACTCGTGGTTTGAACACATTTATTCATCAGCTCTGTAATAATATGTACACACTTCAGCGACTCCCTTTCGTCCTTATCCTCTTTTCACTTGTTCAGCATATCAAACATGAACATGAATGAAAAATGCACAAAACTTGAAGTTTTATGTAAATTTGTATGTGTGGTAATGACAAATGACATGAACATGTAATACATGAAAACAATGTATGCAGCAGAACTGAGGGAACTACATTTTACAACAGACCACTCAGAAAAGGGCTGGCACTAGTGGCAGGATTTTTCCCACGCAACACAAAATTACGTTTAACACAAAACAAAGGTAAGAGTATTCACACAAACAACATTTAAAGGTCAAGATCAAGAATCCAAAGAAAACAAGAAACGAAAAAAAAAAAAAAAAAAAACACCTTCAGGTGTGCTTCCTGCACCTGACAGTCATATAAGGATCCTTGCACTATACTTGCCAAACGCCCACCAAATCGTTCACTAGTCATGGCTAACATCACTGTCAAAACTGTCATCATCTAAGTCACTGTCATACAGCTCCTCATCCTCATCCTCAGAGTCATCTTGAAAGTGGCCGTTAATAGGACGGTGGGCAGCAGAACTGTGAAATCTCTTGTGCTTCAACGCGCCACAGGGAGGAGCCTCTCTCTTTTCCATCTGGTACTCCGACACTAAGGGGTAGATGTGTTCAACGGCTGTGCCTATGTTTGCAACGCAAGGGGCTGAAACAATTTACACAAACACTTGAAAGTTGCAACACAACAGGCTGAAACAGAAAATACCCTCATACTCCCAAGTAAGTAGTACATGTATACACTAACGAGGGCACTGCTCTCGGGTTCTTTCATACTTGTACACCAGTAAATATGTTTGGGTGTAAACAGAAGCCCAGAACATCAGATTGATGTAAAAATGGAAGGTTGTGATGCGACATTTGTTTTCCGTGAATACTTTAAAAACTAGAAAATAGCACCTATGGTCAGCAGCATCAACTGAACAAGAAAATGATGATACTTGCAGACTCGGGCTCGAGTTTTGGATAAAGTGACTGGGGCCCAATGAGGTATGATGGGTGTGTGTGTGTGTGTGTGTGTGTGTGCAGGGGTGTCTCAGATTAGTCAGAATAATGCCACTTCTAATCACAATGGTTGATGGTGAAGTGACCAGAAAAGGAAATTGAAGTGCACCAAATACAGATGCAGCACCATTTGGAGATCATACACACACTGTTTTGGGACAGCTATATAAAAGTTTGATGTGCAATGGTGCAACTGAACTGTTTTACATACACATGTACCACCAAAATACGTGAAAAAACACACCACCACCACCACCACCAAACAAGAAAATGTGATGAAACACACAATTTGATGAAGCACAGACACTTCCTTACCTGTGATTGTAATACTACCAGTGGAGAAGATTTTCAGTGTGGCCTTGATTTGCTTGATTCGGAAGGTGACACCAGGGTGCAGTTCTGGTTCGTAACTGTGACAACAGAGATGTTTTGTGCACGGAATGTCTAACAAGAAACACTGCTTCTTAATCTTAGTATTCTTACCAAGGAAAATGCAATGGCAGACCTCTTGCAAGAGACGGACAGATGACAGAAGGCTTTAGTATCCAGGTCTACCGACTGATGTCTTATTACTCTTAAGGATTCTCATGACTAAGGCAGTGTGGGCATATATGCACACTTCTTTGACATGTATACACAATCGGCATACTCCGTGACTGAGGGCAAACGCACACTTCTTTGACTTAGAAGTTAGATGGGCTAATTCTTAACTCTAACTCTAATAGATCTTTAAAAGAATTAAACTGAGAGACCTCCATAACATAACCTCACTTCGTTAGTCGTTACATACGTGACTCAAAATGTATGCCAGCTGCAGGACGAGCTGATGCATCACTACCACTCTCTCACAGAGACTCTGTTTCCTATGTTACCAGTTTATGTAGTAAGTCACCAGACAGTAAAATTGTGATAATTCCAGGGACTACAACAGATTTGCATGGCTCACCTTGCTTCCTGAGGAAACTGGTTGGAGAAATTGTTGAGTTTAATTCCAAAGGGAAGGGAGCATGTGCCCAGCACATTGACGACCCGGAAATTGCGGAACCGTACATTAAATCCCATTTTCTGTAACACCCGTGCCACTCGACGAGCTGCCATCTTTGCTTGTGCCTCACTGAAAAAAGAATTTTGCAGAAGAAACTGAGCTTTAGCTAATAGGGTCTTGTACTTGGTACTATTTTTCTGAAAATGATTTTCTCACATTAGTTTTACTCATTTTTAGTGTTAGGAATAATCTGCACAAAAGTGTATAGCATGTTGTAAGTGGCTCTGGACACGTCTGGCTTACAAGAGTTACATTTGTTGAAAGCGTGATTCTGACTGATCTGCTCTACCAGGTAGGGAAAAGAATACAAAAGTCACCCTTGAAAAGGGCACCTTACAACACAACATCAAAGTAAGGATGATGTGTAAGCGATATTAAATTGAATCAATTCAATGCCTACAGTACAGAAAACAATGAACTCAATGCTAATGTACCTGGTACTGCCAGTGACTGTGACCTTTCCTGAGGAAGTGATGTTGGCTGTGACTCGTGGCTGACGCAGTTTCATGTTTAAAATCTGAAAAATAAAACAGTATCCAGTAAATCTAAGGTGTGCTTGTATCTTAGATGAGTGCTGCATAAATGACCACATGATAGTAACAAAACATTTTTGGAAAGCAATGCACCGACTACATGTACTTTCATGACTAGCACAAACTTCAATGATCAACACAAGATGTGGTTTCAAGTAAATCATTTTATCATCCATAGCGACCTTTTTTCTTTGATCTCTCCTGCTGTGGAATTTATAAATGTCCGTATTGTACTAGTACTTGAGAAATCATGTGACACAGGGTGGGTGGGTGTTTGGGGGTTTAACGTCCTTTTCCACCACATAGGCGCCAGCTGAGACAGAACTACCCATCAACTGCGACAAGCCCTCTAAGGCGGAGATCAGGAAAGCCATCATGACACTGAAAAATGGGAAAGCTGCAGGGCCGGACGAGATACCAGCAGAAGCCATCAAAGCAGACACAGAGACAGCCGTCAACATGCTGCACAGCCTATTCAGCAAGATCTGGGAGAAGGAAGAGGTGCCAGCCCAGTGGAAAGAAGGGATCGTCATCAAGCTGCCAAAGAAAGGGGACCTCAGGGACTGCAGCAACTACCGAGGGATCATGCTCCTGCCAGTGCCAGGCAAGGTTCTCAACAGAATTCTACTGGAGAGGATGAGGGAGGCAGTCGACCCTATGCTCCGAGACCAGCAGGCGGGCTTTCGCAGGAACAGGTCCTGCGCTGACCAGATCGCCAGCCTACGCATCATTGTTGAGCAGTCACTGGAGTGGAACTCCCCCCTCTACATCAACTTCATAGACTATGAGAAGGCCTTCGACAGTGTAGACAGAGAGGCGCTGTGGAAGCTGCTAAGGCACTATGGAGTTCCCCGGAAGATCATCTCCCTGATCCAGTGCACCTACAAAGACATGAGCTGCAGGATTGCCCATGCCGGCCAGTTGTCAGAAAGCTTCGAGGTGAAGACCGGAGTCCGCCAGGGATGCCTGTTGTCCCCATTCCTCTTCCTCCTGGTCATCGACTGGATCATGAAGACCACCACAACAGGCAGGAAAAACGGGATACAGTGGACACTCTGGACGCAGCTGGATGACCTCGACTTTGCGGACGACCTGGCGCTCCTGTCTCACAGCCACAGCCAGATGCAGGACAAGACTACATGCCTGGAAGCCACATCAGCCGGAACAGGGCTCAAGATCAACAGGAGGAAAACCGAGCTGATGAAGATCAACACCACTGCCAACACACCAGTCACAGTCGGTGGAGAGCCCATCAGGGAGGTAGAGTCCTTTGTCTACCTGGGGAGTGTGGTTGATGGACAGGGAGGCACAGACCGAGACGTCACAGCCAGAATCGGCAAGGCAAGAGCAGCAATGGTCATGCTGAAGAACATCTGGGCATCCAAAGTTGTCAGCATAAGAACCAAACTTCGCATCTTCAACTCCAACGTGAAGTCAGTTCTGCTCTACAGATGTGAAACATGGAGGACAACGAAGACGATGCAGCAGAAGATCCAGACATTTCTCAACACCTGTCTGAGGCGCATCTTCAACATCCGATGGCCAGAGAAGATCCGGAACGAAGAGCTGTGGGAGCGAGCAGGGCAGGAACCAGCGACCAAGCAGATCCTGCGGAGGAAGTGGGGCTGGATTGGACACACCCTCAGGAAGCCAGCATCCAGCACCACACGCCAAGCCCTGACATGGAACCCACAGGGGAAAAGGAAGAGAGGCCGGCCTCGCAACAGCTGGAGGCGGGACACTGAGGCAGAGTTATATAAGCAGGGGACCAACTGGACTGGAGTGGCAAGAATAGCCCAGAACAGAGTGCGATGGCGAAGGGTTGTCGATGGCCTATGCTCCACGTGGAGCCAGGGGCCTAACTCCCACCACATAGGGCGATATCAAAGACGTGGCAACGATGAAAAAGCCAGCACAAATACAGTCAAACCTGTGTAAGGCGGTCACCCAAGGGACTGGGTCAAATTGACCGCCTTAGGCAGGTGACCGGGGTTATCCAGGGTGGGACTGGCATGTCAACAGCTAGCATGTCAGGGGATCCTCTGGGGTGACCAGATTAGACAGTGGCATAGTTTATCCAGGTGACCGCCTTGGCAGGTTCGACTGTATTTGGCCCCAGCCGGGATCGAACTCACGGCCCGAGCATTAGAAGTCCAATGCTCTACCATTCGACCACCCCGGCTCCCCCATGTGACACAGAGCACGACATCACATAACATTAACAATCAGACATGGTTCCCTGCAGGCATGTTTCTTTCAGACAGAAAGAACAGAGATAGAACCTTTTTGGCAAAAAAATCATCGTCATCGATGAGCAAGTACATATGTATTGCTACTCTTCCGGGAGAACTCGCTCCCTATGTCAACACCATCAACGACGAAACATTTTGACTCAACAAATCGGTGTTTCTGACTTCATAAACTCGTTCAAGTACAAACAACAGTAGCCTGTACCTAGCAAGCACTCCTTACTCAAATTTCAGACAGTTTTAACCAACACTTACCAAAAGTTCAATCAAAGCTGGCGTCACACCGACATGTATGCTGTTTTAGTGTAAACTTACTTATCTGTGGCAAGCCGGACACAAATCCCACTGCTCAAGTTCGAGACGGCAGCAGACTTGACCTACCAAACGCTGCGCTCTCAAATTAAACGCAATTTCAATGTTAGGAAACCCAAAACCTGTGAAATGATAAAGCTGAACAGAATCAACAGAGTCGGTAGTCTGCTATCGGCGCAGAGAATGGCAGCGGATTTGTGGTCTAGATAGATCTCCGACTGAACAGAAGCTTCTTGAATCGTTTGAATCATTATAATTATAAAATTATAAAAAGGATACTTTAACTGGTGTACATGTACTACAAATATTAGAATAAACACACACAAAGCTTCATATTTCGTGAAGAATCGCGACAGAAAGACTCCTGCCCGAACGGGCCCTCATCGTGCAAAGCGGAAAAAGACTGAGCTGTGCTTCATCGGTTTCAGGGCTGCCACTTTCTGAGAGACAAAAAGCCTGAAAATTGACCCCCAAAATCTGAATGGAAGGAAAGCCAGACTCCAGGGAGCAAGTGGAAGGAAGGAAGGACTTTGCCCGAAAGAGGTGAAAAGCGGGGTGTGTGTGTGTGTGTGTAACGCCCCCGAAGAATATGGGGCGCAAAATGCACCTTACCTGGAAAAGCCGACGGTCCAGCGATAGACACAGGCTCGCGATTTTTGGGCCGCAAAAGCAGGAAAACGCTTTAAAAAGCCGGAAAGCTCTTCACAGCCGGTTCAAAAAGCCAGAAATCCGGCCACAGGAGAAGAGTGGCAGCCCTGCGGTTTTGCATTCACCTCGCAAATTTACCTATCCTTGAAAGCGTTAGCATGTTTGTTTGGGTCTGTAGTGGAGACTTAAAACTTGTGTTTTTGTGTTCATGAGTGAATTGACACCGTCTTGCCAGCATAAAAAAGGCGCACTTTATTCTGTCGGCGTCATGCTCTGCCGACATACAAACTCGTTCGTCTGCTATGTGCAGCCGCTGTCGACTGTCAGTTTTTACTAGGATAAACGTTCAAAATATACCATAAATTGGCCCCAAAAAGGATGATAAAGCATTTACATCCCATCAAGCTGTGGTATACTGACTCGTATTTTGATCCAAAAGGCAATCAACCCTTCGCTAAAGCTCAGGGTTGATTTGCGTCTTGGATCAAAATACTCATCGGTATCCCACAGCTTGATGGGGAATAACTGCTTATTTACCTAAAGATGGCAGATCTGTTGCTAACCTCTCAATACTTACCCTCCTCACTGAGAACTTAGTCCTTCATACTTACACCATGCTGTAGTCGCTACTCCACACTTGAACCCTCAGTTGTGACTCTCTTCAGATTATATAGCAGTTGATGTAAATCTGTTTACCTAAAAGTAAAACTGGCAGATCTATCTGTTGCTAACCTCTCAATACTTATCCTCGTCAGTGACAACATAGGTCCTTTATACTTACACCATGCTGACGTCGGTACTCCACATTTGAACCCTCCATTGCCACCCGCTTCAAATTAATATGGCAGCGGACATTGAAGGTGCAGACAACATTGTTTATGTTAATGTCTATCACAGGACTGTCATCTCCGTCGTTGTCTTGTGTCTCATCTCTCAGGCAAGCATCATTGCTAATGGCGTCAACACTTTCTGCACTGCCTGCCACGTTCTCTTTGTTTGCGTCATTTTCAGAAAATGGGCCTGCCTGCTCTGTTGTTAACCCGTACACAGTTCCATCATTACTGACGATAGGTTTGGTTTCTTGTCTGATGTCACTCAAATGAAGCGGCGGGTCTACTGTTGCCATACCAGAGGTCTCAATCGCTCCGCTGTTACAAAGCCAGGCCTAGGTAAAGGCACAAAATCACACGTGTGGAGTTGACAAATGCTGCAGAATAACTGCATTCCTTGTCCACAGTACTAAAATAGCATTTTATCACCTCCCTGCGACACAACTATTGTAACATTTGGACTCAAGAACCCCTGAAAGTAATATTTTGCTGTTGTAAAACCTCAAAACACTTTCCTCGAGGGCCTCCAGACGGATTTTGATCTCCGTCACGGAAGAGTGAAGTGTCAAAGGGGAACAACCATTCTCAAACTTTCTGGTGCGCCAAATGCGCAGTACTAGCCAATGCATAAATTTAGGTGTAGTTATGGTACAATAAAAAGCGGCATCGTGCATTTGGCTCCTCAGAAACAACTGCTGCTCGATTCATCTAGCGGCTTACGTCTTAACTTACGCCGACTCTGCAACAGTGAGCAATGTCCTAATCCAACTATGCCTTCAAAGTATGCGCCAGTGACATTTTGTGCCGCCAAAGATTGCCGCAGTTGTTTCTGTATTCTGAGTTTGCTCCCAGTACACCGAGTCACAGTTCATTTGCATGCTGCTGCAACAAAGAGTTCTGTTGCTGGCAAAGATACACACATATATATATATACAGCTGTTTACGTTGGGAACTGGTTGATATAGACGACCCCCCCCCCCACACACACACACATACCTTCGGCAACTTTGAACGCAAAGGGGCATAGTCAAGTTCAGTGGAAGTTGTTTTTCTCACTTCTTAATCATTCCCAGAATCAGCTTTATACACAACTGTTTTGTTTCCGACGTATTGACAAATATCAGTCCAGACTATGATGTGAATACAGCTTATCTGTTTTTCATATTCCATTCCCCCTTAAGTTTGAACTTGGATTTTTAACATGCAGGTCTGACATTTTTGTGTACACATAGGCAAGACAAGCATTGGCCATTGTCTTATCCGTCCAACCAAATTTGGGCCAAAGCCCACAGCCTTCTTAATTAACCACTAGGCCAAAACCCCATCTTGACTATATCCTCCCTCATTGTAAGCAGTGTGTGGTGTATGCCAGTTACCAGTCTCTGTGAACCCGGCCCACGTTTGTCATGGTAAAAGTAAAATTCACTGGGTAACATTTCCTGAAACTGCAAATTAAATTAATAATAATAATAATAATAATGAGTATTGTACATGTATAGGCGCTTTACCCAATTTCATGAATCGGCTCAAAGCACCGCGAACTGAATCCAACACACACGCTCACGTGAATCACATGCATTCTCTCACACACTGGACATAAACACATTACTATCACGTGGTGCGAGGGGTCAGTTCAGCTTTTTAAATTTGGAATTTAGAATTGCATTTATTTTTCAAATTTGGTGGGCTGAACATTTCCAAAGCAGAGGGGGAGGAAGCCGGAGTACCCGGAGAGAACCCCCATTGACCTGCCCGAATGAACGGTGCCACATACGAGAAGGAAAAATTCTTTGCCCCGAGTGAGGCTCGAACCCCTGACCTCTCACATTGGTGACAAGTCTCTTAACCACTACACCACCGACCGCCCCGTTGAAGTACTACATTGTACATGCACATGGCCATAATTCCAAACTGACGTTTCAGCTCCATCTTCTACGCTCATCCAAGAACCACAACAGCTTTAATAGAACAATGGTGGTCTGGGGCGGTCGGTGGCCTAGTGGTTAAGAGACCTGCCACCAGTGCGAGAGGTGAGGAGTTCAAGTCCCACCCGGGGCACAGAATTTTTCCTTCTCGTATGTGGCATCGTTCATTCGGGCTGATCGTCGGGGGTTCTCTCCGGGTACTCTGGCTTCCTCCCCCTCTGCTTTGGAAATGTTCAGCCCACCAAATTTGAAAAATAAATGCAATTCTAAATTCCGAAATTTAAATAGCTGAGCTGGCCCTTCGCACCACGTGATTGTACTATGTGTATGTCCAGTGTGTGAGAGAATGCGTGCGTGTTGGGTTCGCGGCGCTTTGAGCTGATTCAGGAAATTGGGTAAAGCGCCTATATAATACTCATTATTATTATTATTATTAATAAATACAATGCACACAAAAAAATCTGTAAAATTTGTTTTATTCATTGCATTCCGTCTGTAATGATTATCACTTTGTGAAGACTGATTTCTGTGCAAGGCCAAAGGTCAAACAAATGGTCACAATTATTAAGGCACTACGATCGATGGACGAAAGACAGTACATGTATTCTTGAAGTCACTGGTCATACAAGTGATTCAAGAGGGTTAATTGATATGAATATTCATAAGCAATGATGCAGAATAACTATGCTTAAGAAAACGTGTCTTCGGCAAAAGAAATTATTTTGTTTTAGGGTATTTCATACAAGTATAGCACTAATTTTGGCTAGATAAGAGTGACATAGAGGTAAGAGTAACCTTAAAATGGGGAATGCTGTTGGAGCTCTGATGGGATTTGCTTAACAGAACTGGAATGTAAATGTATGTTGGAGCTTGAACTGGCTCGAGACAGGCAGTTGAGGTGCTGAGCAGCAGGTTGGTGACTGAACGTACCATCGTCATCACCACAAACGATCGAAAAGTTCCTGTGGTACATGTACTCTGTATATATATATATATATATATACAATAGATTTGAAACTCAAAAATCATGCCATGGCGGCATACACTCTCTGTAGGTTACTCTTATTTTTATGCGACTCTTGAGTTTGGTCACTAGGGATGGGTGCTGCAGGACTGAAGAAGACAGTCAACAGTAAGCAGGGTCCCTATTGTTAGGGAAACCTGGAACTATGAATTTTAGGGATTTTCCAGTCGCTGCAAGGTCAGGGAAAAAATTGTAAAAAATATCAGGAAGTTGAAGTTTCCAACCAAAAAGATACACAATCGGTTTGTCAAACTGCGGAACATTAATTTGCTCTGAAGGGACTGATGCTTGCAGCTGAAAGGCAAACCCTCAAGACAAAGCTAAAAAGATGAAACACAAATTCCAGCTTCCCTTTCAGCATGTAACTTTGCAGTAAGTGTGAGAACACAGTAAAACGGTTGCTTGCTTTGAAGAAATGGCTGGACTGAAAAAGAGAGAGAGAGAAAACAAAAAACAACAACAACAAAAACCCCAAGGGTATGGACAAGTGAGGGAACTTTATAATGTACATGGTAAAAGTGTCAGAACCCTGCAACAAGGTTTTCTCCATACTGTGAACATGGCACACTTTGTGTAGTACATGTAAAGTCCGAATCTGTGATTATCAGCTTTTTTGTCTTTGTTCAGGCTGCGGGAATTTTCATTCATTTGGTAATATTCAGCCAAATTTCCTATCCTTCGGGAGGAAATGTAAGTTTCAGCTGAAGAAAAGGGGAAAAGGTCGCACACACAGCCAAGTATCATGATACATGTAATATGCTGTGGAATCAAGTTTGTAAAAACAGAGGAAATCCGCTGCTGCTGAGCGAACTGAAGTCTGTCTTCTAAAAGCACCGCTGGCACAATGAGCTGGACACATCGGACAAGGGGAGGAAGCGTCCAGCGTGCGGAATTAGGTCATGTTATGCAATGCCAATAGCGGGGCGATGCGAATAGCGTGGCGTTGGCGCTGGCCGCCTACGGAGAGGAAAGCCATGCCAGCCATAAATAGCCTTGCGCCTGTGAACGGCGCGCAACTTATGGGACAGTCTAACTTCATTTTTGAAGGCTTGCATGTCAGTACCATGGCATATAAATTTAACGTTTGGTGCCATGAAAGGCTACTAAATGCCTTTAAAAATGCTAAAATTGATTTTCCTAAGTGGGACGTGGTCCCACAGCAGTGTGCTACCGCTGCACCCTGGCCTATAGTGTTCTTTTCCTGCAGCAATTCCCCAGCCTGTTTATTACAACTTACCATACAAAGCGAGTGTATTCCGCAAATAAAAAGGAGATGAAAGTACATAGACACCTTTACTTTCTTGATGAAGGTAAAATACTGTACATGAACAAATGAACTCCAAGAACAATAGTCAGTATTTTACACCATCTTAGTCTCCTCATAAAACTATGCAAAGCAAGAAAATGGCACCTGCATTATGACTGTATACATGCTTATATACATGTTTTTAAAAGAAAAGGCAAACTAAACAGTGAACATAAAAAATGAACCAGGTGAACTGTACACTCCTCCAAGTTCACACAAAATCATACATGTACATCAATTATAGCACCACATGTACTGCAGTGAAAATTATTTTCAGGACCAGTGGCAAGGTAACTTCAATTAAAAATGGAGCATACTTATAAGTATACTAATGAAATGTGCTGCTGGAGAACCTTTTTTTTTTCTGCACACCAGTTATATCAAATCTCAGTGTGTGCCTTGGTGGAGGGAAGATATCTTTGATCATCTAAATACACTTGATTTGCAAATGATTTCAACTGATTTGAAATGGCTTCATAATCGAAAATCATTTCACTGTTGAGTTAGAAGTTGCCATTTTGTTGTAGCACAACTCTTAAAGTCAAACAAGTAACTGCATGCACAGTTTATGAATTTCTATATGCACTCAGGGGTATGACAAATTTACAGCTAAGAACGTACCAAATGACCCATACCCCCTGTGATGGTAGCAAATCATCACTTGACCTTGAACTCTGCTTAAAAAAAAAAAAACAAAAAAAAAACTGACCGAAGACCAAAGGGAGTGTGATTATATTTACAGGTGCAACTGGGAGGGAGTGGGATGAAGGGACCTGTTACATTTCAATCCAGCAACAACAGAAAAAACAAACAAACAAAACAAACATAAAATCAAAACAAACAAACATTTTTACGTTACATTGGTTAAGAGTTTTACACTTCATAGATCACCACTTTCCGCACCAAGTTGCCATCTTCCTGTCTTTGAGCAGCTCAAGCAGGATATGTGTGTCATTACATGCACACGCTTCCCGGTATCACGTATGTATTTGAGATTTTCAATTGTCAAAAAGCCACATTGTTACACTCTTGGTGTCAGAGATGTGCGCAATTACTAGAGTTGGGTTCCTTGTGATATACTATCCTAGAGCACGGCTTGAAGTCAACACCCAACTCTAACAATTGCAAAATACTGATAGTACATGACTGCTGAATCCGTACCATAATTGCCATATGCATGATATTAATCATGTACAAAGGTCAGTCTTTATCCTGCACATCAGTCAGCAAACATGAACACATGATCTAGTATTTGAAGTGGACAATACTTGGTGTAGTGTGCACACACAGTATTATTGAAGTATGCGCTTGTCTGCAGGATTAAGAACTGCCAATATACATTCAGAAAAGAAAAAAAAAAGAAAAAAAAGAGACATCTTTGGGTACATGTATCTTGTAGGTGGGTACATATATGCAATGACTCTTTTACAAATATTTCTTTACAGCATGTGATAACTGACAGATGCGCTGTCTTTACATAACATTTCTTGCACGGCAATGGCAATAAATGAACACATATGCAACCAGCATGCACACACACACAGACACACACACTCATGCACACAATTTGAGCTTTACACCTGCAAGATTTCCAGCACAGTTCGCTGTGATTTTAGCATGTCTAAAACAAAATAATTGAACACTGACATTGATACCTATTATTATATTAACATGAACACTAAAAATCATTTCATGTTGTAAATATGTGAACTTACATCACACTTTAAATGAAAGCTTTTTGCAAAGCTCAAATGAAAGTGTTAAAAAAAAAAAAAAGGTAGATTCTAAACTAACCTAACAGTACTGATTGAAGCAGACCAAATATGTAGGAGTACATCATTACCCTGGGACACTTGCCTACTTCATTATAAAAAACAAACAAACAAAACAAAAACCACACAAAAAAACAGGCCAAGATCACAGATACAAAAATTTTACACGTTTTAAAAATTTCTTTCTTGAATACTTTAATATCATCTGGACATAAAAAAGAAGTTTTTGACATGACTCCATCACAGACAAACACTACCACATGTACTGAAAGTAGTATAGTGCAGTAAAAAAAAAAAAATCCGGAATATTCCATAATATAGACTGTACGGTAGAACAGACAGAAGAATGAGGTGCCAGGTCAAGTCTCTCTCGTTGACTGAATCCTGTGATAGTTTCAGGTCAGGATCATTAACACTCTTCATAGATATCTGTTGATATAAAACAAAACAAAAACAAAACAATCAATGAGGGCAAGTTCTCTCATCCAATGAATAACTGAATGAAGTATTCTGCATGCATCATTTTACCAAAACCCCACACACCAGTACCGGTTTTCAAACACAATCAGGTTAATAATCTTTTCTTTAATCTAATTTTAACTAAGAGGTCAATATTTCATCCACAACATGTCATATACAGGTAGCCTTTTGAACAAATGTGAAGGATGCATCTGCGAGAAAGAGCACACTCAAGTTTTCATTCACTCATATCTCTCTCTCTCTCTCTCTCTCACACACACACACACACACTGGCAATTTATTATGAAGAGGGTGGATTATATCAGTCAGTCAAGTTGAAAATTCACCATGCCATGTAAAAACATGCAGTGCGGCAGACTAAAAAAGTTACCTTACACGGATGATGACGTCTATCAAAGTGGGGGAATGCAATGTACACGTGTGTTAAAGGTTGTCTGTGGTGCTGTTACCCAGACCCAGCCGTTATCTGTACCGGGAAGCAAGACGTGTAAACGGGATACTGAAACCTCCCGGCCATACATTCCCACACGTGTGCCAAGCTCAGAACTGTAATTATCCTGATTGGGCCCAGATAACTGAACTGGCCTGCTCCCATATTTTGGACATAAATTAGCGATTTGTGTACGGATTACCAGTCAAATAAGGATAACGAACATGGATTCAGTTAACGGCACCACAGTTGTCACATGTTAATAATCAATGAAACGGGCACACTTTCTCCGAGATATGTGGGAATGTTCTCATGTTTATTTTTTATTTTTTTAAACGCAACCAAGTGCTTTATAGTGAAAAACACAGCTAAATGTAAGTTGTTCATAAATGCATATACAGGTATATCTTCAAGCAACAGAGACAGTTTTGAATGATGTGAGTATGTGATACAAATTGTGTATAGTTGGTAGGCACTGAACAGTGTTGGAGAAATTGTTTTTAAAAAAAGAGAAAAGGCAGCTGCTGGAGTTAGTCTTGCCAGGGCCAAAAAAAAACCAAGTACTCTCATGTTTCCACTTTTTTGCCCAACCACATTTACAGCGCTGACCCCCCCCCCCCCCCCCACTGTTTTTGGCAAGGTTGAAAAACAAAATTCAAAGGAAAACTAGCATACTGCGCAAGGGACATCACTTAATTGTGTTGCACAGCAACTTCCCCTGACACATACCTGTCTTCACTGGGCAACTTTTCAGAGCATTATCTCACTTCCATAATAAGAGTACCATCAAAGAATATACACACATCAATAACCCCCCCCCCCCCCCCCCCCCCCCGTTTGTCAACATGGAAATCGAGAACAATACTTCTTTCTTTTTTTTTTTTCCCTAGTTTTAGAGAATGTGTATTTGAAGGGAAAATCAGTACCATCCATCTCTCCCTCTCCCTCTCCCTCAGTAGGCACTTCTTCATATATCTCATCCGGGCTGCAATGAATGAATGTTAATGACAAAGATGTGAGTAACTGATGACAAAAGTGATAAAAAATATACCATACACACAGTGATGCGTCTGTTAATAATGCGTCTGGTAAACGCTACAATCTGACCAAAACTGAACAGCTCCGAAACTAGGATAAAATCCTTGATGCTGTAAAAGTACGCAGCTCTACAGAGGCAGAATTTTTTTTTAGGGATACATGTACATATAATTTGTTTTAACTGTTTTGATTCCGACGCAGCGTCATGCAGGCTTTTAAGTGCACATCAAAGTGACAAAAGACAGACCGCACCTGATGTCAATAAACACCTCCTCAATCAACAGTATAAATGCAAAGTGTTAGAAAGTGAGTACCAACAAGGATGTTACGGTCTTGGCACGAACAAAAAAATTTGCTCTTTCTACCAGGGCATATTTGTTGCTGGTTTCCATGACAACAGGAAGTGGGAAAGGATAAAACCCAAAACCAAATCTGGAAGGCCAGGTGGGTGGGGTGGGTGTTTGGGGAGTTTAACGCCCTTTTCCACCACGTATGGGTGATACATGTATCAAAGAAGGGGCAACGAGAAAAAGACCAGCACAAATATTTGGTCCCAGCCTGGTATCCAGTACATTCCATTTTCCAGAAGCAATGGAACCAAAATAATGTACCACTTCCAAAGCGGCATACAGGGTACAGATGCTTACAGCACAAAGCTGATTACTGGTGTCCTTTCCAAATCTAGTATGTGCTATTGAGGCAATACATGCTTTAACAAGATTTGGGGGGGCAATTAACACCTATAAACTGTCAATTGTCGCTAACTAATTATTTTCTGAATTTATACAAACCCCTCATCCGCTCCTCCCTCTGGTGCTGCTTGCTCTCCTTTTACTCCAGTCATTACCTGAAAAATATTAAGCATGTCTGATGTTACTGAAAACAAAAATTCACCCTAAAAATGTGAAAAACAATGCAAACTATTTGTGACCAATGTTGACGTATATACACATACAAACAAACACACCCAGAGAAATGAATTCCATTGAAACAGGTAGTAAAAAATACACTAACTTTTCCTTGCTCAAAATGATATACTGTATATCAAGAAAAAGACAGCTGGCATTTACTCTACGTATGTATTCACTCAAAGGGGAGGAAATGTTCTTCTTCCAAAATATGTCTGGCTTACTTGACAGTTTCTATCCAAGCAAAGACAGAATAAATATATACAGAAGAATCAATCTTAGCTTTACTGCATGTCAATTTGCCTCCTCCCCCCCAAAAAAACTGACTTTTTTGGTGTTTTGGCACAGACAGAAGGGATTCTTTTTATGTTCAACGTTCATTGTAAGCAGACATCAGCAGACATTTGGTTACAACTGATTAGGGGAAACAAACAAAAACAAAACAAAAAGAAAAACATAAACAACAACAACCCCCAAAATTTTAAGATGCAAATGTAGGAAAGATGAGGAGAAAGTTAGTAATAATAAATTAACAATGTGAATTCAGTTACAAAGCAGAAGACACTGTAACTGTACAGCACTGATTAATGAACATAATGAGGTAAACATAAAGGAAAGGCCGGTTAACGCCCACCGAAACATACAGAGAGAACTTTGAGGTTTTATTAAAGAATGGGTGGTACCCAACTAGATTTTGAAGGACAAATAAACACACACTCACTCTCTCTCTCTCTCAAACACACACACACACACACACACACACACACACACACACACACACACACACACACACACAAAGAAGCGCTGAAGCAGCCAAGATAATCTGCGCATCAGGGGAGACAATTTGACCAGTCTTGTCGGCCTGTGCATCAGGGGAGATTATCAGACAGGCCGCGTCCGCGTTTATCCTGTTGAGGGCAACTTTTCCTCAGCAATTCACTATCAATGGAGGATGCTGACAGTAAGTTCAGTTTAAGGGAAATTCAGCCTGGGCGGTTCTTTTGTCAAGCTAAAGACCTGTCTTGGCTGTGCAGAAGTGCACAAAACATTTTCTTCCACATTGAAAGAGTTCACAGTAAATGCTGAAGGCCACTTCCTAGCTATTTCTTGAAGCTATGTACCTCACTTTAGTTAAGATACACCTACGTAAATTACGAAAGTAAAGGTTTTTTTTGTGTGTGTGTGTGTTTTTGTTTTTGTTTTGGTTTGTTTTGTTTTGTTTTTTTGTTGTTGTTTTTTTTTTTTTGGGGGGGGGGGGGGGAGAAATGTAGTTGCAGCTAACCCAGTGTTCTTTATTCTTCTTTTTTTGTGGTTATAAATGAAATCTTTCAAAACTGATATATGCCGCAGCAGTTATAAGACAAACTGGAAAGTACAAAACCCAGAGTCTGTGTAATTTAGTAATTTAGTGCAATTGTCAGTGCATTACAAATTAAGTCAAGGCATCAGCAGTTCATTGCATACTACAATGTCTTACTTCTGTAGAATGCTCAGCTGTAATCTGCTGGATACAAATATGGGAAAAAATGTACGCACATTGCTGCTTTTTAAAAAAAAAAACAACCTTTTCCAGTCTGGGGGTTACTGCTTCTCCCTCACTTATAAATGCATCAACAACACAGTGATGTGACCAGACACAAAATACAACAGCAACAGAACATTCAAGTCAAAGTGTTGGGGCTGGAGGTGGGGGAAGAGGCTTGGATGAGCAGCCTGATGAAGTGAATAAGGAAAAAGTGCATGCCTGTTCTCCCACTTAATTTGAAAAGAGTAAGACACTGCTCTCTTGGTCGCGCTGATCCAACATGTACATGCCCAATCATGCTGGTTAAATTCAAATACACCCTTATCAGAAAAAAAGCAAAATACTGTAATAATAATTCTTTCCCTTGTGAATGCACTACACATGAAATAAAAATTACAAGAAAGAGAAAACAAATAATGTTCAGCCCCCCCTCCCTAAAAATACCGCTTTTTAGTACTTGAAAACTTTAAAAATTAAAAAATTAAAAAATTAAAAAAAACACCAACAAATGAAAACCAGACCCAGAACAGGGCAAGTAACTGAACATGGATTCCATACAGAAAACTTTCCATTCTCAACCACCAGGCAGTCCTCAAACTTAATGCTATTTCTCTTTCTATCCAACACATGCCTCAGCATCACCTTTCAAGAGGGAAAGAAGACAGTTTCAAGACATGAACGAATGGGCCTGTAGAATCCTCAACACATATACATGTACAAATACATTCACAGACTTCATTGTCCTTATTGCTCCTAAAGTTTTGTTTGCTGGCAATGAGTCAGTGTATTCCAGGTTAAACTTTTTTTTTTCAAATCAGTGGCTATATGATGAAGCTGATATTGTATTTCATTATGTGTGTAACTGCTACCTAAGCTGACACAACTGTATGGGTGATACACAACACCTTTTCTTAGGCCAAAAAAAAAAAAAAAAAATTGTTGTTTCTGGTAACCTGACCGACCCTATTTCCCCCCCCCCCCCCCCCACCCCCCACCCCCCCCCCCCCGGACCCTAAAAAATTTTTTTGGCTGCTGGAAAAAAAACAAACAAAAAAAACAAGCACGACCAGTTTTGGTTTTCATGCGCTGGTCAGGGAAGTCGTGCGCCATCGCGGACCCAAGATTGGTGACACACCTTGATTAGCTACCATTTTCAGCAGAAAACATGGTAAGATAGTGTTATAATATTAAATACAGTTTCACAGAGCATCATTTCTTATTAATACCCTGTTTCTTTGTTCTTGGATATGTGTGTGTGTGTGTGTGTGTGTGTGTGTGTTTGTGTGGAGGGGGGGGGGGGGGTAAAAAATAAAATAAAACCTACCGGTACCTACCTACCGACCCTATTTTGTTTTAGCCATGTTACCAGAAACAACAATATATTTTTTTTTGGCCTTATAGAATTCAAAGTGTATCATCAATTCAAAGCGTATCATTAATAATATATAACAAAAATAGATTTACAAGCAAAAAAGAAGCCCCGTTTCACTGAAAAATTTCCATCACACACCTCTAATACCATTGCAATGTTTAAAAAAAAAAAAATGCAATCATTTTTTTTATACATACACAGTAATGCTGTAAGAGATAAACAGTGCATTTGAAACACAAAATTGCCTCAATTTAAAAATAAAAAAAACCAGACAATTTTCAGTGCATGCAAGCGCACAACAAGGCTTTACATCTCATATGACAGACACAAGAAGCATATAAAGCAAAGCTTTTGCTTACATGGCGGATTGTAGGTGTGGCTATCTCCATGTTGTTTGCATTCACAAAACCCACTGAAAAAAAACAACAACAGTAACAAAACACATGTAACATAAGGAATATCATATATTCAACAATGTCTGGAGTATACACAATACATGTAATACGAGCATGTCCTTTGCTGAACTTGTGTGCTGTCAGCTAGAATTCTATCCATCTTAGGATGACAGGTTCAGGACACCTACGAAAGAGGGCAGCACGGAAACAGTTCTAAACAATACTGACTAGACAAACTACTCAATGCAGCTGTTGCCTCCTTTTGCTTATAATCATTGCTAAAACCTTATCATTGAATATGCCAGATACTGCATCAGATGTCAGCTGATAAGGTGTATTTGAGGTGGGTTTTTTGGGTTGTTGCTGTTGCTGGTTTTGTTTACTACTTTATTGTCCCTTTAGGGAAATTCAGGCTGCTTTCCCCAGGGGAAGTGTGTCGCAACGGTGCAGTGACACCCAACCTACCTATCCTATTTTTCAATTTTGCTGGGGGAGGAAAGCCGGATAACTTAGAGAGAAACCCCCAGTGAGCAGCCCGGTAGCCAGGAAGAAACAGTTTTACATATCACATGCTCGACCTGGGCTCGAACCCACGCTTAACTGTGACAGTGACGGCCGTTCAGTAGCGCAGCGGCTAAGTCCGATGCGCTACCTATTAGTCCACTGCTCACCCTTACGGTGAGGAAAATGGTTACAACCTCTTTATCTAACCTGGATAGCTCAGCTAGCAGATTTTCCTCGTTCCTTGTAGAACGTCATATTGTAACAGTACAGACCTATGCTGTGGGGTGGGTCATGATCATGGCACTACATCGATGCTAACTGCACTAGGAGTTTTGCTAACTGTTCTCTCCTCTCAACTATATATGCTTTCCCCTAACACTCAATCCAGTGACTGGTCTTTGCAAACTTACGACATACACTACTCCACCAGTTTCCTTATTCCAGGAAGAAGACAAATGCTACAAGCACTCGTTTCAAAATCTAACCAACCTTCAATTTTTTTTATTTTTATTTTTTAGCACGATTGGTAATTGCTGGATATATCAACCCCTGCAATTGAACTGAAATCTCCTGTAATAGGTAAGCACCTTAGCCCTGCTAGTGCTGAGAGCGGAATATTCCGGGCTACCTCTACGGCTTTTTCAGCATAAGACAAATTAATTCAGCAAGACCAAGGTTAATAATTTTTTTAAAAAACTTTCCTCTTGCCTGCACTAATGCATTGACCCCTGCTGAGTTTCCGTGTGGGCCAGTACATTTGTACTGTGAAGCTGGAATTATTTCATTTTTGCAGACATGAACACAATAATGCCCAATAGCCGCTTTTAAAGATTCAAAGATTTTATTTCCTGTGGGCCCTACTGGGGCATGGAGGAACAATATAAACAAACAAGAAATGCAAATGACGAGGTAGTGTAAGGCAAAAAGTAAATGTAAACAACACCAATCACTGTGAGGGTCAACAAACAAAAGTGGTGATCAATATTTATGAATAAAGCGAACATGTTAAGAATGAAATCTAATCTTCTGTCTTATATCCTGTGAGATAAAACTCTGAAAAAACTCTGAGGTAAAACTCTGATGTAATCCTACAGCCAACTAGAACGGTAAAGCGAAAGAATGTTTATAGTGTCGCTGATCATACTGCACTTACATTTGCCTGCAGCGTTTTGCACCAGCCATTTGCCTTGTGGATTTTTGTCTATGCGAAGGATGGTCACCATCTCTCCCTGGCTGACTGCAAGGTCTTTACCCAGCAGCCAGGAGGATCCAGGTTCATCATGCAGCACCACCCCTTCACCAACCTTCTCATCTGTGTCCTTCAGCTAAAAAAAAAAGACAAAAAAAAAAAGACACACCCATATGCAGTTACACGTGTGGTAGTGGATGAACTGTCTGCTTGCCTTCAGCTCAACACTAAAGGGAGGCTGAAGCTGTATTTGAAATACACACAGACACACACACACACACACACACACACACACACACAGACACACACACACACAGACACACACACACACACACACAGAGACACACAGACACACATACACACACACACATGCACACACACACACACACACACACACACACACACAAACACACACACACATACACACACACAGACACACACACAGAGACACACAGACACACACACAGACACACACACACACACACAGACACACAGACACACACACACATACACATACACACACACACACATACACACACACACACACACACACATACACACAGACACACACACACACACACACACACACACACACTTCCTTCACCTAAATACAAAGAGTAAAATATACACTACCCCAAATTTGTTTCTCTGCTTTCTAATTTCCTCTTCCCTCTTCTTGCGTTCCTGGAAACATACACATGCCATTACAGGTAATTCTCACAATCAAAGTTCTAAGTGAATTGCCAAAATAGCTGAGCTGGTAATCTTTCCACTGCTGAGGTCTGGAGCTTGAATAAAGAATTGTGCCAGGGTTTTTCTGCGTCTTGCTATAATGATGGATAGTTCTACAGCAATGATCCCCTACGAGTTCCAAGCATTTACATGATCACACATATGTGGCGGACAAGGATGTTAAATCAGCAACAAACGAATCAACTTTCAAACAAATGGTCAGTTCTATAAGGATGGACATACATACACAAACGCGCACACCCTTTCTTTTCTCAGTGTGAATTTTTAAAAAAATCTGTTTCACCTATAGAAAATATACAATTACATGAACTGTTTCACAACCTGAAACACACAAACTCTTCAAAAACAGAGAGAGAGAGAGAGAGAGAGTCTGAGAGGAAGACCTGCAAGACATTAGCGGTTTTCACATTAGTGGCTTTCAATACGCAACTACAGTACACGTACTACTGAAGTTGTCTCTCACCTTCTCTTCTTTTTTAGACTCATCTTTCCCTTTCTTTTTTCCATCTTTGTCTTTCTCCTTCTCCTTTTCCACCTCCTTGTGCTTGTCTTTCTCTTTTTCTTTCTCTTTCTCCTGCTCTTTCTTTTTATCAGATGACGGTGGAGGAGAGGGCAAGGGGGGTGGAGGTGTTTCCTCTTCATCTCTGTGCATACACAATACATTTATATTCACAGTATGTACGTCAAAATTAATAATAATAATAATAATAAAATGGGTACTTTAAGGGACGCCCTCCCTCTCGCGGGAGCTGAGGGCGCCTTACAATCAACACACGCTCACCCAGAAACACACGCAACATGCCTCCACACATACATTTAACTACAAACACATCATGTGCAGCATCATACACGGGCTGCCCCTGGCTTACACACACACACACACACACACACACACACACACACACACACACACACACACACACACGACCAGCAAGATGATGATACGTGGCAACAGTTACTGGTTGAAGGCTGTGAAGAGGTGGGTTTTCAGATGGCAAATTAAGCATTCTTCCTGGTATTTTTTTTTTTTAAATCTTGTTTTTCGACCTTTTTTTTTTTTTTTTTACAACATACATACATGCCAACGTGCTTACATGCATTTGTGCCTAAAATCATGTGGGCACAGGCTTCTTACTGGAATTTTACAGACACAACAAATGCATTTTGTTTTTATGTCAGTGAATAGGTTCACCACAACAGGTGTGCATACAATCAATTAAAAACACAACACTCAGCGAAGACATCACAGTTAATACATGTACAGACATTTAGACTGAGGGAATAAACAAATTAAAGCAGGAAAAATGACGTTTTACTTCGTGTGTACTCAAACCATCTGAACACCCTCATTTATAAAATTATTCTTTTTAAAGGTTGATACTTGTACTCACTCAGGAAAAGCTTCATATACTTCTTGTGGATCCTGCAAGAACCATTCAAATAAAGAAGTGAATAAAGATATGTAGCATGTAAATGGTTCTCCATTCCACAATTCATTTTCTGTTACCTCAGGCCACAAAATTGTCCAAGCATTTTTTCTTTATCTTCTTGTTCACATAATTATGTTGAATCGCTGACCTGAATTTCAAAATGCTGCAAAACATATTGAAACAAAATTACAGCAAACCTAACCTATGCAAGATACACAGCATGACATGATTCATCCGTGTTGACTGCTACTATTGACATTCTTAGAGAATAGTAAGCAATGTCTATCACCTCATCTTGCATCCCGGATGCGCAGTCATCATACACCTCCTGTGATTCTGACGGAGTAGGCTGTGCTGACTCACAGTCGTCGTAAAATTCTTCGGCCTCCTCTTCCTCTGTCAGCTCTGGGCTGTAATATTATCCACAGAGAAATATCATCCAAAGGTTCACTGTCCTTTTTGAAAAGGCAGGATCGTGTATAACATGCGTTGTGTATCCAAACAAAACAGAAATTTGAATCAAGTAGGATGCGCCACACTCAGAGGATGACTACAGACAGCTGAGTGGAACAACCTACAACCACAATTACGGCCAGACGATACACCCTTGTCCACTTATTAGTACACAATGTAACTACAGATTCATTGTCACTAATAAACTGATCAACATAAGTAGCGCTGTCCTTAAGTGTGTTTCGGTTGTCCTTGTGGTGAAGGTTTCTTAGCAAAAAATTTGGAAATACATTTTTGTTGGTTGTCATCTGAGTATGTTTTGAGCCTTTTAGTGTCTTGAACACAATGTAACTTTAGAATGACTTGTTTTTGACAGTTTACAAAAAAAAAAAATGAAAACCAAATGTGAAACTCAAGGATTATTACAGTTATACACACACACACACACACACACACACACACACACACACACACACACACACACACACACACACACACACACGCACACAGACACACAATGCCATCTGATCATACATTTTTGAGACTCGAACTGATGTGCTGCGTTTAAGGGAGCCCTTGGAAGCACGAACAGGAACTGACGTGCTCTCAGCCTCTACATAAAGTTCTTCCATCTCACCGTCTACTGCCTCTCCATTTGCAATACTGTCTTCTTCTGCAATGAGAAAAGCAGGAAAATTCTATTCACATTACATCTTTGTACTAATACGCAGACCAAACTATGTCCAAGTAATGCTGCCTTTTGCTACAACGTAAGCTGTCACTGCTGTTGGTTTATGTTTTTGGGGTTTTTTTTAACAGTGAGTGCGAAGTGTGTTTGCACACATGTATCAGAGGATTACACCTTTTCTGCAACCATTTTTTTTTTCTCATCTCTTCGTATGTGCACTGCACATACTCTCTAAATAACGCAGATCACCTAGTTACAAATTTGTCAACATATGTAATAGTGAAAATTTCCTTTATGATTAACTAATAAAGAAAAAAAAAGAAAAAGATTATCAATGAACGAATTAATGTTATACAAAGCTGTTAGAATTAGACAAGATGGGAAGGGGGGGGGGGGGAGCTTACTTAGGACTTGCTCTTTGGCTTTTGCATACTCCAGAACGAATGCTGTAAGGTCAACGTTGTCAAGTTTGCTGGGCTTGGGTGGTGGCGGTGCAGAAGTTTTCTCACTCGGAAGCTCAACTCGTCTGAACTTCTTCTGATCAGAATGTCTGAGAAACAGTTCACTGGACTTTCTTCCATCGCTGGGTTTTGCTGGGCCCTTCGGTCGGTGTGCAACACCGTTCATGGTATTACTACCACTGCCTATGTCACTTTTGGGTGATGCAAAATGCTGATTATGTGCTGAATCTGGCAGGTGTGCAAGTTTTTTCACACCAAACTCGGCTGGGATTCTGGGTGAGATGGGAGACTTAAGAGGACCCGGTGACTTGGGCGACATTGGGGACTTGGGTCCTGTGCCATTTTCCACTGGTTTGGAGTCTTTATCACCGCCAGTTTTCTGATTTAAGGCTGCCATTCTTTCCGCTATGCTAAGCGGTCGGCCCCTGGGAGTCTCATCTGTTTTGTCTTTTGTCTCTGACTCCGCTGGCTTCTTTGGGACGAGGGGAGTCACTCCTGCACCAGGTTTCTTGCCCTTGTCATCTGGTTTCTCAACATGCCGCAGCACAGGAAAAACAGGCTTCTGCGCATCGGACGCGCTGGGCTTTGCTGGTGTGACTGGCCTCACAACATTGCCAGGTCCACCCGGCTTCAAGGCAACGGCAGGTGTCGTAGGCTTCAGAGCACTTGAAGGTGGGACTGGCTTTACAACACCGGTAGGTTTCAGAGGAGTAGCAGGTCCTCCTGCAGGCTTGGGCGCAACACCACCTGGTGTCGGCTTAGGTTTGGGTACAGTGGCTGGCTTGGATGCACCACCTAGCAAAGGGTTGGCACTGCCACCACTCTGTAGCATCGCCAGTCGCTCCTTCACAGACAAGCCAGGCTCTGCAGCAGACTGAAACAGCAGAGGACCAAACTGAAGTAAAACCGTCTTTCAGTTTCACAAGATCTACGAATTTGTGGAATGTATTATGTTTTTCCTTTAATGTGAAATGAGTCAAAAATTCTCACTGATACTGTTTATCCAGTTCTGCAGGTTTCAGTGAGCAAATTAATCACCACATTTAAACCCCTGGTCTTGCTGAGAACAAAATATTCCTGACTACCTCTATGGTAGCTACAGCTACAGTACATGTACCAACTCACAACATTTCTAAATTACCGCATTTGTGAGGTGAAATACCAAAGGACTGGAAATCATCCAAACACACCCACTCTACTCAACACCTCACAAACGAGTTGTTCACGGCTAACTGATGATTACAACCTGCATATACTGTATTATATATATTACACGAGTTCGAAAACCTGTGATACAATGTGGCTGTTGGTATCTGAGAAGGAAGTGGCAAGTGATTGGTAAATCAGATAACCCCAATCATTGTATGCGTCCGGTATGTCAACACAGACTAAAACATAGCTATCTCTTCAAGGCGGGGAGCCATGCTCTTGATAAAAACTAGATTACTTGTGCACTCTGAATCCCCTGTATGCATGGTCTCTGTCACTGGATATTCGACACAAATTGGTATATGTACCAAAAATTCACCTCCTCTATTGGAAGTCTTTCTAGTCATTTACCATAATGATATCGAAACAAAGCAAATACTTTTCGGTTGCGAAGGAATACTCTTCAAAAAATTAAGATCAAGCCAGTGTGCTGTCATGTGTTTCACTCCTGAAACTTAGTGGGGTCAGCCTGGTATTACCACATGTCTTATGTTCTTGGGGCTCTATGTCCCGGCACACTACAGAATGCCGAGAACACAGCACTGGGAACACAGACACAGGGGAACATACGTCTCAACCATGTTCCAGGTTGCTTGTGCATGTAAATGTGGCCAGTACAAGTTCACTCAACTACAAGTACATGATTAATAAGGCAAATGACAGCAATGTAAGAAAATGAAAAGTGTGCATAATAATTTTTTTGAAAAGGCAACTGAAAGCATTTTACTGGCTTTGCAGCACATGTATGGAATATATGACTGCACTACAATAAGCATGTGCAAAGTTTTCACATGCAGTGTCATGTTTCAGTTATTGTGTGTAAATTGTACACTGCAAAAGGATGTCCGCTGTCAGTGCACTTCATGAACATTATCTCACAAAAACAAACATGTATGAACCGGTCCAAGGCCAGACACTAAGATACAGTGGTTGTTCTGAACAAGGAAGTGCCACGCAATAGCACAGTAAAAAGAACACACACACACACACACACACACACACACACACACACACACACACACACACACAGAGCAAAATTACCAATGTACATGCACACTGAGCTACATGTACTTGTAAACAGCACTACACATACTACCATTATGCTCATCAACATTGAAAAAAAAAATGTAACTAAAGTTACCTAAATGAAAAAAAAAATCTCATCATTTGATTAAAACCTGTGAGACTATGCCCCTTTTGGAATATTTCACACTAGTTCAGCTAGATACCATAACTGCCAGTGTATATTGCAACAAGTGTGGCTCAAGTAAAACATGCGCGCTGAAGTTTATGAATTATGTTTAAATAAATATGTCATGACTAATGGCATATTTCTGGCATTGACTGGACCATCCATTGTGCATGTAAAGCTTCAGGTTTTGTACATGAGTCCTTGTCTTTTTTTTTCCCCCTCTTTCTATAAAACCGCGATTCACAAATAGGACAGGCCAGGACTGCTGCAAAATCCCAGTCTGATTGTGCCCTCCACAAAAAAAATTACACCATGTGTGTATGTCACTTTGAAGACAGCCCCCAGCTGAAAGCAAACTAATTTACTGTTGTCACATGCGTTTCCCACATATCACTTTCAGTTATCCAGCTTGTGAGGTGCAAAATCAATATCCCTGAAGCAAGAACTTCTACCTGAGACATGGTAAGTTGTTGACTCTGACAGACAGTTCTGCTGCCGCCAGTGTAAGGTGGTCACAAGAGATCAGGGCTGCGTTCAGCTCACTCCAAACTGTAAATCTGTTTATTACTGAGAAATTGAATCGCTGAATGGGTGTGCAGACTATGGCTCATGCTCAGAGGTGAAGCTCCCACGGTGGCTCAGAGGACAATCCCTGCAGAACTTAAGAGGGTGGGTGTGGGTGTTTGGAAGTTTAACGTCCTTTTTCCACCACCAGTGCTCTACCGTTCGGGCTATCCCCGTTTCCCAGAGCTTAAGGAATGAGTGAATGTGATTCAGGAGTACAAATTAATTAACTTGAAGCAAAAAACTGTGTTACATGATATATTTGGTAAAAGCATGTCACTTTACTCTTGCTGTCACTAGGTGCCTTGTTCTTTTTCAAATTCTGTGCATTCTGTTTGGATTGGAGTGACTGAGAACATAAGGGTGCAAAAGAATCTATCTTCCCACTGAACGGTGACGCAGGCTGGGGAATTGCTGAGGGGAAAAAAGAGGGAAACCTAGGCTGGGGTGCAGAGGCAGCGCCCTGCTGGGGGAACACAGGGGCCATGCCCCATTTAAGAGATCTAATATGCATTTCTAAAGGCATTTTGAAGCCTTTCCTGGCACCTAAACGTAAAATGTTGCCTTAATACTGACATGCAAGTTTTCAAAAATGAAGTTAGACTGTCTCATATGACATTACATGTATCATGATAGTGTGTGCAACCTTTTTCCTCCTACCTTTTCTTTGGCTAAAACTTAAAATTTTTTGTGGCTGAAAGGATAGGAAATTTGCCTGAAAACTGCCAAAAGACTGAAAATTCCCCATCCTGTGTATGACAGGAATGTATCAAGTGAATGCATTCCAAGAAAAAGTGGACTTATGCTATGGGTGGCTGTCTTATACAGGCTTGTTTTAGTAACCAATAGCAGGCGCGTAGGAAGATGCTGAGAGGAAGGGGGGCCCACTGTGTCGGGTGAGCCATACGGCCGGGGTGAAGAAGGGGGGGAGAGGGGGGAGGTGAGATTTTCTTACATAGAGAGAGAGAGAGAGAGAGAGAGAGTGTGTGTGTGTGTGTGTGTGTGTGTGTGTGTGTGTGTGTGTGTGTGTGTGTGTGTGTGCCAAGGATTGTGTCCTGTGACAGCAGAGCAGGGGGGCCCCACCACTGGTGGGCCCCCTCTCCTCTTATCAAAACCAAGGGGGGCCCCAAAGATATTCGGGCCCCCCTTCCAAAAATCGAACGGGGGCCTGGGCCCCCAGGGCCCCCGTGGTTCCTACGCCCCTGAATAGTAGACCAGTGGGTTGGAAATTGGTGGCACTCTCCTATACTGGCCCCATTATACAGATGACTGTCCATAAAAGTTTGACTGTACTAGCCTGACTTTCCACCACACTTGACAGTCCAGCCCTAATTAGTGCGCGCCTGCGGGGTTCACGTTAATTATTCTGCATTCCATCCTATTACCATACCTCAGTGACAGTCCTTAAACAGATTTTAATTCATAATCTTGTGATAAGTTCATGCTGTCTTTTGACACTGGTGATCAAAACGATAGTGGCCTCTTTAATTAGGAAATCCCTTTGACGATGAGCTAATTTCAACTAGTGCACTCTCTGACAAACGTTTTCTTCAACATTCTCAGTAAATCACACTACAGCCACGGACACTTTTAACACATCACTGACCCTTTTCTTCAAACCCTTAATACAAATCCGTATCATCGGTGGGGGTGGGGGGGGGAGGTGACACTTACCGCCATAGCTTGTCAGTTGGAGGGACCTTTCTGTCAACTCAGGACACGGTATACGGTACACACAACACCTCGAGAACTTTCACGGCTACTGGCAAAACTACGGAGTACATTTGCATGATTGATAACAGTCCCCTGCTACTGACACACGGCACTGCAACTGTGAAGTAGTAGAAGCTGCTTAGGAATGTGCTGTCGTTTATCACTGGCCATACAAAACCCAGTGCGCATTCAGTCAAGCCACCTCTTGTCCTGTTTCAAGTTTTGCTGGTTACACACACGATATCCGCTCAAACACGAAACCTACACTTGTCTTGTCCTTCCTACTGTGACACCCGGCTTCCGATTTCAAGTTTAATTTAGATCAGCATACGAGTATGAGAAGATCTAACTGCCGGTCCAGAGTGTCACAGTGTCGCTGACGGAAAATCTCTGCTTCCCAGTATCACATCGGCCTGAAAACTGTATGTACAGCGCTGAATTGTATAGCCCCTTTTCCATCCAGGAACAAGATAAACTGACGAATGGGGCGGAGCGTCAAGTTCAACCTGTTATTTACTTCCTCGTTGGTACTCGTCGCCATTGCATGATTGTGTGACTCGACTGTCACGGTCGCAGCGGCCGTGGGACTTCAACGCTACTAGGACCTCTTTTGACCCAGGATATTAGAATAGTGTGCACTGTTCGTCGTGACAGTGTCGCAGAGCGTAGCGAATGAGCAGCAGCGTTTGTTTGTCCACAGAGAGGCACGTGTGCGGTGTTGTCCCAAGCGTCAACCCAGCAGCGGCTACTTTCTGTTCTGCATGCTAAAACTTCGGCTGACGATGTGTCTCCGCGCGGCTGCCGTGCGTTCTTCCCGCCACTGACTGGGGGCTAGTTCGCCAGTTTGGTGAGGTGGCGAAAACGTTAGCACAAATCCGTGCTCAGTTTTATTACTGACCCCATCACCCCATTAATTTCAGGTGTGCAGTGAGTGTGTATATGCGGCGTCAAGTCAGTTCGGCAGTGTGTCACCCAGGCGGCCTTCGGTCGGTTTGGGGGGGGGGGGGAGGTCGGGCGGATTGGGTTCGGAATCTCGGCAATGTTCCACGAACATCAGATTCATGAGATTGACACCGCCCTGGGAGCACTGACCACCCTGCATCTTTCGCTAGCCCCTGTGGGTTCAGTCCTTGCCCAACCGGCCTGGCGAAAACGCGGTTAGCACAAATCCGTGCTCAGTTTTATTACTGTCCCGATCACTCCATTAATTCCAGGTGTGCATTGAGTGGGTGTATGCGTCAAGTTAATTCGGCAGTGTGCCACCCGGGCCTTCGGTTCGGGGGGGGGGGGGGGAGGAGGGCTGATTGGGTTCGGAATCTCGGCAATGTTCCTCGAACATTAGGTTGACACCGACCGCCCTGGGAGCTCTGACCACCCTGCATCTTTCGCTAGCCCCTATGGGTCCAGTCCTTGCCCAACCGGCCTACACTGACATCGTGGTTGTAAACTCTGAACAAGTAAACTGAACAGGTGATATGAAACACCCTCAGTCATATGCTGAAACCAAAAGTCATACCCGCATATGCAGGCAAGATGGAATTTCCCGAGGGGCGGGGGGGGGGGGGGGGGCACGGTTGACCCCAAAAAACAACAAAAAACGGGGGGGGGGGGGGGGGGTCGAGGCGGGAGTTATGGAGCTATTAGGGCCAAGCTCTAGTTTCTAATTTCTTCTCTTTACTGCTTATTCTTTTTCTTCAGCCTTTTACATTTCCCCCCTTTCTTGCCATCAGGATAGATTTTGTGTTCCGCCGCCCATGATATGCGCTTGTTGTGAAACTAACAACGTGAAACTGAGTTACAGTTAAGGAAATTTCCACCACTGAGTTTTCATCGAAGGAAAAAACAGACTGTCGCGGTCTCACTTAATATGTAGCATGGTTTACCGACATACAAACAACACTTTAGGTCTGTCTCTTTTTATTTGACCCGGCCACAGCCCAGACAGTCGAAAGGATTATTGCCGCTTTCCAGATATCACCGCCGGTTACGCGAGCCGGTATATGTCAGTCAGAATTAGGACGTCAAGTCATTCAGTCTGCACACCCGAGCGTTTGACCCGAGTGTCTAGTCCTAAATCGACACTGACTGACGACGAGGGTTGGGGTGGGTGTTTGGGGGTTTAACGTCCTTTTTCACCACATACGGGTGATATCAAAGACGGGGCAACAATGAAAAAGTCAGCACAAATATTTGGCCTCAGCCGGGATATGAACTCACGACTGACCCGAGCATTGGAAGTCCAACGCTCTACGATTCGGCCACCCCGGCTCCCGACTGACGACGAAGTTGTGTGTGTGTGTGTGTGTGTGTGTGTGTGTGTGTGTGTGTGTGTTGATATGGCAGACTATTTCATTCATTGCCGGTACGACTATTTGTACCCCAGCCAAATTGTTCAGTCTGCCAGTGCGGCCTCTGTCTCCGTGTCTGTCTCCGTGTCTGTCTCAGTGACTGTCGGCCTATGGTACTTCTGAACAACCTCCCGATCATGGGCGGATCAAGTACTAATGAGGGAGGTGGAGGGGGGGGGGGCTATGGTGCATAGGCGGCGGAAGCTTTTCTTAATGTGTCTTTTCCCCCACCCCCTCCCTCCCACCCACCCCCAATCCTGTGGCCAAGAAAGGGGAAGAAAACCAACCAACAAACAAACAAACCAAAAAATTGGGGGGGGGAGGGGGCTCATGACCAGAGTGTTGTTTACCCCGGCTCGACCCACAAAAGTGGAATTATCTGTAGCAATGTACACGTGACATAATGATATCAACAGCAGTTTGCGGACATAATTTCAGTATATGTCATATACTTAATATCTATACTACAAAACACACACACACACACACACACACACACACACACACACACACACACACACACACACACACACACACACACAGATGCGCTCGCGCGCACACACAAAAACTAGTCCCATAGAGGTGGTGACTGGACTCTTGTGCATGCGAGCACGGCTGATTTTGAAGAACAGCACTCTAAACACTTAATGCCGGAATGCAGAACTCGTACAGGCGTGACTTGTTTTTTACTCTCAAACAATCCAGTAATGTACGTGACTTCAATAACAAGAAAGCACTTGTGGTCCCTAAAGCATTTTGATAACTCACACTGATGTTATCTACGACATGCTTGGTCGTTGACACAGATTTTGTTGGGTTACTTGCCAGGGCCGGATCATTCTGAGGAAAGGAGGAGGGGGGGGGGGTCAAGGGGTTCCAGACCCCTCCAACCACGCCCCCCCCCCCCCCGCTGGTTGATTTAAAAAAAAAAAAACTAAAATCGGACATTCCTTTTGTGTGAATGCTGATAATTCCATTATGAGGTGTGAAAAGAAGCCTGTAACCCTAACGCAGGGGTTCTTGACCGACCCCTCCCCCCCCCTCCCATGCATGCGCTCCAGAATCCCCCTCCCTCCCCCCCCCCAAAAAAAAGAACAGTTTTGGAGTATAAAGTCGCCAGATAGTTTTGCTTTTGCTTCCATCACGAAGTGTGAGAAGAGTCTCCCCCCCACCCACCGCCACCCCACTCACTTGTTTGATTTTCTGAGCGTCTGCGCTCGCCCCCCCCCCCCCCCCCCCCCCCCCTTGATTTTCTAAGAGTCTGCCTCCCCCCACCCCCTCCCCCGGCCGCTGTTCAGTATACGCGTAGCCCCCACCCCACCCCCCTCCACACACACACACACACACACACACACACACACACACACACACACACACACACACACTCCTATCCCCACTAACAAAGTAGGCCCCGGCCTCGGTTTGGACTCCCCCTCCCTGCGGCTTGCGACTTACTTAGTGCTGTTATGTCGACTGACCAGAGCAAATAACAACCTATTAGAGCTTGAGGTAATGTACTCCCAAGTACACCCGTAGGATAGGGAGCGGGAATTAAGACCATGAAGGTTTTCACTTCGCCCGACAAATTAGTGCCTGATTCTGATGTTCTGACATTTTGAGATTCTACCCCGATCAGTGAAGGCTTAGAAAATCCAAATCAGGTATGTGTCGTACGTAGGTTGTGTCAGTTTCCCTTCTTTCTGTTTCATTATTTTCAGGAAGCGTGGAATGCGGCCCTGTCCCGCAGCCCCAAACCACACGGACCTCCATAGCATCATCTTACCATCATCCGGCTCATCTGCATCATCATGCATAATAAAAAAAAAAATTGCCCCAGCTCAGTTCCGAGCCCTCCGTGGATTCCACCCATGACCTGGGAGGAACACCACTGGAACTGGCAAAAAGTTGGGGCAGCAAAAACAACAACAACACAAATGGTGCTCTGTGTCCACTTCACCCCCGGGCCTTTACTGACTCTGAGGAGGCGTGACCTACGTTAGAAAGTGGGTGTTCGAGAGTTTAACGTCCGTTTCCACCACGTAAGGGTGATGTTAAAGACGAGGTAACGAGAAAACGAGCCAGCACAAATTTCACTGGCCCCAGCCGGCGGGATTCGACTGAACTCACGACCCGTGCATTGAAAGTCCAACGCGCTCTACCATTCGGCTATCCCGGCTCCCCGCCCCACACTGAGAACATCAAATCTGAATAATAATATTATAGTCTCAGTGACGGCTGTGATATAACGCTCTAATAAGGGCGTGACTGACCATGACTGAATACAATTCCGCCGTCACTGAGAGGCTCAGTGGCATAATCTCTTGTCAAATCCATGCTGCGTAGGCCCTTTTAGGTAAAATTTACCCTGCCGGGTCATTGACTGAGTATAACGGAACTGATAAGTAACTTCCTGGTTACTCTTTCCGATGCGGCTTGACATCACGTCCTCAACGGACATGACCATTGCCATGACTATAGCTGCGCACGCACCATCGTGTGATTGTCATACTATACTCGTAAATAAAACCGTGGGCGGCACATGCTCATACTCTGAAGTAGGATGAGAGGCGGATGAGAGAATTAGTCGTGAACTGATCATGAGTATCTATTTCGTGCGATACGTCGCTTCAGTCATCGTGTTGACAGTATAGATCTGGAGCTGGATGTGGCCCTAAGTGCGTGACGTGTTTCATCTTAACATACAATGAGACACACGACTTATGTTCGTATGTAGTTTTGGATGTGTTTGCTGAAGGTGTGTAACAGTCAGACATAGTCTACAATCATGTAAGGTTGGAGACAAGTGTGGGTGGGTGTTTGGGAGTTTAATGTCCTTTTCCACCACATATGGGTGATATCATAGACGGCGATGGGGCACGAGAAAAAGGCCAAATATTTGGCCCCAGCCAGGATTCGAACTCACGACCCGGAGGTTGGAGACAAATGTGTTGGTCTGCGTAATACTGCGCCAAGAGCGTGCGGACTTGATGCCTGTTCTGTTGAAAGCATGTTTTGAATAAGTCCTGGCGGAACTGCCCTCCCACTCCCCCCCCCCCTTCTCTCTCTCTCTTCCTGGTTCAGACTAGAGCAATTTATCTCCCCCTACCTCAGGCTTATATATCCACTCGCGTAGTGAAGCCTGATGGAACAGGGTTGCATTTTCTGCTTTTGTTGTTTTGGTTGGTTGCGTGGTCGGTCGATCTGTTAGTTGGGTGGTTGCTCGGCTCTTCATTTTTTTATTTATTTTATTTTGTTGTTGTTGTTTAAATATCAACCAAAGCACACTAAAATACTGTACGCTCTTGCTTTGTTTTTAAACATCAGCCCAAAGTACACTAAAAAATACTGCATGTTCTTGCTTTGTTTTTAAATATGAGCCCAAAGTACACTAAAAATACTGTACGTTCTTGCTTTGTTTTTAAACACCAGCCCAAAATACACTACAAATACTGTACGTTCTTGCTTTGTTCTTAAATATTAGCCAAAACACACTGAAGTACTGTACGTTCTTGCTCAGTTTGAGTTTTAAATATCAACCGAAAGCACACTAAAATATTGTATGTTCTTGCTAATTTTGGTTGAAATATCAGCCAAAAAGACTGCGCGTTCTTGCTTTGTTTTTAAATATCAGCAAAAAATACTGTACGTTCTTGCTTTGTTTTTAAATATCAGCCAAACGCACACTATAATACTGTACGTTCTTGCTTTGTTTTTAAATATCAGCCAAAAATACAGTACGTTCTTACATTGTTTTTAACTATCAGCCAAAAATACCTTGCTTTGTTTTTAATATCAGCCAGAAGCACACCAAAAATGCTGTACGTTCTAGATTTGTTTTTAAATATCAGCCAGAAATACTGTACGTTCTTGCTTTGTTTTTAAATATCAGCCAGAAACACACCAAAAATGCTGTACGTTCTAGATTTGTTTTTAAATATCAGCCAGAAATACTGTACGTTCTTGCTTTGTTTTTAAATATCAGCCAGAAACACACCAAAAATGCTGTACGTTCTAGATTTGTTTGTAAATATCAGCCAAACATACTGTACGTGTTTGCTTTGTTTTTAAATATCAGCCAGAAACACACCAAAAATGCTGTACGTTCTAGATTTGTTTGTAAATATCAGCCAAACATACTGTACGTGTTTGCTTTGTTTTTAAATATCAGCCAGAAACACACCAAAAATGCTGTACGTTCTAGATTTGTTTGTAAATATCAGCCAAACATACTGTACGTGTTTGCTTTGTTTTTAAATATCAGCCAGAAACACACCAAAAATGCTGTACGTTCTAGATTTGTTTGTAAATATCAGCCAAACATACTGTACGTGTTTGCTTTGTTTTTAAATATCAGCCAGAAACACACCAAAAATGCTGTACGTTCTAGATTTGTTTGTAAATATCAGCCAAACATACTGTACGTGTTTGCTTTGTTTTTAAATATCAACCAAAAGCCGCACACACAAAATACTGTTCGTACCTTTCACTGTTATCCTGCGCTCCGAAGTCGGTGCTGAAAAACTTCACCTCCATGATGCACAACGTAGTAATCCTTGCGTGAAACTTATGAGTGTTCCGAAAAAACTCAGTGAAACAACAGAGATCGCAGCGTATCGTCAGAACTTTCCTTGACGGTAGTTCCACATGGGCGTAAGTGTATACGTCCCGGCCCTGTCGGCCTCCAAACGATAAGTGATTTCTTTCGACAAGATTTAACTTGACGTCTCTCAATCAGCGCGCACGACTAAAGCTGTACTGGGACAGGTAATATATCACTCTAAAGGTGCGTCACCGTTTAACGAAGGGAGATAGACAGGGAGGGGAGGTGTTGTTCCCCTCCGGGGGGGGGGGGGGGGTAGGGCACGAGGGTCCTCCGGCTTCCTGCTTCCCCCCTCCAGCTTTGGAACACAGTGGTCACGCAGGCGGGCGAACCGTTTATCCCTTCATAAACGGCAGGTGCAGTGCCGGCTGACGAGGCCAAAGCCTGCAGAACGTGTGCTAGGTGCCGTGGCATTTGCAGGACACTTATTCTTATTTTGCTAGGGATTGTATGTGTGTGCAACGTATATGTATACAAATCTCAATGAAGCGCATTGAGCCGTTTCATTTGTTTTGATGAACCGTGGCGCCGGGACATTTCTATTTCTGCGGTTGCATTCTGACTTTAAACAACAACCAAAAAATCTCTGTTTTGTTGCTTTTATCTGTTACTGTAACACTTCCAATAAACACTAACCATTTTGCTGCTTCTTCTTCTTTCTTTTTTTTCAGAGGCGAAAACGAAATTCTTCCGGTTAATCCCATTAATGAGTTTTTAGCAAAGGATAAAATGAATGTTGGAACAGGGAACATATCCTATAATAATAAGGGCATTAATATAGGCGGCTCAAAGCGCCGCGAGCTAAACCCAACACGCACGCTCACGTGAATCACACGCATTCTCTCACACACTGGACACTATGATGAACACATTACAATCACGTGGTGCGAAAGGCCAGCTCAGCAATTTCAGTTTGTCGTTTTATCTATTTATCTACCGTCGAATAGTAAAATGACCTCAGCGCTCATCAGACAAAAGGCACCTAGTCCCTGTTACCAAAATTAACGGCGGTGGATATGCCTGTATACGAGTAAGTACGGTTCCGATAAACCTTACTAGTCGATAGGCGGGTCAATGAGTTGCAATAGAAGTTCCATATAGCTTGAGAACGTAAATAAGCCAAAGCCGGCACCCGTCACAACGTTGAACAGCTCTGTAAAGAGTATAGGCAATTGGATTACTGTGCCACTGACACACGTACAGCATACACACTCCGCTAACCGCTACCTTTATGACTTGTACTTTCTGTACAAGCTTGACTGTGCGGCATTTGTTTCCATGCTGTTGCCTGCGCGCATTACCGCCGTCTCGGTAGCGGATTTGACTTCAGTGACGGAGGGGATTAGCGTGAATCAGCTAAGAATGTCCAAGTCTGATCAACTGATGCGAGGATGGCTGAAACCCGCTTGCTATTAATAATTCACGCACACTGACGTAACTAGCTGATTTGTTTAGATCGGGTTTTACCTACGAGAGAACTGGTTGCGAAAAACTCCAAGAACTCAGATTGGTATTTATTCTTGACTAGGTGCTGTTCAAGTTGACACTTCTCTTTTGGTTTATACAAGCTGGATCGAAAGAAGCTGTGGGTACACTACACTTAATTTTTGACGGTTCTGTCAGTTTTCAACTGTCATTGGTCCAAATAATTTAATACAAAAAGGGCATAGTCCGGTGCAGTCTTTCGACTAAGTCCAAGGGAACAGCTTGCCAGCTCACCTCAAGTCAGGTTCTGCGTCAGTCGTGAGACGGCTTATGACCTTCAAGCGGAACCTCAAGACGCATCTTCTTTCTCTCTCTCTCTCTCTCTCCCATCCCCCCCCCCACCCCAACCCCAAAGGCGCCGTGAGCATGCTAAATGGCCAATCATCATCATCATCATCAAGTGACGAATACAAATTTCCTCTTGCAGATGTTTTCATTTGTAATTTCACTGACTAAGCATCACAGCCGAGGTAAGCATAGGGCATGGTGCTATTCAGTGAGTACGTACGTGTGTGTAGCAGTATAAAATTCAATTCAATTCATATTCAAAAATACTTAATTGCCTGTTTTATAATGTAACATTTCAAACAGAAAATTGTCTTCAGACCCAAGCAGTCGCTCCGTTCAATATGATATGATCTTGAGATAAGGGTGGGTGGGTGTCTGGGGGTATAACGCCGTTTTCCATCACGTATGGGTGATATCGAAGACGGGGCGATGTGATCTTGATAGAAAATAAGGCAATAATTATATAAAATTTCTCGACTAAGGCCAACCACTGATACTAGCTGAATCAGCACTGGGCTGATGTGCTGTGCACGATCGTGAGCGATGTGTGAACTAAAATTAACCTGTGGGTGACCCGAGGCTGTAGTCTGTGATTCCGTGTACCTGACCTACTCTACGTTTAAAGCTTTCAAGTGTTCGTCATCAGTAGCAGTGGCCGTGTTTAAACTCCCCCCCCCCCCCACCCCCCACCCCTAAAAAAACCCCAAAAAAACACAAAACCCCAAACCAAACCAAAACAACCACCAAAAACCAACCAACAACAACAACAAAAACAAACAAACAAACAAACAAACAAACAAACAAACAAACAAACAAACAAACAACAACAACAACAACAACAACACACACACACACACACACACACACAAACACACACACACACACACACACACACACACACACACACACACACACACACACACACACACACACACACACACACACACACACACACACACCTAAACAACTGTATCTACAAACAAACATGGGACCGTGAAACACAAAACACACAACCAACCAAACAGAAGTACAGTGTCTGACTGCACACCAGGATCGGCCGGGAGTCAGGTAACTGAAATCACGACCATCACTTAAGTATTATAGCGATTCCTATCTTAACGATCAGGGTTTGTGGATCAAAAATGGTACTTCTCGTGTATCTCAAATAATGAACGCAGACTCACTGATTGCAATGCACGAGCTCTTTCTGAGTTTTGTCTTTAGCTCAGTGGGCGCGGAGGAGAACAACAGGCAAATTATTATGTGCATGAGAAAGAGAATTCGCGACCTGGACACGACCAGCAAATTTATTCTAGCTCTTGTTTTCCCCCAGCACACAAGTTTTGTTTTGCAGCGATTGCCTTCATCGTTTCAGCCCTGCATCAGAATGGCTTTAAGTCAAAGGAGAGGCTTAGCAGGATGTTAGGACGGCCATTTCGTCAGTTTCACACACACACACACACACACACACACACACACACACACACACACACACACACACACACACACACACACATTCTCAGTCTCTCTCTCTTTCTCTCCCTCCCTCTCTCTCTCTCACACACACACACATACACACACACACACACACACACACGCGCGCGCGCGCGCGCGCATGCACACGCACACACACACTCTCTCTCTCTCTCTCACACACACACACTGACACTCACACAATAACGCACATACTGACATACATGTACTGATGTAGTTGCACACGGAGTAGAAGTGAGCAGTTCGTGACTGCACACCCCACAGCCCGGGGAGTTCTTTTTAACGAATACCCCTGCGCGTCGTGTTCCTTGTTTAGGTCAAGGCGCAACTTCGAAAAAAAAAAGTCTTTTAATTTTGAGAACGTTACTTTGATGTCAGCTTTCGTTTAACAGAAGACCAAGACATGCACTTGATGTCATGTGCGTCTGTGTGTTTGAGGCCTTATCAAAGAGTCATTTACGAACCTCCCCCACCAACCATCCCCTTTTCTGTCTTTCACACACACACACACACACACACACACACACACACACACGCACGCTAGCACCAGACCTGCCTACCCACCAAACATGACATGAGTAGTGCCAAAAACCAAACGAGTAGTTTCCTGGCCAAATGAGTAGTCCTAACGTATCCCAACCGAAATGTGCCAGCTTGTTGCTTAAGCTACAACTATTCTATTCTTTGGCTTGTTTGATTCGACTGGTTACAGTGTACTACCATAGTATCTCAGGGTTTTTTTGTGTTTTGTTTTGTTTTTTTTAAAGCCAAATTTCTTTCTACCGGGTATTTATACATCATTTGAATGAGTCTCGTTCAAAAAGCTGGATCGGCGCGAGCAAAAGTTCAGATCAGATTTGACGAAACGCTAACCGCTAAATTACATAGATTTAGGGGGAAAAAATGTGTAGTGGGGCAATTAAATGCGTAGTTGCGTAGTAAACCCAAAATTATTTAGTTTTCTATGGTCAATGTGTAGTGTAGGCAGGTCTGTAGCACGCACGCACGCTAGCACTGCACTTCAAAAAAAAACAACACACAAGGCAAACAGTAGTTTTAGCCGTGTTTTACTACCGCTCATTGCCTTGAAAAAAAGAAAGAAATAGAAGACACGCAAAATGAATAATGTGGAGTATACTCAGGCTGTGAGTGCTTTAAAAGAGCAAAAGTACATATTATGTTTATTCCGGTACAACTTCACCAAAAACAAAAAAAGTTCCCCAAAATGACTAGGTGTTAAAATGCAGCAGTGAGTGAATATTCAACTACAAACAGGCAACCTAGTGAACAAATAGAAGAAATAAAATACATGATTACAATTTTGACAAATAGACAAAAATGTATATGATTACAATTTTGACTCGGTAATTCTGTGAATAGACGTGTTCAGCAAAAGCACAGTGATATCAGGAATGTGTACATCGCACCTGTTGAATAAATGCACAGGAAACCTCAGTACAGAGTACATGCACTGACAACGGTCAAATATACAGCAGTGTATTCAGCATCGTGTCATTGTGTGCAGGAATATCTAGCCCGGCGGAGGGACAATGCCTTACGGACGCAACTCAGTAAACTATCTACATTTTTAGACGTCCGTGTAAAAAAAAACCTACACAGGAACCGGGCTTCAGTTAGGCACTTTTTTTTTTACGCACCCGTCCAGGTTGTAAACACAAACTTTACATCGAAGTACACGACTGCCCGTGTACGCCTTACTGACGCAACTCAGTAAACTATCTACATTATTAGACGTCCCTGTAAAAAAAAAAAAAAAAACCCTACACAGGAACTTCAGTTAGGCACTTTTTTTTTTACGCACCCCGGCGTCCAGGTTGTAAACACAAACCTTACATCAAAGTACACGACTGCCCGTGTAACACACAGCGCTTGATTTATGTTCGCACCGACCTTGGCCCTCGAGAAAGACTGACACAACCGTACAATTTAAGCAGACTGTGCCCGCAGCGAAAACAATGATAGGGGATAGACTGAGGCGGATCTGTGATGAAGGAATTGAGTGTGCGGTAGTTCATCACATAAGTAGTCATAGCGAGCCAAGTAACATAGTCTGGGTTCATTCAACCGTGACAGTTAGCAATGACGGTAAACCGCCAATTAAGGCACCATATTCGTACTATTTGATGGTATTTGCATACATATAACATGAAATTCCAGGTACATGTAACAGTATAGGTAGGCCTACCTGCACATGTGTCGCATTCAAACGCTTACAGAAACAGTGGGTGGACCAGAAACTGTTACGTAATAATGTACTGCTATAGCAGAATGTGACGGACACTGATACTGTCAGTACAACCGGTCAAAATTAGACATTTCCTTTGTGTGGTTGTCACTGTCGCTTATGCAATGCATGTCAGCTGCTACGACAATGCTCGCGGCTATAGGCAAGAAGTTTGTCATAACATTTAGCTTGAACACTGACAGAAAGTATTTGGCATCATCGAGGATCGGCCCGTCACGTTCAGCTGACACCTGGCATTTGCATTGACATCAACTGAACTGCTGTTAGTCATTCGTAAGATTATAGTGTTAACGGAGTGGGCATTTTTGTCAGTGTGCCAGTAGAAACTGACGACACCTGCATCATTCGTTGGTAAGCCTCTCCCCCCCCCCCTCAGTCTCTCTCTCTCTCTCTCTCTCTCTCTCTCACACACACACACACACACGCGCACGTACACACACGCCGCTTGAAATTAAAATCCGCCAGATCGCCGCTTGTACCATAGAAGGCTGTGGTCGAAATCCGTTTGAGTAAAGTTATGAGCCAACAAACTGGTTTCTGAAAGCGTCCACATAATCATCCACATTACGATCAACAAACTAACACGAAACCCTAGCTTATAACAGGCTCGAGAGCGGAAAGTTTTCAATATTGAATCACAAACCGAAGTATGCCTACAGTCAGTGTTAGCAGCCCTAGGCGCGTGTATAAGCAAGGAGTGTAGACTTATCGTACACACCCTGTAGTTGAAGTAAGAGAGGGATTGCTGTGAGCCTATTCCGTCGGCCGGCTGAGGGGGAAAAGATTATACATGTGTACTTCCGCAACACGCCGGGGGCGTCGGAACCACGGGGGCCCTGGGGGCCCAGGCCCCCGTTCCATTTTTGGAAGGGGGGCCCGAATATCTTTGGGCCCCCCTTGCTTTTGATAAGAGGAGAGGGGGCCCACCAGAGGTGGGGCCCTCCTGCTCTGCTGTCGCAGGACACAAACCTTGGCAGTCAACACACACACACACACACACACACACACACACACACACACACACACACACACACACACACACACACACACACATCATCCTTCTTCACCCCGGCCGTATGGCTCACCCGACCTAGTGGGCCCCCCTTCCTCTCAGCATCTTCCTACGCGCCTGTCGCTGTCAACACGGGCCTGTAAAACCAGAACGTACACACACACACAACATGTACGTTTCAGCAGTCTGGGAGACAGATCTCACCTGTCACATACATTTGCGCTGTGTCGACAAAAGTTCAGTGTGCCTCCCCTAAACTTCGTTTTTGTACCTACAAGCAGAATTATGTGTCAGTCACTCTTATTTAGAAACGGGAACATTCGGACCTTGATGAAAAAGAAAGTTCCCACATTTTTCAATAAGCTGAACATACGAGGCAATTAATGGAACAAGACTGGACACAATATATTGCACTTGCTAACATAGTGTACAGAAATGACCAAGTACTTGTAACGATACAATAACGCGAGCAAGCAGTAGTAAACTGATTACATCTCTTAGATAGAAACAAAACTAAAGAAGCAACCAAAAACCCCCACATTAGACAGTGGTAGACATATAGACAGTACTGAGTGTGCGACGGTGCAGAATCAAAAGTGTCAGGTATGTCATTTGTGTTCATTTTGATTTGTTTTTAACCATGGGAGGAAAGTCGATTCAAACTCCATGTTATCCTAATGAAAGAAGTTTGGGTATGGTTTTATGTACACTGTGACGACTCTCTGGCGGGCAATGATATAAAAAAATAAGTTTGTCATAACATTTGAAAAATGAAAGCTTGAACATACGTTCTCAGATCATCGATAAACACAAAAAGTTCAGTGTGTCAACATGTGACCACAAGGAAACAAGGTTTCAGTGGACAGTTTGAAGTGCACGAATCACACACCATGCCAACTGGGTTACTTGGTGTGTGGGGTAGGCGGCAAGCAGCAGTCTGTTCATACTTATCAGTGGAGACTGATCCAGAGGGTTGTGCCCATTTCACGGCCCATCACCTTGCTGGGTGGACACCTGTGCTACACAGCGTCCAATAGATTCTTCTCAGTCTTCTCCTCGCACACCATCACAGGCGGCAAAAGGAACTTCGGTGACGTTGCCGTTTTCTCCCCCCTCCCAAAAAGCTTGGTGTGTATGGTGAGTTGCTCGCGTCGGCACACCGTTCGCTCAGCTGTTGTAACAGGGGACACTGCTGTAAAATATAGTCAGTGTAGTCCACTAGATAAGGCTAGGCGCGGAAACAGCGTCCGGCACTGCCTCCATGTTGAGCTTCAGGGCGAAGGTGCGGACGCAACCCAAGCAGGACTTCTTCGACCCCAGATCGGTGAAGGCGCAGATAAGGACGTCGTTGCTCCGGTGGGCCACAAAGATCTCGCTGGGCGCTTTGGCGATGAGCGTGTGGTCGTCCACACGCATGCACTGGAACTTCACCTCGCCCAGGAACAACGCGTAGATGGCGGTGCAAGGCAACGCCAGGCTCTTCAGCAGGCCCTGGGCTTCCGCTTTGCTGATGGTGACACCGGAAGTGGCAGCCAGCTTCTCGCCGTCCAGGTCGAAGATGGCGGCCATTTTGAGGTTGCCCTCCGTTCGGAGGTTGTCGACTATTTCACTCCACGTCATCAGTTCAAGCATAGTAGTTCCGAGAAAGAGAGAAAGTTGTTGAGAAGGTGCTGTGGAGACTGATACAACAGTCGATGTCCACAACAGACGTACAGTCAGTACTCAAAGAGGTTTGCACAATGCAAGAAAATTCAGTAGTATATTCAGCTGAGCTGATATCTTTCAAACTGCAGACGCCGCAAGATCTTCCACAGGTACAATGTCAATGACCGGCACTGAGTCACTTTTCTAGAACCACTCACTTCCGGTCTGCCCTCAGCAATAAACAAAATAACCTCGTGGGCGTGGCACGTCTCTAGTAGCGCGTTGTGGGTTCAGTCAGACTGGCCAACAAACTGCAACTAACGCGGTCACAAACAGAGGAGAAGAGGTACCCTCAGTTAGCTCAGTTACCACTGACAATACGCTCGGTGTTAACATTGAAGCCGGACGGTTTGTAGCGAAGCCAAATTATCCACGCAAGTTTCAGAAGCCACCACAGTATGAAACCGAAAGACTGAGCAACACAATCACAATGGCTGGGACCGCTGAGAATGCTCCTTGCAAAACGCTGACCATCGGCTGAAGTAGCGAAGCTTTGTACTGGCAGATCACACGGTTGATGTCCGTTCTTAGCTCGCCCCTCCGCGTCTCCCAACCGTGGTGATCACTGAGAGTAGGCAAGAGCCGACAGGCACAGAGTTGCAAAGAACGAACCTTGTGTGTACTGGCTGGCTATTTGTACAGTCCACGAGCCGACTGAAGATGGCTATTTCTGTCCAGCGGAAAAGGACCCTGCTATGTTTCGCTGTAAGTTCAGGCTGCCCAGCGCTTCGGCTTTACGTTCGTTCTTCACACCTGACGAAGCAGTTGTAATCGCTTTACATGGCCTTGTTCCTGCTATACCAGTCGCCTGAATACTCCATCTTCCTCTTTAGTCTAATTTGCCGGAGGTCCGGCTTAGTGTAGAAACAATCAGAGTATCTTAGCGCTTTTCCTCGTTCGTGTTTCAGTCCTCTTCAAGTTCACCGACTCAGTGACATAACCTTTGCGGCCGGAAGGGCTTAGACATGTCTTGATGCGGCGCACACAACCACCATCCCCACAAATGCTTGTGGTTTTACCGTCTGCACGATTCACTGTCAGTGATGTAGGCACCGAACTGACTCCGCAATTAAACGGATTTTGCTAGGCCGTTTCACTGAGCAAACCCTAATCAAGTTAATCGGATAGTGTTTCAGCCGGTGTGCCGTTGTTAATTATGCACGCGGTCACACAGCACACATCGTAAAAAGAAAGAAAAAAAAAAAGAAAAGGCTAAAACCGACGCTTAAAACAACAACAACAAAAAAAAATGGAGAACCACGTAAACCGTGACACTGAGGTCACATCATCATAGTTTGGATCATCACACTGAGGTGTCTACACGGCCGGGATGTCAGTGTGCACGACTGACTGAGAGGCCTCTGATGTGAACAGGCCAACACCTTCACTGAGTATACACAGACTGGAGCAGTACACTTCCGGCGTGGATATTTTCGGACTGATGTACAGTTACAGTGGGAGTGACGGACAGATCCCGTCTCTTTTACGCCCTGGCCGCTGGCAGGTTACGTTTACCTGCCCGGCTCACACAGACTGAAGTGAGTGGGAGTGCGTCAGTGTCGGCGAACTGAGTTTGCCCGGCGGTGTCAAGATGTGTCGTGTGTCAGACACAGTAAAGTTGGGGGGGGGGGGGTCAACTGACGCCCCACCGTTAATGCTCGGGTCGTGAGTTCGATTCCAGCTGGGGCCAAATATTTGTGCTGGCTTTTTCGTCGTTGCCCCGTCCTTGATATCACCCGTATGTGGTGGGAAAGGACGTTAAACCGGCCCCCAAACAAAGCCTGCTGACCGATTAGCAGGTGCCGTACGCTCATAATAAGTGCAAGTTGTTATCACGGCAGTAATCCTCTCCGCATGAGTGCCGGAAACTGGCAATGAACTTGGGAACACCGGCATCAGTGAAAAACAAATAATAAATTATCGAACCATCCAAACAAACAACAATACAACCCAACAAACAACGCGGAAATTGCCAACAACAAAACAAACATTCCTCATTGATGCACCGACCCACCCCCACCCGTGGCACCACCCCTCCTACGGCCCGGAACACGCAGAGAACTTGACCGAGACTCGAAAACTGATTGACCCGGACGGACGGCACCGCTCGGATCATTCTAAACGGCCGGAACACTAAATTCAGAAACGAAGGACTGAGGTAAAAACAGTAGTGAACAGCCCACAGCTACTGTAAACTGACGAAATCAACAGGATTTGTAAACACGGAGTGGTATGACGGTGTTCCAACTGAGCGGAACGGAGTTAAATTTTCGACGTTATCAAGTTGTAATTTTACAATGACTCTAACTGATCTTCAGGAAGTCGTGTAGTACCGAGGTTTTTTTAGTAGTGCCGAAAATGTTGTTTCAAAAAGCAAAAGACAAACAAAACAACAACAACAACAAAATCTAAACAAGAAACGTTCTGCAAAGCAGCCAGTCTCTGGTTTAGTCCAGCTGACCACTCAGGAGGCGGCGGCTTGCAGCCCAGCCAAGTTTCATGTCAAGGGGCACGATTTTATATCCGTTTGTTTGTTCGTTGATGTTGTTTATTTGTTGTTTGTGGCGTTGGCCAAATCTGACAGCTTACACACGGTGAGTTGGAAGTCGTGTCCAGTCCGCTGCTCTTGGCAACCAACCCTGTTAGTGTGTTACGCAATCAATACCCTGGCTCTCACCTGTGATCTATGGGAGATAATTCAAATCACTTTTGTTATTCAGTCCCTTGGTGCAGCGTGGACATGGTTGTTACGCATAGTGGTATAATTCTGGCTTTAATACCATGTAGAGAAGCTGGACGTTCGGTGCATTTGACGTCCTGATCTTTCATGGTAAAATGCAATCGGACGCCGGAACAGCGAAAAAGGGAGGACTTTACAGATGAAGCCTGCTGCAAGGAATCGGGGGAAGATGGATCCTGAGAAAACAACACTTGTTCCAAACCAGGACACGAGACCAAATCTTCCGACCGGGAAACATTGGACGAAGTGCGTCAGTCGTAATCTGCTTCTCTGTTTATTCCTTTTCTCTTAGATGTGGTTGTATATTGCAAACGGTTGTATATTACTGATGTTTCAGTACTAGAGCGAGAGGACTGAGCAACCTGATGGATGTCAACGTTGTTTACGATCTGCTCAGTGACAGACATTGTAGTAGTGTCACACACAGATCAGTTATGCCATGAAGCCTTGCACATAGGTATTCAAATATGCTGTGTGGAATGACCAAAATCCAATAACATATTTTTTTCTGGTCATTGCGTGATTTAAATATTTGTGATTCCAGGAAGTTGTAACGCTTACATTGTCACGTGTTGGGTACACATATATATTGTACATTTTGCTTGTATGTGGATGCAGTCTGCTTACCATTTCTGTCAACCTCCAATAATTTTCTAGGTTCGAGCAACGACAGTGGACTGTGACGCTGATTTTGGGAACTGCCATGCTTTATTCAGCTCGAACCATCATGCCAGTTTGCATTACAGCTATTGCAGATGAAAGGAACTGGGATAAAACGGAATCAGTAAGATCATGTAGAAAGTGCATACATACACGTACATGTTTGGTAACAGTCGGTAATGCTGTGTTAATGGTTAGGTTTTTGTAAAACTTTTATTCTTAACTTTTCATGTAGATGATTACATCTGCTGTCATTTGGAGAAGAAAAAAAACACACACAAAAACTATGCGCTGATCACATCCAGCAAACTGAGATGATGGTAGAGATACGCAAGACTGCTGCATACTCACCAGTTTTTAAGCAAATGCTCTGATTTCTTCATTCATGTGCTCTAAATAATATTGAGAGGTGTGGGTCTAGAAAGTGAATGCGGTAGGGGGAGATGTGGGTACTGTGTCTGGACAGTCATGATAAAACATCATCATAATAGTACATGTAGTAGTAACAGGGCTTAAAGTCTTCCACCTTCGGCTAAAAATATTCCTCCCTGCAAAAAATGTTTCCTCTTCTGAGGCACTCGAAATCATGCCAAAATGCACCAAATTACACAAATTTTTAGTCTTAAAAAAAAATACGGTTTAACCTTCGCACGACGTCGCTATTTACTACACACGAAGGACATCGTGGGGCCGTGCGGACCCATACTTCTCACAGAGGGAAAAAATGTGCATACCCTTCCGAAGACGTCGTGGGGCCGTGCGGACCCATACTTCTCAAAGAAGGAAAAACGTGCATATCCTTCCGAGGACGTCGTGGGGCCGTGCGGACCCATACTGTAAAAATAGTAGTGGAGAAAGGTAGTGTAGAGTAATGACGGTCTGTTTGTAAAGGGGGGGGGGGGGGGGGGGAGGGGTGGTAATGGGCAAATGTCAAAATTTGAGTAGAATTGACAGTGTAGAATTGTTGTTCAAACCAAAACATTCACCTGGGCCAGGAAGGGTCTCCATCCCAGAGACCTATGACACATTGCAGTGAAAGCCGAAAGGAAGCTGCAAGGCCGACCCCCCTTTCTAACACCCAGGACAACAACGAGAGTAGCCACATAGAACATCAGGACAATGTATGAAGTAGGAAGGACCATACAAGTAGCAAGAGAGATGAAGAACTACAAGACTGGAGTACTGGGACTGAGTGAGACAAGGTGGCTACAGACAGGAGAGCTGAGATTTTCATCGGGAGAGCAATTGCTGTACTCTGGACACACAGAGGATGGAGCCCCCCACACTGAGGGCGTGGCCCTGATGCTGGCACCGGAAGCACAGCGGGCACTAATCGGCTGGGAGTCTGTTAACTCCCGCATCATCACAGCCAAATTCATCACCAAGAAAAAAGACATCAAGTTGAGCATCATCCGGTGCTACGCTCCCACCAATGGAAGAGGAGAAAAAAGATGACTTCTACCAACAACTGCAGACAGTGATAGATAGAGGAGGAGCCAAGGACATGACCATACTGATGGGAGACTTCAACGCCAAGATCGGATCAAACAACACAGGCTACGAGGACACCATGGGAACACACGGACTGGGACAGATGAACGAAGATGGTGAGCGCTTTGCAGACTTTTGTGCCCTGAACCAGCTAGTGATAGGAGGCAGCATCTTCCCACACAAGCGCATCCACAAGGCCACATGGAGATCACCGCACCATGTCACGGAGAACCAGATTGATCACATCTGCATCAGCCGGAAGTTCAGGAGATCGTGGCGAGATGTGCGCGTGATGAGGGGTGCCGATGTATCATCAGACCACCACCTTCTTGCAACAACATTGAGACTTCGGCTTAAGAGACACACCAACGCCAACAACACACGGACCAGGTACAACGTTGGACTACTCAGGACCACAGACACACAAGCAGCATTCCGGATCAGCCTTTCCAACAGGTTCCAGCCACTGCAAGACCTGATAGAAGACAGTGGATGGATATCGAGACACAGTGGGAACACAGCAAGAAACTCTGGCACGACAATGAGTAGAGGTCCTGAGAAAGCGAAGACCCAACACAAGGAATGGATCTCTGTTGATACCATCCAGAAGCTGGAAGTTAGGAAAGAGAAGAAAACTGCACTGAACACGAGCCGAACAAGAAGAGCTAAGAGCTAAGGCAAAGGCACAAGAGGAATACACAGCAGCTGACAGAGGAGTGAAGAGGAGCACCAGGAAGGACAAGAGGGACTACATCGACAACCTGGCCAGTCAAGCAGAGGTAGCAGCCCGACAAGGGAATCTAAAAGACCTGTACCAGGTGACCAAGAAGCTCGCGGGCAAATTTCAGCAGACAGACAAACCAGTGAAGGACAAGAACGGGCACCCACTGACAACAACTGAGGACTGAACAGCTGAAGCAATGGGCAAAACACTTCAGGGAGCTGTTAAATCGCCCCATCCCTGAAACACCACCAGACATCCCACCAGCAGAGACAGAACTACCCATCAACTGCGACAAGCCCTCTAAGGCGGAGATCAGGAAAGCCATCATGACACTGAGAAATGGGAAAGCTGCAGGGCCGGACGAGATACCAGCAGAAGCCATCAAAGCAGACACAGAGACAGCCGTCAACATGCTGCACAGCCTATTCAGCAAGATTTGGGAGAAGGAAGAGGTGCCAGCCCAGTGGAAAGAAGGGATCATCATCAAGCTGCCAAAGAAAGGGGACCTCAGGGACTGCAGCAAATACCGAGGGATCATGCTCCTGTCAGTGCCAGGCAAGGTTCTCAACAGAATTCTACTGCAGAGGATGAGGGAGGCAGTCGACCCCATGCTCCGAGACCAGCAGGCGGGCTTTCGCAGGAACAGGTCCTGCGCTGACCAGATCGCCAGCCTACGCATCATTGTTGAGCAGTCACTGGAGTGGAACTCCCCCCTCTACATCAACTTCATAGACTATGAGAAGGCTTTCGACAGTGTAGACAGAGAGGCGCTGTGGAAGCTGCTAAGGCACTATGGAGTTCCCGGGAAGATCATCTCCCTGATCCGTTGCACATACCAAGACATGAGCTGCAGGATTGCCCATGCCGGCCAGTCGTCAGAAAGCTTCGAGGTGAAGACCGAAGTCCGCCAGGGATGCCTGTTGTCCCCGTTCCTCTTCCCCCTGGTCATCGACTGGATCATGAAGACCACTACAGCAGGCAGGAAAAACGGGATACAGTGGACACTCTGGACGCAGCTTGATGACCTCGACTTTGCGGACGACCTGCCGCTCCTGTCTCACAGCCACAGCCAGATGCAGGCCAAGACTACGTGCCTGGAAGCCACATCAGCCGAAACAGGGCTCAAGATCAACAGGAGGAAAACTGAGCTGATGAAGATCAAGACCACTGCCAACACACCAGTCACAGTCGGCGGAGAGCCCATCAGGGAGGTAGAGTCCTTTGTCTACCTGGGGAGTGTGGTTGATGGACAGGGAGGCACAGACCGAGACGTCACAGCCAGAATCGGCAAGGCAAGAGCAGCAATGGTCATGCTGAAGAACGTCTGGGCATCCAAAGTTGTCAGCATAAGAACCATACTTCGCATCTTCAACTCCAACGTGAAGTCAGTTCTGCTCTATGGATGTGAAACATGGAGGACAACGAAGACGATGCAGCAGAAGATCCAGACATTTCTCAACACCTGTCTGAGGCGCATCTTCAACATCCGATGGCCAGAGAAGATCCGGAATGAAGAGCTGTGGGAGCGAGCAGGGCAGGAACCAGTGGCCAAGCAGATCCTGCGGAGGAAGTGGGGCTGGATTGGACACACCCTCAGGAAGCCAGCATCCAGCACCACACGCCAAGCCCTGACATGGAACCCGCAGGGGAAAAGGAAGAGAGGCCGGCCTCGCAACAGCTGGAGGCGGGACACTGAGGCAGAGCTATATAAGGAGGGGACCAACTGGACTGGAGTGGCAAAAATAGCCCAGAACAGAGTGCGATGGCGAAGGGTTGTCGATGGCCTATGCTCCACTTGGACCCAGGGGCTCTAAATAACTAACTACCCGGGCTTGCCCAGAGAGCTCTATACACAGCTTTCCTGTTCTCGCCCACGTGCAAAAGAATGTGCTGCAGGCCTGGTGGTACACTGGCACTTCGTGCAGAGAAATGGACCATGTGAAATTGTTGATAAACAAAGCCAAGGTTTACAGAAAGAACGCACGGTTTATTGAGTGCACATGATACAGAACAACAGGATATGGGAGAAAAACCTACCCGTGTTCAGCAAATTCATAGCTCAAGACCTCCATGATGGAAAAGATGCGAGCACTCCACTTCCTGTACTTCAGTCTCACTATGACAACGTGGGTCCGCACGGCCCCACGACGTCCTCGGAAGGATATGCACGTTTTTTCTTCTTTGAGAAGCATGGGTCCGCACGGCCCCGCGATGTCTTCCATAGGTACAAAAACTTTGACTTTTATTTATTTATTTACTTCTCGCTTAAATTTAATGATCTTTTAGGACATAACAGTTTTTCAGGTGCCTGAGGCATTTTTAAAAGCTCATTAAAAAATTCCATCTAGTTTAAGAGATATTCGCAGTTAAACACCGTTCTGGGGCCACACGGACCCACGACAGCTGGCGAAGGTTAAGTGCCCATGTGTCAAACTATGTCTTGATCCTGTATGTGTCTGCACCTGTATGTATTTGTGTAAAAAAAAAAGTAATAATAATATAAAAAAAAATCCTTTGGAAAAAAAAAAGAAAAGTGTTTCCTCCTCTAAAGCACTTAAAATCATGCCAAAAATGCACCAAAATTGCAAAGATTTTAGTCTAATTTAAAAAAAAAAATTCTCAGGGAAGCATGCCCTTGGTCACCACTAGCATAACGTGTCTGCTTTTCAGACGCATGCTCATGGTTTTGCCAGTTTGTCAGTAAATGCTACGCAGTTTTTTCTTCTTTTGGATCATGGATCATGTAATAATCATGATAATAAAACCAACTGTACTTTACACAGGGAACTGTGCTGTCTTCCTTCTTCTGGGGGTATACCTTGACACAGTTTCTTGGTGGCTACTTGAGTGACCGAATTGGAGGGGAGAGGGTTCTTCTGGTTGCATCGGGCCTTTGGGCATCTGTCACCTTCTGCACCCCATTCCTGATACAGTTGTCAGACCACAAACCGACTGCTCTTTACATCATTGTGGTGGCCCGTGTCATTCTGGGTCTTTGTCAAGGTAATTTAATTTCACCTTTACCCTGGTGACAAACCACAATTTTGTTGTCTGTGCACTGTCTCGGTTGCTAATAAAATGTGCTCTGCCAGTTTGGTATAAGTTTGGTTCAAGAAATTTTAAAGTCTGAACTAACCATTCTCCCTTTGGCTAGGGAATTGACCCACCCTCTCAGTCTCGGCTACAAGCCAACAGGCAGCACTGTCGCTCCTTTTGGTAATGCTGGATTCAGGTCTCCTGAAGTGAAGTCACGTGGCCGCTTTTACGACTTTACATAATGCGACACATTTTACAACGGAATGTTGCCATAAGATGGTCACAGTAAAGATTTATAGGTGTTCAGTTTTATATCCTTTGTAATTGTGACCGTTTCATTTTGGATAGTGTGTGTTTCAAAACCTTTGTAAATGCTTTGTATTGTTGTTTTAGGTGTTCACTTTCCGGGGGCTACAAGCATCCTCTCACGAAAAGTCCCAGAAGACAGAAGATCTCTTATATTCAGTTTAATTGCGACAGGTGCAAACTGTGGGTACGTTACTTTGTTTGATGTATTTTTACTTTGTCACTGGCTTGTTCACTGGATTTTCTGAGCACTTTTGGTGTGAAATTGAAAGATACTTCTGATGTTCAGATTTCTGTACTGTACACATCACTTGGGTGTGCCTCAGCACCAGGGTTTTGTTTTCTTCCCTCTTTTTTCCGCTGCATGTTTTTGCTATTTGCCGTGTAATGGAGTCTTACAATTGCTATAGCAGTGAAAAAAAAAAACAACAACAAAAACACGACAGCTGTTTTTGGCAATCGTGTCCCATGTATTCAGATGCAAGTTTTGTACTAGATCTGTGTAAGGGCACATTGCCTCAGTCCTGCAGAGTCCAGAATAAAATGCAGCAAATTTATCTTTTTTTCTGTTTGAATGAAGTGCATATGTCTTTCTCATATCTTTGAATTGATAGTGATGCTAAAAAAAAGCAAAAGAGGTCTGTCATATATTGCTGCTGACATTTTCCGGTTGGGGTTTCTAATACATGTAAAAGTAATACACCCCTTTGAATTCAGGGTCCGTACAGGTCATGGAATCCTGGAAAAGTCATGGAATTTGAAAATACATGTAGCTTTTCCAGGCCTGGAAATAGCTTTTCCAGGCCCGGGCAGCTTGGTGATTACTCACTGGACTGTTCGCCAAAAATACCAACAAACTGCCTTCCCATCAGGCTAATGGCTGACTCTGAACTTTGGTCTTGCGACTGTGATAACTTGGATGATCTCAGAATTTCTACCCTCGCGTGTGTCAGTGTGAAAGAGGGCGAGGAAGCTGTCATGGGAAACAGGAGAGTTGGCCTGGAAAAGTCATGGAAAAGTCATGAAAATTTGAGACTGTGAACCTGTATGGACCCTGTAAATTACAAGACGGTGTTTTACTATCCCTTACTATTCAACTGTGTATGTGTGTGGACCTGCACTGCTTATGTTGGTCTGCTGCTTGTTGACTATGGTTATAGTACATGCACAGTTCGTTGTTGTACATGTACATTTAAACCTGTGTAGAGGGACCACCCAGGGGACCCAGACGGAATGGTCACTTTGCGGTCACCTTAAGCAGAAAGCACTGCCAGCGTGAAAATCGAACGGAACACATTACTTCATACGGACACACCAGTCCATGGTGACTGTGGCCATCGAAAGGCAGTGCCAGCCAGCATGTCATGCTGAACACAGCTACCTGCTTCACATCAGCTCAGCCGTTCCAATGTTGATTGCTTGATCCTCTTGTTCTTCACACAGTTACATCCAGTGAGGTGGTCACCTTAAAATGCACCCTGGAAAACTTTCAATCATTTAGCAATTTTCAGCCAAGTTCCTATGCCTTCAGCCTTAAAAAACAAACAAACAAAAAACCCTCAAAGTTTCTGCCAAACAAACCGCCAGGTGTAAATGTCTTGTCCATTATTTTACTTTTGGGTGCCAGGAGAGGCCATAAATGCCTTTAAGGGGTGGGAGGATGCGTGGGTAGAGAGCCTCGCAAGCAAGTAGGCAGGGGTAGCAGAGCTGGCCAGACAACAAAGACTATCTTGCGGCAAAAGTGGAGGTGGTGGGTTACCATAATGCAAATAGATAAGTAAACAGTTTCAAACACTATCAAACACAAATCACCCTCAACAACACAGACACAGCTACACTGTCACACACGTGAACAAAATGAAATAAATACACAGCAAGAACTGGCGCAGTGTTCTGGTATACAGTGTCCGTGTGTCAGACTGGCTGGTACTGCAGTTTTGGTGACCACAGTCATATTGCACAGGTGGTTGTCTTGTAATCAGGCAACACAGATGATTTTTGCTGGGGAAAGTATATTGCGTGACCACCTTAGACAGCTTGTCTTTTTGACAGATTTGGCTATGGTACAGCTTTTTGTGTGCTAGACTCTCGTCTTCTTTTGCATGCGTTACAGGACTCTGCTCAGTGGTAGTCTTGGTTCTTATCTGATGGAAAACTTGGGTTGGCAGACTCCATTTTACTCGATTGGTAAGATTTCTTGCTGTTTCTGGTATGCATGTATTTCTGAGCCTAACACTACGTTGGTTTTTCGGGGTACGTGTTCATCACTTTTATGCAAGTCCTGATTCGCAAGAATTGGGACACGGTGGTGAGATGCGGCACTATAAGGATCAAAGAATTAACAGTAAATGATTATCCACTCTATGCGCCAGCCAAAAATTCCTCACTGACAGCACTCTGTTGTTGACATTCATATTTGCCTCGCCCAGACTGGAGTACTCTTGGACTGTAGGCAGTGTGTGTGTGTGTGTGTGTGTGTGTGTGTGTGTGTGTGTGTGTGTGTGTGTGTGGCTGAGTTGGATATGTTGTTGATAACCGTACCCTCCTATGCATGAAATAAAGTCTACTGAGAAAAATGTTGCTCCACTTGTGAGGATGGGCTTCCCCTCACATAGGGACAGAAGTTAATAATAATAGCGCAGAGTTCTGCTTTTAAAGCCCTCAATGCGCTTTTGCTCACGCATACACACAAACATTCACACGCACACATTTATACACATCAATACACGCGGTGAAGTTTAACTTGAACTTAAAGATCAAAAGCTAGTTTGAAAAGATGTGTTTTGAGTTCTGCTTTAAACTGTAGGAGGGAAGGGATGTTTCTCAGGGAAGATGGCAAGGAGTTGCAAACGTGGGGGGCACTATAACTGAAAGAACGTTGGCCAAATGTTTTGAGGCTGACCCGGGGACCTTAAGTAGCTTTTCTGAGGATGAGCGGAGAGTGCGGGATGTTTCGTACGTGGTGAGCTTATCAGAAAGGTACTGGGGAAGTGACTGGTCAAAATGGCGGAAGGCTAATGTGGCAGTCTTGTACTGAATATGGTACTGAAAGTTTGCCACTGTAGTACACATTTAGACTGGTGATTTGCGTGAAATTTGGATTTCAGGATTTGGTGGTGTGACCTGGGGAGTGGTGACATATTCGTGTCTCATTCGTCAGGACAGAGGCAGTTCGTACTCTTTGGGGACTGATCATTACTCCAAAAACGCTGCTTCATCAGCACCTGTGCCATGGCTTTCTCTCTTCACAAAAATAGCATTCTGGTAAATGTCGTCATGTTCCTCTTCCTCATTGAAAAGATGAAATTGCTCAACACATTCAGTCAAATCAAATCAAATCAAATCAAATCAAAATGGTCAGTATATTTTTGGATGCAATTCATACATTCATTGTTTCATCGTTTTCCACTGTGGAAATTAGGATGGCCGTAGTCTTCAGCTCAGTTTAACTGTTACATGCTTTGTGTGCATTATACAGAAATACTGTACTTGCTTTTCTTGCCCATTTTGTCTAAATCTTAAAAAAAAACCCAAAAAACAAACAAACATGATTATTTCTTGTTAGATGCATGATAATTATCAAACTGTTTTTTTCCTCCAACTGATCAAAGTTTTTTTTCTTGCTTTTATTGTCTAGGTCTCTTCTTGTTGCCAACTATTGTCAGAACAACGCCTTCTATATCCTCCTGTCGTGGATGCCAACATTCTTCCATGAGAACTTCCCTGATGCAAAGGTACTACACTTGACATGTTTAACTTAAAGTTCTATGAATGTGTATGTTCTAGGGTGTGCGTGTTCACTGTTGGAAGGCATAGATCACTATCCTTATTCCTGCCTTTCTGGTAGATTAAAAAAAAAGAAAAGAAAAAAAGAAAGATATCATTTTAATTTGTATCTCTAATGTGAAATCCATCCTCTAATGTGAAATCCATCCTGTTGTATGGATCTGAAACATGGAGAGTCACCCAAACCAGCTCTAACAGGATCCAGACCTTCATCAATAAGTGCCTCCGACAGATCCTCCGCCTCCGGTGGTTTGACAGCGTGCCAAACCTACACCTGCGGACGAGGACGAACCAGGAGTGTATCACAGCCCAGATCAGGAGAAGGAAGTGGCGATGGGTTGGACACACCTTTCGGAAGAGCCAGACTAATGTCACCCGACAAGCACTTGACTTGAACCCACAAGGAAAACGAAAAAGGGGGCGCCCAAAGCAGACATGGAGGCGTAGTCTCCAGGATGAGCTGAAAGTCGCTGGCCAAACCTGGGGGGAGAGCCAGAGATCGCAGGAAGTGGAGAAGAACTGTCGAGGCCCTATTCTCCACAAGGAGTAAAGAGGAATGAATAATAAATAATAATAATAATAAATAATTTGTATCCTTTCTATTTCTTTCAGTGTTTTTGTCTTTAAAAGATTGCTTGTGACATGTGATTTGCCATTGGTAACAACACATACTTTTTTTACAGAGCTGGGTTTTTAATGTTGTACCTTGGCTGGTCATTGTCCCGTGCAATATCACTGGTGGATGGGTGGCCGACAGAATGATAAAGAAAGGTATGTATTCATAAATTATGTCTCTGTTTAAGTTAAAGTATGCATGAATATGATAGTGTAGGTGTGCATGGGTGAATTATTGTGTGTGTTTGTATCTGAAAAATTCTGAAAGCTCCTCTTCAAACTCTCAAGACAGTGGGCGAGCGCAGTTTAGCTTCATTGCCCCGTCACTCTGGAATGGCACTACCTGCCGGTATGAGAGACTTCACAGACAAAGATCGATTCAAGTCTAACTTGAAAAAGTATCTGGTGTGGGTGGCTTTCGGTTAGGTTCGTTTTCTGCCTCTTGATTCATCTGCTCTGTGTGTGTGTGAGTATGTGAGTGAGTGAGTGAGTGTGTGTGTGTGTGTGTGTGTGTGTGTGTGAGTGTGTGTGTGTGTGTGTGTGAGACATTTGTTGGTACGAGTGCGGGAGTGCGCGCATTGAGTCACTTTTTGAGAATTTGCGTTTTACGAGCACAATTAAAACCTATCTGTTTCGGCAAGCTTTCAACTAAATTTTTTACTGTATCCTCCCCTGTAGCCCACGTCCGCCGTGTGTGTGTGTGTGTGTGTGTGTGTGTGTCCGTCGGTCTGTGTGTGTGTGTGCGTGTGTGTCCGTCGGTGTGTGTGTGTGTGTGTGTGTGTAGCGCGCACTGAGTGCTCCGGCTCTTGGGCAGACTTTCTGCGCCATACAAGAACAATTTATTATTATTATTATTATTATTACAATTCATTATTATTATTATTATTAGGTAGTGTATTACATTCTTGATTGTTGTCTTGCAGGTTACACAGTCACAGCTGTTCGCAAGACCCTGGCAGTGAGAACTTCTTCTTTCCTTAATCTATTAACATCAGTTAATGTTATGATACTACCAGCACCACCCCTTGGCTATGCTACCTTCTCTATACCCCCCCCCTACCCCACCCCCCACCTCCACCCCACCTCAGTGGAAGTAGGTGTGAACAATTTTTTTTTCATTTTCACTATCTTTCCTTTCAAAACCTCTACCTAAGCGCCGTGAGCACTCAGTTAGGTTGGAGCCATGTGCTATATCAAGTCTCCATCATCATCATCTTCGTCATTATTCATGCGAGTGTTGTCTTTAACAATATTCCGTACTAAGATGTCCATATCTTCCAGTGAAGAGTATTTCTTGTGTCACTGTTGCTCGATGCAAGAAAAGAAAGAAAGGAAACAAAAGGGGCAAAATTGACATAAAAAAATTTATTATGTTTTCTTTGTGCAGACGGTCTTGTTCTTCGGCATTGCTTTTTTCCTGGCCCTCATCTCGTACATGGAGACTTACACCACCACCCTGCTGTGCATGACTTGTGCCGTGGCATGTTGCGGCTTCTACAGCTGTTGTCTGGCCATCAACCCTGTGGATATTGCACCTCAGCATGCTGGGGCTGTCTTCGGTGAGTTTCTTGTTTGTCTCAGACGGGGTAACATCAAGTAGAAGTATCACTGGAGAGTTTTGAAAGCGTGATGTGATAGTAGGGTTTTTTTTTTTTTTTTTTTTGCTGCCCCAACTCTTTGCCAGCTCCAGTGGTGTTCCTCCCAGGTCATAGGTGGAATCCACGGAGGGCTCGAAAGCTGGGGCAATTTTTAGTATGCATGATGATGGGGATGAGGATGATGGTAAGATGATGCTATGGAGGTCCGTGTGGTTTGGGACTGCGGGACAAAGCCGCAATCCATGCTACCTGTCATAAATATCCCTGGCGTTAACCAGACCCGGGAACTACGGCACCTGCAGTCCCAGCTGTGTAATCATCCCATCATAAGACGTAGCAAGGGAAGCACCCCCAAAATCGCATCAGTGAAGTAGGTGAATCTCAGCTGTGTGACAACAGCCTCCCCATTGGGACCATAGTACACCCGCTCTGGGCAGGAGGCAATTACCTAAGTAGGAAAAATCCTGCTTGGGACTCGAACCCGGGTCTCCCAGTCCATGGTCCAAAGTGCTAACCACTGCACTATGGGGGCCGGTGATAGTACGGGGTTTTTTTTGGTTGTTTTTTGTTTGTGTTTTCCTTTTGGGGTGGGTGGGGGGGAGGGGTATACAGACCTGCCTACACTACACATTGACCTTAGAAAACTTAGTGATTTTGGGCTTACTACGAAACTACACATTTAGTTGCCCCACTACACATTTTTTCCCCCTAAATCTACGTAATTCAGCGGTTAGCGTTTCGTCAAATCTGATCTGAACTTTTGCTCGCGCTGATCCAGCTTTTTGAACGAGCCTCATTCAAAGTTTAATGATGTAAAAATACCCGGTAGAAAGAAATTTGGCTTTAAAAAAAAATACTGAGATACTATGGTAGTACACTGTAACCAGTCGAATCAAACAAGCCAAAGAATAGAATAGTTGATTTGTAGCTTAAGCAACAAGCTGGCACATTTCGGTTGGGATACGTTAGGACTACTCATCTGGCCAGGAAACTACTCGTTTGGTTTTTGGCACTACTCATATCATGTTTGGTGGGTAGGCAGGTCTGGGTATATGTATGGTGTGTGTGCATGTGCGCGTGTGCATGATGTCTAATTTCAGTACAAACAATGGCATTTGATTATAGATGTACATGTATGTTTACATGGTGCGCAGGTCTGCTGATTAAGCTGCTGGGGCTTTTGTGCTCAGAATTTTTACCTTTGAAGCTGGAAATGACCGGATGAGCTCTTGGGTTGTGTTTCATAAGGGTTGTCTTTCTTCCATTGTTCAGTTGTTGTGGAAAAGGCACTCATTTTTTTAATGCGTTTTTCAGGTATCATGAACATGACAAGTGCACTTCCAGGTAAAGAAATGGAACTATACAGAATTGTAGCAAGATCCCTGTAGAACGCCTGTCAAATTCTATCGGTATTTTCAAGTCACAGACCAGAAATTTTAAAGGTTTGGACCAAAGACTTGCATAATTATGTTTCTGGTTTGGATGTACAGTGTACTAATAAGACAGGCATGACAGAAAAACAAATCCACTTCAAGATGAAGATCTTATGATGAGAGATGTTCTAATTACATGTATGTAAATGCTAAAGAAAATACAGTATAAACAAGAAAATAGTTGTGGGTGAATAATTCCCCTTGCAGCATTTACGGCTGTTTTGTCTTTTTCTGTCAAAAGCAAGCATCTTTTCAAACACAATTTTTCTAGGCTCTGGTGGCTGATGTTAGACCGATAAAAAAACCAGTATGGACAGAGGTATGCGCTGTACAATATGAAATCACTGCACATAAAGTGTGTGTCAGAATTTCTTTTTCGTTCACTCCGCAGGTTTCATCGGAGTATACATGGCTGGCTATATTTTGGAAACCACCAAGAGTTGGGGAGCGGTGTTCAACCAGACTGCGGCCATTTGCATTTTAGGGTGGTTTGTGTTTATTCTGATGGGCACAGGCAGGCGAATTATTTAAACTTGCTGAGCATCCTTGTTGCCAAAGTCTTTGAAGAATATTCTTATCAGGCTTGTATGTTTTATGATGGCTGAAATGGTCACTGCTATAGAACCTCTGATTTGTTGTCCCAAACATCTTGCATGTACATAGTACAGTGTCCCAAACATTACTTATTATGGTGTTCCATACGTATTACATTGCCCCAAACATATTACATATCACAATGTCCCAAACATCTTGCATGTACACAGTACAATGTCCCAAACATTACATATTATGGTGTCCCATACGTATTACAATGCCCCAAACATATTCCATACCACAATGTCCCAAACATATTACATTGTCCCAAACATCTTGCATGTACATAGTACAATGCCCCAAACATTTCCAGCCGATTACCTCCCGAATGTGGCCCGAATGAAATTTGTCGGGGCCACATTCGGGAGTACTCAGGAGGGTATTCGGCTGGTTTTGAACATTTCAAAACGAGCTGAATCCCTCCACGAATGTTCCAGAATCCCTCCCGAAGTTTTGCTCATTCGGGGAGGGAGAACAGAATACTCCAGAATGCACCCGAATAGGTGCATTCGGGTGGATTCGCAGCTGATTCGGGTCCGGTGTAACCGGGGCTTAAGCCACGATACTCGCTGAGCTCATGTCGCACTGCGTACAGTCAAGTAAGCTGTCATTGACTTCTGATGCGTACTGAGGCCAGCCTACTCTCACGTAGTGTAGTGCTGCCTGGAGGACACTGTCCTTCCCTGTCTCTTCTGTCAGCTCTCGCATGCGCTTGTCAGATGCTGCCCAAGACCAGGTCATGTCGATGCTATCTAGGTGTAGCTCGACGTCCTGCTCCAGTAGCTGGTCTTCTCTGTCAGCTTCTCCTTTGGGTCCTTGAGGACTTCGGGAGAGTGCGTCTGCTGCGACTAGCTGCTTTCCAGGTATGTATTTTGCAGTAATGCTGTATCTCATCAGTCTCATGAGCATTCTTTGACAGCGAACTGGTGTCTCCTGCAGATCTTTGTAGTTGATCAACGGGACAAGAGGCTTATGATCTGTGTGGACTGTGACGCTGGGTAAGCCTGTCAGGTATCTGCTGAATTTCTCACACGACCAGACGATGGCCAGGCACTCCTTTTCTATCTGTGCATATCTTGTTTTACAGGGGGTGAGAGTGCGGGAGCAGTAAGCCACTGGACGGAGACCATCGGGATGTTCTTGCAGGAGTAGGCCTCCAATTCCATAGCTCGACGCTTCGCTGGATTGTAGAAAGCAAGGGCAGGTGATGATGTCACCAGACTCTTCACCTGGGCCAGAGCTCTCACCTGAGCTGGGCCCCATGACCACGCTCTGTCCCTCTCCAACAGTTCAGTCACAGGTCTCAGCAGCGTCGACAGGTTGGGTATGTACCTGCCCAGAAAGTTTATCATTCCAAGTAGACGCCTCAACTCAGTCACGTTGGTTGGGTCTGGCATGTTCTTGATGGCTTCCACTTTGGACGGATCCCGCAGCACTCCATCTTTGCTGATGAGGTGACCCAGGAACTGGATCTCACGTTTGCGGAGCTACACTTGGCCTTGTTGAGCGTGAGGTTAGCTTTCCTGAGCGTATTTGTGACATTCTGGAGATCACGCTCATGCTGCTCTTCACTGTTACTGGGTATCAGGATGTCATCGAAGTAGCAGATGACTCGCTCTTCGTCTCTCAGTAAGTGTTTCATTGTTCTCGGGAAAATCTCTGGAGCGCTGGTAATGCCGAAGGGCATGCTCTTGTAGAAATAACGGCCACACGGTGTTATGAATGTAGTGAGCTTGGCCGTGGACGGGTCAAGAGGGATCTGGTAGAACCCAGACTTGGCATCCAGCTTACTGTAGATCACTGATCCAGAGAGCTTGTGGAGAAGATCCTCCAGCGTTGGGAGCATGTAGCGTTCTCGCTTGACTGCTGCGTTAAGCTTCTTCAAGTCTGCACATATGCGCACTGTTCCGTTCTTCATGACGGGAACGATAGGGCTGCACCAGTCAGTAGGCTTGGTCACGTGCTCGATGATGCCTTTGCTCTCCATCTTCTGTAGCTCATCCTTCACCTTCTGTGGGGGAGCCGGGGTGACCGAATGGGGTAGAGCATTGGACTTCTAATGCTCAAGTCGTGAGTTCGCACCCAGGCTGAGGCCAAATATTTGTGCTGGATTTTTCATCGTGGCCCCGTCTTTGATATCACCCGTATGTGGTGGAAAAGGATGTTAAGCACCCAAACACCAACCCACCCCCTCACCTTCTGTAGCAAGGGAATGGGGATACGTCTCGCCGAATACTGACTGTACGGCTGAGCGTCCTCTTTCAAGACGATCTTCACAGGTGGGCAGTCGACTGGCATTTTGTCCAGTTCTCCGAAAGGTAGATCCACTGCTTCTACTCTCTTGACTAGGCCCATTCTTGAAACTGCTTCTCTGCTAAGCAGGTTGTCTGTCTTGGAGTTCACTACGAAGAATTTTAACTCGTACTGCTGATCTGCATGCTCGATGATCGTTGCAAACATGCCCTCACAGCTCACGATACGGCCTGGGCTGCGTAGTGTCATGCTTGGCTGATGCAAGGCTGGACGCGGACTCAGTTGGTTGAACGAGCTCATGGACATGATGCTGACGTCCGCTCCGGTGTCAGTTTTAAATGACACGTCTTGGCGACCGATCCTGATGCTGGTCATCCAAGGTGGCTGTGGCGTTTCTCTGTGTACTGCGCCAATAAAATCTTTCTCAATTTCTTCATGAGAAGCTTCTTTGAAATGTTTTTGTTCTTGACACTGTTCTTGTTCTTGACACTGTTCTTGGTCCACTCTGTCGACCCCGGGTGTACGGCAGACTGCAGCGAAATGATTCATTCGACCACATTTTCTGCATTTCTTGCCACGAGCTGGACATGTGTCGCTTTTAGCATGGTTGCGGCCGCACTTGGTACAGGATACCCTATTTCCTGTGTATCCACCTCGTCCTCTGTTTGAAAAGTGTGCTTGTCCTCGCCCACCGCCGCGTGTACTGCCACTGGTACTCCCATGACCAGCACCGCCGCCTCTGGTGCAATTGTGATGTGCGCCGCCCCGACTTCCACCACCAACAGCATCAACAGTGGGTCGCTGCTCTGTCAACTGTAGTTTGATCTGTTCTGACTGGCAATTTGTACTGCTTGTTCTAATGTCAAATCTGCCTGCATTTGAAGTTTTTCTGAAAGTTCCTGATCTAACACACCTAGGACAAGGCGATCTCTGATCGTTTCACTCTTGTCTGCGAATTCTGCATGTAATGCTAGCTCGTGTAGTGCACGGACGTATGTTTCAATTGTCTTTCCTGCTTTCTGACACCTGGCATGAAATCTGGCTCTCTCGTGGATAATGTTCCTTTTCGGCACAAAATGTTCATCAAACTTTTTCATCACACCCGAAAAGTCCTTAGCTTGCTGACAAATTGAAAGACTCAAATAAACGCTACGCGTCTGGCCCCATGACACAGATCAAAGTACTCGCACTTCTGCCGCTTCTTTGTCTGTCTTTTTTTTTTTTTGTTGTTGCTGCCACAACTCTTTGCCGGCTCCAGTGGTGTTCCTCCCTGGTAATGGGTGGAATCCATGGATGGCTCGGAAGTTGGGGCAATTTGTATTATGCATGATGATGGAGATGAGGATGATGGTATAATGATGCTATGGAGGTCCGTGTGGTTTGGGACTGCGGGACAGGGCCGCATTCCACGCTTCCTGTCATAAATATCCCGGCATTAACCAGGCCCGAGAAGTACGGCACCTGCGGTGCCGGCCGTGTAATCATCCACATCATAAGACGTGTCATACCAAGGGAAGCACCCCCAAAGTCGCACCCGTGAAGTGGGTGAAGCTCGGCTGTGTGGCAACAGCCTCCCCATTGGGCCCATAGCACACCAGCTCTGGGTAGGAGCCGACCTAGGTAGGAAAAATCCCGCTTGCCTCGGCTGGGACTCGAACCCGGGTCTCCCGGTCCATAGTCCGAAGTGCTAACCACTACACTACGGGGGCCGGTCTTTGTCTGTCTTTGATGCCACGAAAAATCGCATGAAACGTTGCTTCCAGCTTGGCCACAGATTTGGATTTGAAAAGTCAAACTGTTCTGGTGGTTTGAAAGGAGCCATGCCTTCAAAATTGTTCGTTATTGCAGCCTCGAGGTGTCAAAGAGGGGTCGGCACTTGAACACGCAAAATCAATGTTTCTGGTTCACAAGTTTACCTGCTGCCACCATGTGTCGTTCAGTATGATGTTTTTACTGACGATTAACCAACTATGAACGCCACTGTCACAATCAGAATGGTGGATGCTTTCAGATTATTTATTTTGATCTAACAGAACAACTAACAACATGGCGCTCTGCCGGGCGGAAACGGAAGTGTCTTCTTTTGCAAATCGTCTTTGCACCGTAAACCACTACACAATTACAATGCCCCAAACATATTACATACCACAATGTCCCAAACATATTACATACCACAATGTCCCAAACATATTACATACCACAATGTCCCAAACATATTACATATTACAATGTCCCAAACATTACAATGTCCCAAACATATTACAATGTCCCAAACATACTACATTGTCCCATATGTATAGTCCCAAACATGACATATGCCCCCCCCCCCCCCCCCAAAAAAAAAAAAAAAAAAGTTGTTTCTGGTAACATGGCAAAAAAAAAAAAAAGATAGGAAGGTAGGGTTTTTTTTTTACCCCCCCTCCCGCCACGCACACATATCCAAGAACAAAGAAACAGGGTATTAATAAGAAATGATGCTCTGTGAAACTGTATTTAATATTATAACACACTATCTTACCATATTTCGTTCTAATCTTGGGTCCGCGATGGCGCACGACTTCCCTGACGACAGGTGCATGAAAACCGAAACTGGTTGTGCTTGTATTTTATCTTTTCTCTTTTTTTTCCAGCAGCCAAAACAATTTTTTAGGGGGGGGGGGGGGGATAGGGTCAGTCGGGTTACCAGAAACAACAATTTTGGGGGGGGGGGGGGGCCAATTACAATGTCCCAAACATATTGCATATTTCAATGTCCCAATCATATTACAACGTCCCAACCAAAGATGGCATTGACCATTTCAGCTGTACTGTGCAATGTTTTACTAGAGTAGTGAATGAAATCTCTAAATGAACTGAAAAAATAACTGTATATCTGCACACTATTCCAGGGAGATCTGAAGCTTTCAGGGAGTTTCATGTTTACAGTCTGTTAGATGAAATTTCTGAAATTGTACAGTCAAACCTGTGTAAGGCGGTCACCCAAGGGACTGGGTCAAACTGACCACCTTAGACAGGTGGCCGGGTTATCCAGGGTGTCATGTCAACAGCTAGTGTGTCAGGGGATCCTCTGGGGTGACCAGGTTAGACAGTGGTTTGGCTTATACAGGTGACCGCCTTGGCAGGTTCGACTGTACATGCATGTCAGAATTCACCAGTTGACCTGGTATATATTTACTAATAAAGTAAGCACAGGTGAAGACATAAGACATAAGACATTTATTAAATTTCCAAAAGAGGAACATTGTTTTGTGGTCTCTCATAAAAACATAAAACATGCCAAACACTCACTCATACCTATTTACATGTTCGTACACTCGTACCTAAAAATCTATCACAATGTTGCAGTACTATGAATAAATCAGTACAACACTACACCCACATCATTTCACATCAGCAGCACAACAGCAGAGGTGCACATAACTCTATCACAGTCAACGAAAGGGCAGCAATCAACAGAAGAGTTATGCCATTCGATATATTTTTCATGTTTATCATGCAGGTACTTAATTATACATTTTGGTTTTTTTGTCAGTTTTTTTTTATGAAAGCTTGTATATTTCACACGCTGTTGTGGAATGTTTGCTGTGATCACCGAGGTAAAGATTTTTATGTAGTGTTTTCTTTTCTTTTAAATTTGTGTACATCAGTATAATTATAATCATGGATTAATTGTTGTGGCTTGAGATAACGGAAACAATGTTTACTGCTGTCACTGGTTGCGGTGAAACCTATCAGGTGGAGGGAGGTGAATGGATTTAGAAGGGTGGTGTCACAAGAGTTTTTTTTTTGCTAGGTTCGGTAACAGTCTAAGTGTACATACAGCTTGTGTATGTAGCCCTTTGAGTTTTACCCCACACTGTGTATTTTTAAGAGCAATCTTAAAACGCTCCTCTTTTGTAAGGCCTTCCAGGAATTTCCTGTATCAGTAACTATTCAGTTTTACTAGTGTATGTCTGTCCACCATTTGTAAAATGTGCGCGAGTGTCTATGAGTGATTGGCGCATTGAGTTTTCTTGAAAGAAATGTGGCCTGCAGATACCATTCATTATTATTGTTGTGTGTCAGATCTTTCAGTAAACTGTCCATGCACCGGAGTGTACACCAGGGCCTGTATGTAATAGTCGAGGTTAGGGCTTTTAGCCCTGGGTTAGAGTGTAACCTCGAACTAAACTAGCTCTAGGGTTAAATTTTCTGGGTTTTTTTTGTTTGTTTTAAATCAAGAAGGGGGTCCATTCCAGCAAGGTGCTCAAGCCGTTATAGAAGGATTTTTTCTTCCTTTCTTCGCTTCCTTTCTTATTTAATTTTGTTTTGGGGTTTCTTTTGTCCTAGTCTGGGTTAGGCCCGTAGCCGTGGGTTAAATTAATCTCGACTTTTACATATGGGCCCTGATGTTTTTCTTAGCAGCCTGAAAAACCACCACCACCACCACCACCAACTTAATTGTGTGTGAGTGTGTGTATGTGTGTGTGTGTGTGTATTGTACCAGTTTTGTCATCTGTCCTCTCATTACTTTTCAGCAGACAGGTTATAAGGGCATTAATTCTTATTACTTTATCGAAAAGCGTTCACTGATTAAGTTTTCATTAAGTTTTATTGTGTCTGCCTAGTATGATTTTTGTTTTGCTACATGATATAGATTTCTTCTTTTTTTGTGCCCCCATTTTTGTTTTAGAGTCTTTTCATGCAGTGTCCCTAATCTGGTCTTCCAATTTATTTATTTTTTAATTTCCAAAGCAAATTAAGATGACTGAATGCCTGTGATATGAAACAGTAAATTTTACTGGTGTATTTATTTTTAATTGAGACTGTTTGCAAATTCTCTTACCAGTAGGCAACGCTAAAGAGTTTTCTCAGGTACTGGTATACTTGATTGCGTTTCCCCTAACTTTGTAAATTGTGTAGTCCAGGTGTTACTGGGTACAAATTTTTAACTGGCCCTGATGCATACATGTGTTGAATGAATTTGGTTTGCTGTCTTTCTCCTTAGCTGTATAAAACTGAAATGTTCTTGCAATATTTTCTCAGTGAATAAAGAGCGTGATAAAGTTTTGTTCACTGTGTAGTGGATGTTGGGCTCAAAGACATGTTGACGTACATGTAGATTTATTTATTCTGTTCATCAAATAGACAAACTTTACCACCAAAAACTATAACCCAGAAATCAAGCTGAACAGACCCATTTCAGATTTCTGCAGTTCCGATTCAATGACTTTTATTTGCGTCCATTGGAATCATATGCTTGTTTACATACAATTCCACAAAATAACCAATGTTATTAAATGATCATTTAGTGGTTGAAAACTTGAAACATGGCAAACTTTGTTTTGGATGTACGCATTTGTTATACATATATGTTCTTTGGTTGGTGGGTGAAAGAAAGACTAAAGAAGTCACATGATGCATTTCGACCTCGTATGGGTACGGGGAATACGCAGAAAAATGCACTTTGACAACCTGTGTCAGAGAGGAGAGAGGGATTCTCTTACCAATTAAATAAATAAATAAATTTCACTTATATAGCGCACTGATTCATTGCGCTAACACACATCACTCATACACATTCACACTATACAGACCAACACGTCAGTCAATACATATTACACATCACACAATACAAAGACACAGTTGAAAGCCTGTTGAAATAGGTGGGTTTTCAGTGCAGATCTAAAAGCTGGTAAAGATGGTTGTTGTCTCAGCCCCATAGGCAGAAAGTTCCAGACTGTAGGGGTGGCAAAACGGAAACATCGTTCACCATAAGTTTTCAGGTTTATCTTAGGAATTTTGAGTAGCTTGTCATTAGATGAGCGGAGGGTACGGGATACTAGTCAGTATGGTGATAGTACTGTTCTTGCATTGAAGTATTGTTCAGGCTGGGGAATTTTCAGCCAGTTGGCAATTTTCAGTCAAATTTTCTATCCTTTCAGCCGCAAAAAATGAAGGGGGGAAAAGGTTGCACACACAGTCATGTATCATGATATCTAATGCAATATGGCACAGGCGAGCTTCACTTGCACGTCAGTACCAAGGAATATTTTACTTCTGGGTGCCAGGAGGGGCTAGTAAATGCCTTTAAAAATGCTAAAATTTCTTTTTAAAGTGGGGCGTCACCCCTGTGGTCCCCCAGCAGGGCGTTGCCTCTGCACCCTGGCCTAGGTTTCAGTCTTTTCTTCCCTCAGCAATTCCCTAGCCTGATTGTTGTTATTGTGAAATGTCATGTCACCATGACTGCATACCACAACACACACACTGTCAAAATCAGTGACACAATAAAACTCGTCCATTTCAGCATCAAAATAAAAACTAATTTATTTGTAACCAGATGACATTATACCAGTCGTCTCATATGAACTGAAAGCAACCACAAAGTCATGACTATAACCACATCCAAACTCTCATCAGCCCCATCTCAAAAGATATTCCAGTGCGTGCGTGAGAGGAAAGGTGAAATGATGTGACTGTTTACAGGTGGTGAAAACAAACGACTGAAACTAAATGAGCGACAAAAAAAATATGTGCATATGACAGACTGTCTAAAAACACACCATAACTCAAAACCTAGTTAGAGCAGTTAATGGTAACCTCCAGTACCTCATGAAAATGCATAGCAATTCCTGGAAGAGCACAAAGTGTCTTCATTAAGAAAAATGCATGTCCATGACATACCTCGATGGGAACCACAAACTCCCAGCCATAAAGTCCAATATTATCAAGGGCACCATGACCTGACAAGTCTGGGACAATGACACGCTATCAACAAAGACTGTTCATGTCATGTCCATTGGTATTCTGTAATATGCAAATTCATGCAAACAGGTCACCCGTTCTTGTGGATTAAAAAAAAAAGAAGTGTGTGTGCCTGTCTGTGCGTGCATGCGATTTATACAGGTCATTGCATTGTTCTCCAGATCCATCGTCATAGTGACTTGTTCTGATATCTCAGAATAATTCTAATATGGCATGATTTCATATTTGTGTGTATTCGGAGGGCTCTCCAACAACAGCAAAGATACATCACATCTGTATGTGTCTGCACGTTCATTTGCAGTACATAAAGCAGTTTATCTCATCACGTGTCTGTGTGTCCATGTGAAATTAACATAGCACTCTACCTCTGACATTCAAACCAATGTGAGTAAAGAAAAATTGCACAATTCTGAAGCCATTTTGAAAAAAACAAAACAAAACAAAAACAAAACAAAACCAAAAAAAAAAAAAAAAAACCAAAAAAAAACCAATGAGAGTACAGTCTTCTGTTGGAGGTTATGAATGAGGGTAGAATTTATGTACATGAAGCGCCACCCAGATATAAATATTCGGAAAGAAATCATGACACAGACCATACATCCTATACATAAAATACTCTTTCTTGGACACTAGAACTGTGAAACCTTCAATAAATTAACAAACAAAATGAATGCATTCAGGGAACAGTGGGGTGTAAATGTTACAGTAACATTACAAGTACCGGTATGCACAGCACTCGGAACAAGATATCACAATCAGTTCAGTTTTGGAAGAAGGGATAATAACTTGCAAGAACCACAGAAAAAAATGTAGCCTAGAAGAACTAAATACTGTCACTACAGCAGATTTTCCAGGTTTCACTCCAAAACAAAACATCTAACTGAGAAGCTGACATCAATAGAATTCAATTTCTAAATACACATGTTGTAGTCGACTTGTGGGAATCTTACTTACATGACTGACATTTTACTCGGCATTTTGAAGTCTACTTTGACAAGTACATGTAACAACCACAGCACAGACAAAACCACAGGTTGAAACATAATTCAAGTCTGTAACATTTTCTTCAAAATAATATTGCCAGAAAATTCAAGTTAACCACGAAACACGAATGAAATCGCAAAAGAGGGGAGCAAAATACTTTCACAATCAGCCTTTCTGGGCAAGTTCTGTTGCGTGTGAGCATGAAAATTTAGCAGAATACTTAATTCATCCTGCATTTTTTTTTCTCCGTGCACAAGAAACCACTTGAATTGTATTTCATGAAAAGCATACTGTTTCATGGGATGTCACAGGCAAAGGTCCCTTTGCCACGATTCACAGAGACAGCCATCGTAACAGTCTCACTGCAGTTGTGTTACTTCTTAACTTCTTTTGGTTTTATGCTCTGTGAGTATATCCTGAAGAGGTGGACATGAAAAATGCAACATACATGCCACAAGTTCAATTCAACCAACAGACAGAATGACTAGTGAAATGGCACAAACTTGTTTCCAAAAATAAGTAAAAACATGCACGTACGACATGCACTCCAATCACGAAACTCAAGAAACTGAGGAGGAAAAAAAAATTAAAACTTCATATTTTAACACAAATGTTAATATCCTTCCCAGGTTCTCCTTTGCATTCGCACAACCTCAGCACACATAGATAAATTAACACACGATTCCCACTGTCTGATAAAAATCACCCTGTAGAAGACGATGGTTGTAAACATTTACCAGGCCAACAACCATACAAAGACTCATAGCGACAAAGTTTCTCTGTTTTGTCAAATTTGTACAGGCGTGTGCTGCCTAATATTTGAATGACATACACATATCAACGACACATCAAGTATGTACAAATAACCGCAAAACAGTTGCAAATGTAACAAGGAAAAAACATGTACAATTAAGTTTACCAACAATTAAAAATTGACCTCGTCACACTAGTTTCAAGTGACAAAAAAATATGGCACAATGCAAGACTAACTGACATGGTTGATATACATGAAAGGTGTTTCACATTTCAGATGTGTTCCTCACAGACACACATGCGCGTACATAAAATAAAGGGACCCCTCAGTTCAACGCACTCCAGCATACTGCTAAATCAGCGACAGTGCAATTTTGTGTTTTTAATCCTTTCACTCCCAGACCTGCCTTTAAGTGGAGACGCCGGGTTCCTGTACTTTTGGTCATGAAAAGTGATAGCAAATTCTTCAATACCTTAGTATTCCACTTCTGAAACACTGCAGCTGATAAGCGCGCGCTATTTGATACACTGCTGCAGCCGTTTCAGGTTCAGTGACAGAAAAGCCAAAGTCTGATTTTACACTGAGCAAAGATGGCGCCTAGCTCACTCAATGGCTGATCTGATGTTCACGTTTTGTGCTAGGTGCCTGGAGACGGTGCATACAGACTTGCTTTTCCACACGAATTTCCAAGATCTCAGTGGAACGGACCAGTCAGTACACTTTTCTGAGAGGTGTTGAGTGGGATTTGGAAAGTCATGCACAATGGATGTGAGACCTGTAGGGAAGAGTAGGAGTGGGCGCCATGATCTATACGCTAAACAGTTCTATCAGTTAGAATTATTGTGACAATAAGAGCTGCACGACTTAGACCTCCCTCCCACTCCCCCTGCACTATGAGCATGCCGTGAATGGATTTTTTCCCCAGCGACATTATCACTACTACTGAAATACCTGTTGAAATGACAGCCACAGATGTTTGCAGTAAACACGGAAGATGCAGTTTATCGACGTATGGAACCCTAAGCAAATCGGGCAACTTTTCTTACAACTGTTAGATTTCTGTTAGTCACCTGTACAAGGTTTACAACAGCTGACAGGTATGTGAATCAGACGTATTCAAGTAAACTCATGATCTGATTTCCCGGTTTCCACCCAACCATGCAAACTCCTCTGAGCAAAAAGGCCACATGTAAGCTGAAAAAAACAATTGCGCTCAAATTATTCCCTTGTATATGATTATTTCCCACAATTATCTCACTGGAACATCTGTAGCTCAACCAATTTCCAAGCTAGATCCACAAAACTTCATCAAGTTCCATACACACGTAGGGCATCGGTCTCAGACAATTCTATGATTTCGAAGCCCTGCACGTAACACAGCTGACGTGCTCAACACACCTTCATGCATTCCAAGGACTGTACAATAGTCTATTTGGAATTAAAGGCTAAATCTGGAATAGTAAGGAAAACAAACGGTTTTAAATGTTGATACTATCCAGCAATGAAGGAAGAATGTCATGCATGTATCACCAGGAGGAAACAGTAAGTGCTGAAGTAAATACAACCAAGTGTAACACAGGGAAATATAATAAATACCACACTAGGGCATCACATCCACGTCCGACATTGGTCACAGACTGATTCATTTGACGCCCTGCATACTAAATGATTTCCCAGTCATACAGCTCACACTAAGTGAGGGGAATCTGTCTCTCACACACACACGCACGCACACTGGCAGATGAACAATCAACAAATTCCTTCTGGTATCACTGTTGAAGGTTACTCCAATACTCTATAAGTAATTTGCATCGAGAACCAACACATACGGAAGCATTTTCAGAATCAAGAGGCGAAAGATTCACCGTTTTAAACTCAGCGCCCTCACTAACAGTTGCTGAAGAACGGACAATTGGCACCATGCCAGCTTGCTAACAGAATGCCGTTGACATGTCTGTGTGTTTAAATATCACATTTGTATGACAGGGTAAATGACAGTAATGTTCAACAGCATCTATACAACAGTCTTCACCAGTGTAATACAACTATTGATGGGTTACCGTGCTATGTACACAAAAAGTAAAAAGAAAATGCTTTCTACACAACAGTCAACATACACAGATCTTAGTCTACAGCTGCTTAAAGGCATACTGACTAACTGGTCATTTCATCTCCCAACAGTTTCAAAGTTACATGCCCCAACCTTTCTGATTATGGCAGATTATGAGAACATGACATGTAAATTGATCCGGTACATAAGCACTGCTCAAGTACGAAACAGCAAAATAATCAATACAGGCGAGCTGTTTCAGTTTCTAATCTTAAGTGTCCTATAGTAATCAGTACCTCTTTCAAAATTCTTTTCAATCAATGAGACCAGCTCCACACTTGAATTTTGTAAGCATGCGCGTTAACCAAAAAAAAAAAAAAAAAGAAAGAAGAAAAAACAAAAAGACTCAATGCAAACCTACAATCAAATTGGATTTAGTGTGTTTTCAGTAAAAATGCAGGGGTGGGGGGTGGTGCGGGTGGGGTTGTGTTTTCTGTGATGATCGACAAACGACACAGTTTTCTAGTCCATTGCTAGAAAAATTTATTTTACGTGTCTGCATGTTTAGCCTGGCCAGCGGGCCTAGCAGACGATCAGCGCATATCTGCCAATCAGAATCCCGCTTGCCACGGTAGGGTGGACATGCGCACTAGCCTCCCTCCCTCTACCAGATTTTCTGCAAGGAGGCTAGCTCGCATCCAATTTTGTATGCATGTTTTTTAACCATTCTGGTTTTTACCTTGACGCTTTAATAAAAGCTGTCCTTTCCACCCTAACACTGCCTTCATTTCGTTTGTGTAGTGCAGATGCGTAAAAGTTTTTATGTGTAACTCGGGGAACATAAAAGTACCGAAGTCCGAGACGCAAATAAATTCCATTTCTGTTTTGATGAGCCAGCCACTGACAAGCATCCACCCTATAGGTGTGACCGGTGAACCATGACATGTACGATAACACTGCGCATTTTTATCCTGAACACACTATACACTGCTAAAACCTACACAACCTCATGCCTACATCACAGTTCAATCACACCAGGCATTTTCAGTTGCACTGGCTATGCACATCAGCAGCAACAGAAACCTGCTTAACCTGGTAACGTGCTCAAGGCGCAGGGATAATTCTGCAAGCTGTGTTGAACTTTTGCCTGTACACCTCCGTAAAGGAACCAGCAGCACAGGTTGATTTTCAGGAGCTACAAACATAATGTACTTCAGTTCACTACATCAGAACCAAAACAAGTTTGCGGCTGCTAGACCCATCATATTCGTAACAGTACGAATAATGAAAATTTTTTTTTTAACCCCACACACGGCGTACACTGAAACAATCTGTCCAGTGCAAGCGAAACATCAGAATTATTACTTTTAACCAATCCTCATCCCACCACAGCCTTCACAATGTACAATGGCATAGGTATCTTAACTCCATGTAATTTGTAGGGACACCCTGTCCTTCAAATAAATCACTTTCTTAACTGTAGGCACTACTGCGCTTTCAACACCCCCCCCCCCCTTCAATAATGCACCTTGACAGCAGAGACAGCGGTATGCAATGCAATGAAAATGTTTAACTTGACAAAATGGGCATCACTTCTTTTTTAAAAAAAGTAAATTACTAAAAAACAAACACTTTCAACAGGTTTCAATATCTGTAACAGTTTACACTTTCAACAGGTTTTAATATATTCTGAACAGTTTATGAACACTTAAGACACATCGCTGAACTACTGTCACATACATGGCAAGAAAACAACGTAAAGTCTGCTTTTTTTTTCTTTTTTAGAGGGTAGAGAGGGTTGTAAAAAGGATGGATATAGGGGTGGAGGTGAAGTAGGTGATAATTACGCAGCTTTGAACCTGCTTTTTAAAAAAAATGGAGCTGTACATACATGTCTACGTGTACCGCAGAAAAGAAAAAGGCACAACTACTGAACTAGCCTAGTCAGAACAGCAGTGAATTGGAAACAAACACTAAAGCTGCTTAATATTCTGGAGTCTCAAGTATGCCAGCCGACCGTTAAAGACCAACACCACTGCACATGTCCAATGGACATCGGTGCATGAGCATCTCAATACTTAAAAAGAAAGAAAGAAAAAAAAAAAAAAAAAAAAAGGCAGTAGGTTTGCTAACACGAACATGTAAAAGTACTAAAACTGTCTCTACTTCTCTACAGCAACAAAGAACTTCCACTGCCAGTATACATGTATGTATGTTTTTAATACCATTTTGGAGTTTATCATACTTTCAACACGTTTTTCCTACGTTTCTGTATGTGTGTGTGTGTACTATATATATCTATATTATATCTATATAGTGAACAAAGACTTGTCCAATGTACAATTACAAAGCACACATCTCCTTGACGTAGGGAGCGGTCTCAGCTTTACTTCCCCTATATCATCTCTGTATCAAAAATGACTGTAGGAGCTGACTGCTGGTGAAAAAGAATGCAATAACTGCAACCTCTCTCTCTCTCTTGCTCGTGATTTGTAATTGCTTTGTGATCAGCCATTGCAATGTTAGGTTGCTGTATAATTTATGAGTGTTTATTGAGCATACTACATGCATTAGTTTATCGTGTCAATGCTCAGAAGTGTTTTCTTGTATCTCCACAACAAGCAATGAAATAAACCGGTTTAAACCAACCGTCTCTTTCTTCCACATCAAACCATGGAGGGACCTCCATCAACAGTGACAGACATACACATAATATCCTGCCCTGACCCCCCCCCCCCCTCCACCCACTAAATACACATTCCCAACACAGGTTTGTTTCTTAAACACACACTACAAAACTGGACTCTTGCAAGTTGCATTACAATCACCTGAACAAAGTGTCTGGTACAAAATATCATGATCAATGTCATTATGAAATGAGTGATCTGATCAATTAAAAAAAAAAAAAAAAAATCCAGAAAGCCTTTCACAAACTACAGGAGTGAAGAAACATCCGCACAAATCAGCATCCTGCATGAGAGTTAAATATGCCCAAAATTCCCACTTCTCTCTTTAAGTCTCTGATACTTATCATTTCTGAAAAGCATAACACAGGCAAGCATGTTCAACCAAATGCAATATTACTAAATTATCTGCATATAAGCAGCACCATGACATCTAGTCCAGCTTGATTTTTTTAAAATTCAAATTTACACATTACATTTTAAATCACCAATGACTGATTTTCATAAGAGTTTCTTTGCAGCCTTGAACTTGTTGGCGATGATGACCCTGTCTAGCATGAGTTCGAGTTCTTCCGAGGTGCGGAACAGATTCTCTGACAGAGAGAAGGTGAGATCAGGCAGAAGCAACTGCAGCATTCGACATAACTTCTCCTGAAATTCCTCCAGCGAGTGGTGCGGGGAGCTACACAGTACCACCTGAGGAGAGAACACTGGCACACTGTCACCTCCTGTACCAGCGCCCAGAGACAACTTCTCCAACAGTCGACTCAGCTCCTCTGAATCTTTGTAGTTCTCCTCCTGCTCAGACCTTTGCAGCGATCCAATGATGTCATCAATGACTTTTTCAAAGCGACGGGATTCCGGTGCAACATTTGCCAGCAGCGAGGCTAGACGTGGGAAGAGAGTACACACCAGGGTATGAGCTCGAGTCTGTAAGCGTGACAGTCTGGATGAGGAGAGGACAAACTGTTGTTCATTTGGAGGAAGGTGTGCAACGCTGGTGGTAAGGTCCCCACCAAGCTGTACCGTGTTGCGTCTTCTGCGTCTGTGTTTGGGGCTGATGTGGGTGCAGCATGGGCAGGTGGTGTTCTGCCCCAAGCGCGACCGCCTGCCTCGCGCTGAGCATCCACTGCTGTGTTTCACTTCTTCACCACCCTCCTTTCTCACAGACACATCTGGCTTCTCCTCTTCAACAATCTTCCGATGCTTCCTCAAACGCCTGGCCATGTCCGGACTGTCAATTGTATGCCTCTTTTGACTGATTCGCATGGGTTGTTGCGCAGGTTTAGTTGTGGCAGTTGGTTCCGCTTCTGGCACTGTTAAGAGACTGGAGTTCATGCCATTAGTTCTGATTTTGATCACAATGTTAGGTTTACAATCTCCCTCGCTGCCCCGATTTGGAGAGGGTTTCGTCTCCACTGTTGCCACAGCAGACTCCCATTTAATGTCTGGTGTGAAATCCCCAGCCTTTGACCCTCTGTCATGTGGATGTTCCCTTTTCACGTTCACCATGTGAACCCGATCCACAGCATTCTCAGGCAGGCTGAGCAAAGGAGGGCTTTCACTGTACTTTACATCTGGGGATGGGAGGGTTTCACTACAGTTCACCTTCGTGCTTGTTTCGTATCGGGTCAAAGGTGGCGGCGTCTCACAGTGCTCAGAATCTAGAACACATGCCTGGTCTAAGTGTTGCTTGGTCATCCTGTCCTCTCTTTTCAGAGTGTCTGAACTGAGACTATTTTCCACACCAGTCAAACTCAACAGAGGTGGAGTCTCTCTGTGACTGTTGTCCAACGTAGGTTCTAGGTTCGGATCATGACTCGTGGGCATCTTTTCCAGACGAGGAGCTGGCTCACAGCAAAAGCCGTTGTCGCTGACTAGAGACTTGCCTGACTTAGTGTCACTGCTGCCAGTGGATGCTGTTGTGGCGGTCGGTGAGATGAGATCGGTGGGAGGTGGGAAGGAGCGGCACAGACAGATGCAGTGTCCGGGGCTCCAGCGTGAGACATGGTTGCTGCCTTCTTCGTGGTCCGTGAGCACAGGACAGATGCGCTCCTCTATCTCTCCCTGACTAGCGGGCGAGATGGCGCTCGGGGAGGTGAGAAACATGGAGGTACTGTCACACTCGCCGAGCCCCTCCTCCACACGCACACTCACGTCACTCCCGCCACCGTGAACACAACCCATCGACCCTGAAGCCAGAGGAGACAAGCTGTCCTTCTCCGTATCTACATCGCTATCTGCCTGCTGCGAGTTAGTCCTGGAATCTGAGCCGGAAATCTCCGACGTGGAGTCCGGTTCTACAAGGCCCCTGTCAGGGCTCAGCACTGTAGTCCTCTTCACCTCACTACCATTCACTGCGTCAACACCTATCTCGCCTTCTGCGTCAGTTAGCATAGGGCCACCCTCTTTGTCATGTCCGTGACTAGTTGCATCTCCCCCTGGCCCAGGTGAATACACAGAATCCAAAGCCGTCATCCCTGTCAGTGGGGAAGGTATAACTCCAGCACGACTACTTTCTGAGTGCTTGATGTCTGATAGTACAGGCTGTTTGTGATGCGTGGATTTTGAGAGTTTCTTATGCTTCTCTCTCTTCTTCGGCTTGATTTGCTGATGGTCTTTGTTTTGTTGGTTCTTCCCCAGCTGCGCTTCAACACTGTCCTGAGAGCCGCGGTTCCCTTGGACACCAGACCCGTCGTCGATCATTCCTGGGACAGAACGTTCCACCCTGTATCTGTGTGAACCCGACTTGTTCTTTTTGCTGTGCTTGCCTTCCTGTGAACAGCGCTTTAGAGACAGTGAGATCTGGAGGGGAGGCGGAGGTGGAGACCGGGCAGCCTGGGCACCGTTCTTGGACGGAAGGTCAACCATTCTCTGCAAGACCGGCATCCCCTTGAGGTCTTCCTCCTGCCAGGCCATTCGCTCGATCACTGGCATCCCTCCACCATCGTCCTCGTCAACGCTAGACAGCTCAGATTCTGCCTTCTCCATCTCTTCCTGTTTCGTGTCGCTCATGGGCTCCTCCTCGTCGTCCCCTTCAGCGACAACACTATGGCCACCTAGCCACTTTTCAAAAGCAGTCTCAAATGACATGGCCCCTTACTGCTACAGTCCAACACGTGCGAAGCGCGGTGGTCATCGCAGGTGCTGAGCTACACCTGCTGTGATTGGTCGGAAGAGGATGAAACAACAGTCGTGACTGATCAACTCCAGCTGGCCAGCAGTGGGAGATCAGACTCAGAGGTCCTGTTACCGCTTCGCGGGCACCTGCAACGAAGTTGTCAACATTAGAACGGGAAGTTCTAAGCAAATGTGCTGAACACACTGAACCATTGGCCAATTGCACTGCAGCTTGTGAAGTCTTACAGTGACACTGACAGCTATTAATAAGTATTATTACAGTTTTAGAGTTTGACAGTATGTATGATCACTTGTTTTAAATTGTTCTGAAGTTTGTTTGACCTTAACATTTAACCCTATTTTATTTTTATGTTTTATATCAAGATCTTTAATGACTGTACTTTATTTTATCTGTGACAGAGCATCATGTGAGTCCAAAGAAGATCTTCTGTTTTTAGAGTCTCTCTTAAACAGACAATAAAGTATTTTGAATTGAATTATCAGGGCTTTATATATCTGTCGGACATCAGTCACAGACCAATTCATTTTCAACCTGTCCAATGAACTTTCTTACCAAAGTGGACACATATAATGTGACCTGTTCTCACAAAAGGGACCATAACTCATAAGTCGAAAATTATCAATTCTGAGATGTGTACATCACTGCAATCTACTGGTTATGCAGTTTAATCCAATATAAGAATGAAACTACTGAAAGCTGGACTACTAAAATTGACAGAGATATCAGCAGTTGAAGTTGACTACCCACCATGCAGCCATACTGACCCCAAACACTCTTTTCATCGACAGCAGCGTTCGGTCTTGCGCGACTTACGGTCCTTTTCGCGAGAACGGGTCACATAAATATCTATAATTCAGTGTAATAGACTCCATTCTGCATCACGGTGGACAATTTTCAGGACAAATGCCCCACACTGTACGAACCAGCAGGGACAATAGTCCCTATGTATAGTTGCCAGGCACAAGAAGCCATGCATTATTCCAGCAAACCATACATGAATGATTTATGCCCGTTCACTGATGTCCAATCATTTATGAACCTTCTCTATACTACTATAGCACTACAATGGGCTGATGCACTAGTTCAGTAGCTGTAGCTGAATCAATGGCTTGGGATAAGACAGGAACCCCAACCCCACCTTAGTACATGGTGCCAGTACTTGATCTTATTAGCAGGGCTGAGATTTAGCAAGCCGGGATAAGGAGCCAGCCGGGCTCCTAACCTGGGATGTTGAGGTTGCCAAAAAAATTTTCAGGTTGCCAGACCCTTTGATTGAAAATGCGGTCCTATTTTAAACTGTATAACTATTGCAGCTAATAAACAAGAAAACTTTCAACAACAACACATTTTTGTGCACTCTCCTTCTGGCAACAATCTCTGTGTCCAACTGACCGGCTGCTCATGGTTTTTGATCGAATCAAGTTTAAACAAATTTGTGCCGATTACAGCGCGTGTCAAGAGTCCGTGTACAGACACGGAATCTCTACCACTGGCGGTAACTTTCTGGTCGCCAGCCGGGCGAATAGTACTGTAAATCGAGTTCGCCAGACACCATTTTTAGGGGCCATTGGCGAGTTGGCGAGCGTTAAAGCTCAGCGCTGTATTAGTACTATAATAGTAACTTACACTGTATGCGTACTACATGTACTACTACTACTCCTTACCCAGTTACTGTTGTAAACTTGTTGTGTGTGGTTAAACAGGTGGTTGTGCACAATATATGCACACACGTATGTGTGCGCCAGCACTTCACAACAGATCTCATGTTACAAGTAATACAGAAGCGAAATTTTCACACCACCACCTTCACAGAGGAAGAGAATTATGAGCAATGAGGATAAAATTAGTAACAGTTTGGCGTGTACTGCAATGCAACACCAGCCCTGCCTATTTCAATTATTTAGCGCAAAGCTTTCCGAGTAATAATGGCAGACTAAACACAAATTGAAAGAACGAAGCTCTGAATTCAAGCGCAGATACACTACACAACTGTCACCAACACTATATTTCCAATCCACTGAATTCATGGTTTATCAACACCACATTTCCAATTCTCTTAATTAGTGGTTCACACAAAATATGTGAGGAGTTGCATGCAGTGCATAAGCAAGTGAATGCATACATGTGTCTGTGTTCGTGTCTGTGACTATGGCAGTATAAGTCTGTGTGCGTACGCTGTACTGATGCTGGAGACACTTCGCATGTCTTGATTACGCTGACACAACACTAACAAATTCATCGTCATCACACATTTCACAAACGTTACACAGGCCCTGTGCTTATGTATTGCTACTAATTCTTAATATTAGGTAGACCACCTAGCCATGAAAAAAAGAAAGAAAGGAAAAAAAGAGGAGCCAATACAGAAAACTGATAGACAATAAGTGAATAACTGCACCCGTGATAACGTTCACTGACACTGTGACTACACGGAGCTGCGATTTTTCTTCCTGTTCAGAAAATAAGAGAAAGATAGCACTCCTGTTACTGTTCCAAGACAAGACAAAAACATTCAGTGATTTTAAATGAAATTGTACACACCTTTTCCTTGTTGTAGAATGTCTTGGCACAAGCTCAATCCGGTCAGTGCAGACTGGAACAGGAAGATAATTTTCTTTGTGGAGTAGTTTGACGCACCATCAGCCCCTGAAACACACGAAGTGACGCACACCCAGTTAACAAACAACTTCAACAAGTTCAATACAACGAATATAAGTTATAACTGTACGCAAGCTACTGATCACACTTCACAGGTTCATTCCAGCTGCTGACAGAAAAGAGAAAGAAATGGTTCCTCCTAAAAGTTGATCTCCAAACCAAACACTCTCATCAGTGAATGAGTACGCCTTCTGGTTCATACTGATCACACTCACAGTCACAAGACAGAGATTTCCAAGATTTAATAATAATAATAATTATAAATTGTTTTTATTCGGCGCAGAAAATCTGCCCAAGAGAGCACTCAGTGCGCGCTGCGCTACACACACACACACACGGCGGATGTGGAATACAGAGGAGGATACGGTAAAAATTTTAGTGGAAAGCTTGCCGAAACAGATAGGTTTTAAGGTTTGATTTCACACTCTCTTTTCCGAAGATTCAGAATGTCATGCTTGATGGAGAGCATAATTATATTTATTGTAAACTGTACAAGTTTTCCAAAACTTACCATAACTGTTGATTTTTTCCAAGCCATGGTACTATAAAACATATTTTAAATTCTATTTACTTCAAAAAAAAATATTGTTCATAACCTGATATTGAATCGTTTCCCCCACAAGACTACTTTTAAGTGGTTTTGAAAAATCCAGTTTTACCCTGTCTGTACTGATGAGAATTGCCATTACACCAAAAAATTAAAGTCTTTACGGTGGCCCATAATACATACCAGGTATCAGGTACTTCAGCTCCGCCTAAAGTGAACTGGTAAATCAGACGATCTGTGATTTACCAGTCTGTTGTATTTATAATTGGGTCCATGTGGTATTTCACATCAAGCATTTTCCCAGTCATGTCTTTATTCGCATCAAAATTGTGCAATGCAGATATATGCCGGCCGTGCCGTTAAGGAAGTGCGCCTCGGCCTACGTGATGTCAACAACCCGATGGCTAAATTCGGAACCAACGACCCCGACAGGCCCGAGTGTAAACAGCTGATCTAGCAATCCTCCATCTTGAAATACTTGACCAGTCAAGGCCAAAATCGCCAAACCATCGTAATTACATTTACAGATCGTCCCACAAAAGGTCTGATTTTCATCTGTTTGTTAACCTGCCTCAGCTAAATCGGTCATTTGCTCAATGCTGCCAGCACCATCCCAACATCATCAATGAAAACAAACGCGATCACTGCTGTTTTCAAACAGGTCTCCAAAAGAAATCTCACCATGATAAAAAAATATTGAAGAAATGATGATGGTACAAATGGGGGTACTTACATCATCCAAATTCCACTGACATCTCCATCGTTGGCCTGATACGTTACCAAGAAACAAGCGAAGTTTCAGGAAAACATGAAGAAATCGCTGCCTTTCGCCGAACCGTCTACTAGCGCCACCTACCGCCTACGTTTCAACTTCCGCCGACAGGCGGTCACGTTAGGTAACTCTCAAGGACATCGGTTTAGCAGACAGCCTAAGCATTTCAGAAAAAGTTTTCAAAATGATGTACGATTTGAAAGACGAGGAACAGGCGAAAGAGTACCTCAAAAATGTTGGCATAGAATACAGATTTCAGTGCTATCAAGAGAAGAACCCTGAAGGTGTGGTTGGAGCTGGGTAATCTGTATTGTCAGCTTTGCGTAACCATTGCGTTTTGCATGCAGCTGTTGCTGTAGCGGGCTCTCTGTGGATTAAAACGGCCCCGAATCATGTACTGGACGTTTTTTTTTTTAAAGCAACTGTGTGTTTTTTGGGTTTTTTTAATTACATGTACGGGCAAAAATCAGTATACCGTACCTTCTGTTTACTTGCAATTCATGTATTTTATGATTCTTTTCACAATTTCAGGCTGTCATCGTCTGGCGGATTTTCTTGAGAGTGTAAAAAAGGAGTTTGAGAAAGCGGCTACGGTGTACAAAACAAACTGTGATGATTCCCAGTATGGTCACAGCTGCTTCAAGTATGGCAACTACAGGATAAACGGAAGAGGTATATTTACAACTTTCAGCAAAATCATGGTACATACATCACACTGAAGTATCAGTGTTAGCAGAATCACAGTACGTGTTAGATGTTTGGTGCATTTTCTGTGTGGGAGCTTGGGTCTGTACACACCCATGACAGAAGAGGTCAGCAGATATTTCATACATTGTGGTTCAGAACCTCATGTGATACAGGTGCTAAAATAAATCCTCTGGCACAGGTAGGATTACAAATAATTCAGAAATGTTTTGGAGGTTTTCGGCTTCGTACCACTCGGGCATGTGCACAGTTACAGACACACACAGACTGGTAATAAGCAAACAGAATCCAGTGCAAGTTGGTTTGAAATCCATGCTTGCCAAGCTACCCACTGACCATGGCAGAGTCGGTAATTCTGACATCATTTTCTCAAACCCGGTCAGGGATCAAGTTTCATTACTTAACTTACCAGTGTCTCCACGGCTCTGCCTCTCAAAACCTCAAAGAGCTCATTGTCCCGTACACACTGCCCAGATCCCTTCGCTCCTCATTTCAGTCCTGCCTTACCATTCCCAGCTACAGCAGCAACACCAACAAGAAACGTTAAAGAGCCAGATCCTTCAGAAATGCTGGCCTCACTCTGTGGAACTCCTCGCCAGAGCCTCTTTGGAAAGTTCCTAACATCCAATCATTCAGAAGAGCCCTAAAAACTTATCTTTTCTACTGAGACTGATTCACAGTGCCAATACAGCAAATCTTTCCTTTTCTTCTCTCTCTCTGTCTCTGTAAAGTTTTATTGATTCTCTTTCTCTCTCTCTCTCTCTCCCTGTACTGTATTTTTAAGTGCAGCGAGCATGAACTTTCTTCATGTCATCATCATTAGCTTGCTTTACGTCCTATGGCTTTTGGCCCTTAAGGACAAGTTGTTCCTGGCGTGTGTCTTTGGCTGCTTGGCTAGGCGAGTGTCTTTGGGGTGTGTGAGGGCTGATTTGCTTAGCTTTGGTCAGCTTTCTTCATGGTGTACATCTGCGCCTTATAAGTGAACTTTGGATTGGATTGGGATTGGAAAAGCACAGTGTCTATCACAGCTATGCCAGCTTGTCCAACTAGAATAGCGTCAGGCCGTTGCAGTTCCTGTTCACCTTGCCAGCAAATGTGAACATTTTGCATTCAGAGCCCTACACATCATTGAGACAGACTATTCTGAGCATACAAGCACACTCACAAGTGAAACCCTTTCAAACTGAAGGATGTTTTTTTTTTTTTTTATGAAGCCTAGTAATCTTAGAATTGCTACCTTAAATTCTATTGTGACTGGGGCTGCCGCCGCCTCAACAATGCCCTTGCCTAGCCCTGCCCCCATGAAACGTACTGCAGCAAACTGACAACACATAAACAAATCTCTCTTGCATGCTTCATTGATGGCGTACTCACTCCACAATTCAGTTGTATGTAGTAAAAAAAAAAAAAAAAAAAAAATGGATGGAGAAATCAATTTTGATGCGCTGTAGGCGATGCGTGGCTGAACCTTTGATGAAAGTGTCTCGTTGCAAAAGAGTTAAAGGACAAGTGAGTTTGATCTCCTTACAGGTTCAGAGAAGGATCCTGACGTGGCCCTTGACTACTACCTGAAGGGCTGTGACTCGGGCTACTTGCCAGCTTGCCACAATGCAGGCCTCGTTCTCATTAGCGACAAGATCGGTTCTGTCACCGACGCATCTCGTGCCGTCCAACTCCTGACGAATGCTTGTGAACAGAAACATGTCGCCAGCTGTTACCAGGTACGGTGCTCACATGTAATCTGACATGACAGTTTTATGTTTGGACTTTGATGTCGTGAGATTGACACTATAAGTGACAGGTTGGATTGCTTGTTAGCTAGAGTTTAAATCCCCATCACAAGTGACTGGAGATGGGTCTAGGGGAATGAGGGCAGCAGGGACAGGTGGGGGTTGGGTCATTTTAGATTTTCTTTTATAATCATATTTAATTGATAATTATCTTCTAACCCTGATAGTGCTGAGAATGGAATATTCTATTTCTAGGCTACCTCTGTGGCTTTTTCAGCATAGGACAAGTTAATTCAACAAGACTGGGGTTAATGTTGTGGTTTGTTTGATGCTGAATTACATGCTGAATGTTCCTGCTGTCTGTATGTATCTTTGTAGATATAACTTATGAAAACCCTTTGCGTTCTTTTACTATCATATATATATGTTTTCTGGTTGTGGGTTTTTCCTCAATTACAGTCTACCACTTACGTTGTATTGGATTGTATTTCTCGTGTGTGTATGTTTTGTTTTGGGTTGTTGTTGGTGGTGTTTTTACTTTTGTTTTTGAGGTTTTTGTTATTTTATCCTCATTGATATTCACGGTGGTATTCACGGTGGTATTCACGGTGGTATTTTCATGCTTCTCTCTATCCAGCTCAGTGGATGGTTCATCAAGGGGACAAAGTCCATACCAAAAGACATGACGAAGGCATTTGAATATTCAAAGAAGGCTTGTGACCTTGGTAACTGCTATGGGTGCGCAAACCTGAGTCAGATGTACAAGAAGGGAGATGGAGTCGCCAAAGACGAGAAACTGGCCGAGAAATACAGACTGCAAGCCAAGGAACTGCACGATGAGATGACAGAATCTCGCAGGACTATTACCATGAACCAGTGAATTTTGCAGTGTGGTAGGTGGACTGTTGGGGTTGAAAATGTGCGTGTGTTTGCTTCTGAATGGAGACACTTACAACAATACATAATTGCACACAGTATTGTCTATGCACACATATGTTGAGGGAATTGGCTTCTATGACTCCTTTTTACAGTTGTTGTTGTTGTTTTTTGTTCTCCCCTTACAACATATTTTTAACCAAAATGGGTACATATATATTTGTCAACCTTGTTAGAAGCACATCTCTGTGATCATCACAATGGAATTCATTATGTTTTCACAACTTCAGTGTGAGTGATATTCAGAGACATAGGTGAACATTTTTAGGTAGTGTATTGGTAGAGTATTGGTCCGTCTGGAAGTAATTCATTTGCATGCTTATTAGTTCTGACAGCGAGGTGAGTTTTACATAAATATTGTCTCCCTTGTTCGCTTCAAGAGGGGCGTCTTATTGGGTTAGTGTGCATGACTTAGGCTTTTGCTGTAAAGATTTTCAGCATGTGTGGCTGTAAGGACTGAGATGGTGCTTTTGCACAAGGTTTGAAACTACTTGTGTATTTGACATGAGTGTGTATCTTAAAGAACATAGATGCGATGTGAGCCGCCTGCGCCAGTACTGATGCGATGTAGTGTGAGTACAGACGTGTGTGTGTGTACTGTGTGTGTGTGAGGGAGAGAAGAGGAGAAATTGGATTCCTTATCAATTTAGGTGTGTGCTGTCTTTGAAGTCATGAACAAAATTTGTAAAAACAAATCAAAATCTGTCAATGTATTTGAGCACATTGTTCTTTTACTCTGAGTTATCTGTGGTTGGAAAATGTGAACATTAAAAACCTGGGCAGTGTTTTTTTGTTTTTGTTTGTTGTTTTGTTTTTGGGGGTGTTTTTTTGTTTCAAAATGTATGATGTGATGTATGTGAAGGCAAACAATGTGTCTGTCCGCATGTCTTCAAGCTGACCATGCAGTGATCTGCCTCAGCACTCGTGGTCTAACCACCATATTTTTTTCATACATCAGTACATGAACACTTGAGCTATTTATAATCAGCAGCTTTTATTAGAAAATTAGTTTGCAAGTGGCACATTCACTCAATAAAACCATTACATATACTTGCTGAGACAAATGCATTTTGTGTCATAATACTGATAAATAAACATAATACTGATGTGGCAACACATCTTGATTTGTATTAAATGTGAGTATGTGTGAAGATGAACATGAACTGATACAAAATGGATTAAAAAAGAAAGTTTAGAATCCTGCTGAAATGTATTTCACTTCAAAACAGAGACAAAAAGAGATGATAACATTTCACTGTTGCTGTGGGAACAATTGCAAATGTGTGTACCGTTAATCAATAAAGTGATTTCCAGTCAACTGCTGCACCCACGCTCTCTTGTGCAGGAGAGCAGAAAGTGTTCACCAGGTAGCGTTTGCAATAGTAGGGGCAGCATCGTTTGCTGCAATATTTACAGGGTCTGTACAGGTTATGGAATCCTGGAAAAATCATGGAATTTGAAAATAGTTTCCAGGCCTGGAAAACTTATGAAATTATTTCAAGTCATGAAAAGTCATGGAATTTCAGAATTTTATGGAAGCCATTTTGAGCCAGACAATGAGACGGTCAGCTTGGTGATTACTCACTGGACTATTCGCCAAAAATATCAACAAACTGCCCTCCCGTAAGGGTAATGGCTAACTCTGAACATTGGTCTTGCTGACTGCGATTAACTTGGATAAACTCAGAATTTCTACCCTCGCGTGTGTCAGTGTGAAAGAGGGCGAGGAAGTTGTCATGGAAAACAGGAGAGTTGGCCTGGAAAAGTCATGAATTTTTGAGACTGTGAACCTGTATGGACCCTGTTAATTTATGTTTTGAGTGGGATCAAAATCGCTGAGTGAAGTACAGTGGTTTGTAATCATTCTCAGAAGAGTCTTCGTGTTGCAAATGAACCACAGATACATGTATCACAAAAGCTGTAATAATAATAACAATAATAATACTGTGTATTGTGTTGGTGCTTTGCCCATTTTCTTGAATTGGCTCAAAGTGCCGCGAACTGAACCCAGCACACACGCGCAAGTGAACCACACGCATTTTTTCACACACTGGACGTGGTATGAAGGGTCAGCTACGCGATTTAAGTTTTGGAATTAAGAATTAGATTTATTTTGATTTTTGCAGGCTGAACATTTCCAAAGCATTTCTATATGGCAGCAACAATGTAGCCATACTATTGTGATTTGAGCAGTACGCAGACGTTTCATTCCGTATTGTTTTAACTTCTTGCAGCAAATATTCACAAACAAACATACGCTTATTCTCTTGGGTCTCTCATAGGCAGCTATTTTGGGGACTGCTCACTTGCGACAGAGACTGGAAAGCATATATTTTGGGTGAGCGGTGGTCTAATAGGTAGCACATCAGATTTAGCCTCTGCGCTACTGAACGGCCGTCACCAGTGTCATGGCGATGAAGCGTGGGTTCGAGCCCAGGTCAAGCTTGTGATATGTGATACCGGTTTTTCCTGGCTGCCGGGCTGCTCATCGGGGGTTTCTCTCCTGGTTATCCAGCTTTCCTCCCCCAGCAAAAAAATGTTAAAAAAAAAAGAAAAGAGGATAGGTATTGGGTGGCGCTGCACCCGAGGGAAGCAGCCCGAATTTCCCAAAAGGGATAATAAAGTATATTGAGCTGGATGACATTGTGTGTTGTGACTGGAAGACGTGGGGTTATGCTGCTAGCGGATGATAGTCCAGTTGTTTTTCTCCATGCCCTTTTGTGCTGTCAGCCCTCCATGGTTTGCCTCTGGAAACAAAATGAAAGGCAGGAATTATTCAACATCATTTTGCACAGGCTCAATCACCAGTTACCTGTAACACTCCCCAAAATAATGATAATAATAATAGAATTTATATAGCATCTAACCTTATCTAAGCTCTAGGCGCTTTACATAAAATACATATTTATTCATATAAGACATAAGAAAACACAGATAAAACAAACACATGACAGGTAAAACTGACAGAACAGATAACTAATAAAACTCATATCCACACACACACACACACACACACACACTCCCGATCAGCTTAGTTTTTGAGGAAAGATATTTTCATGCACATTTTATCAACTTATTTTTTTAATTACTTGTTTGCACAGTTTCATGAATACGTTTGTATAGTCTCACACAAACTTGACGAAATTTGGTTTTGGCACTGTATGCGAGAAAATAGTCACAAGTTCTACTGCTCAGCCAATTCCTCACTTCTTTCTGTGGGACATGATAGTAGTCGTGGTGTTTGCTGAAACTGTGCATCTTGAGTCATTTGGGGCCCACCATATTCTGGCAGGATCAGATGACCTCCGGGAACATCATCGATCTTTTGTGCGTCTGTGACAGACACTTGACCTGCAAGCACCAGGCATAGATGTCAGATGCAGGCAGTAACCTGTCACCAAAACTGTATGAGCTCCTGAAGCAACTTCCATCACTACTCTGTGAAACCGGTAACAATGTGGGAATGGATGGGTGGGTGGGTGCTTGGGGGTTTAACGTCCTTTTCCACCAGTAGTAGTATCTTTATTACTGAAGGGCTTCCAGCCCCGTAAGTAAGTTCACGGGTACAGGCATACAATAAAATGCAGAAAATACAAGCATTACTGCGACAGCTGTTTGCTGCGACGTTCTAGACCGTAATGAATATACCTTGCCAGATTAAACAAACATGTATTGTTTTCATATAATAGACGTAAGGTACTGTAAGAGGGGTACTTATAATATTTCAGTGGAATAAATCTACTTCTAAGATCGTTAAGTGCTGTGCAAGTAAAAAGGAAATGCATTTCATCTTCCAAGCGGTGATCACAGAGAGGGCAATTTAGTAGTTGTTCGCCAGATGAATATCTTAACTTGTGTAGTTTTATATCAGAGATGCCTAGTCTAAACTTGATCAGTTTGTCACGTAAACTTTTACTTGAGACCCATTCAAAATAAGGTTCTAAACATGGCGACAGTTTGAAAGTTCTATAAACGTTAAATCTATCACTGCAGTTTGTGTTGTTATGCCAGTCTTGCCAGAAACAATCAATCAATCGTATGAGCTCCTGAAGCAACTTCCATCATTACTCTGTGAAACCGGTAACAATGTGGGAACGGATGGGTGGGTGGGTGCTTGGGGGTTTAACGTCCTTTTCCACCACATACGGGTGATATCAAAGACGAGGCAACGATGAAAAAGCCAGCACAAATGTTTGGCCCCAGCCTGGATACGAACTCATGAGCCGAGCATTAGAAATCCAACGGTATACCATTCGGCCATCCCGGCTCCCCAACAATGTGAAAGCCAGTATAGTTATCGATGGATCTTTTGAAATGTATGATATGTTTTTTTTTCGTTTTTTTTTCTCTTTTTTTGCTGCCCCAACTCTTTGCCAGCTCCAGTGGTGTTCCTCCCAGGTCATTGTGGAATCCGTGGAGGGCTCGGAAGCTGAGGCAATTTTTTTTAAAACAATTTTTTTGATGCATGATGATGGAAATGAAGATGATGCTATGGAGGTCCGTGTGGTTTGGGACTGCGGGACAGGGCTGCATTCCATGCTTCCTGTCATAAATATCCTGGCATTAGCCAGGCTCGGGTGCTGGCTGTGTAATCATCCACATCATAAGACATGTCATACTGAGGGAAGCACCCCCAAAGTCGCACCCGTGAAGTGGGTGAATCTCGGATGTGTGGCAACAGCCTCCCCACTGGGCCCATAGCACACCCACTCTGGGTACGCGCTGACCTAGGTAGGAAAAATCCTGCTTGCCTCGGCTGGGACTCAAACCTGGGTTTCCTGGTCCATGATCTGAAGCGCTAACCACTACACAACGGGGGCCGGTATGAAATGCTCTTGACTAGATATGTATGATACCATTTTGCAACAAGGGACAAATACCGGTATGCTGCAGGGCCCGTATGTAAAATTCGAGGTTAATTTAACCCACGGCTACGGGCCTAACCCAGACTTGGACAAAAGAACAGCAAAATTAAATAAAAAAGGAAGCGAAGAAAGGAAGAAAAAATCCTTCTGTAACGGCTTAGGCACCTTGCTGGAATGGGCCCGCTTCTTGATTTAAAACAAAACACAACAGAAATTTTAACCCTGGAGCTAGTTTAGTTTGAGGTTAGACTCTATCCCAGGGCGAAAAGCCCTAACCTCGACTATTACATACAACATACCCTGTAGCCAAAACTATACAGCTGAACAGTTTGATATTGATACTTGCCATCCACAAAGACGATACGGTTGCCCCCAGCTTGTAGCACCTCCTTCACGTGACGCCAACTGCCTCCTTGTCGACCATGTCGCAACCTGCATCAGTTCACAACGGTATGGTAAACATGTCAGTCACTGTTGCTGTGGGGGACTCATTAAATTTTCTCTCCATTGTGCAGGTGTGCATGCACGGATGGTTTGCTCATTCACTTTCTTCCTGCATTTTGATCCAGAGACATGCTGCCACAGCAAAAGGAAACATTTCACCATCTGAAAAGAGGGATGGTTCTACACGGTGCATTTAGTAACGGCTTTGGCAGAAACGGGGTTACAGTATGTAAATGCCAAACTTGCTAGTTGTACACTGGCCCGATTGCCTGATGGTGAGAACCGCCGTGAATGTTTCAGCCTTTCTCTTGTGGACCATGAACTAGATGTACCAAGGACTATCTGCACGCTACGGGTAAGCAAAGACATTGGTAATGTAATGTCTTTGGGGTAAGCACAAGCTAAAGCAAAAATTATCCCCCTTGATGCACAGAAACGCTCCGAATGAGCGGTTGTCTCCCCTGATGCGCTTACACCGAGAAGCCCTCCATATCTGACTAGGACACGTCTCACCCTGTCTGCGCCGATTTGATTCAAGTAGATTGGTACTTTGACTTGAATGCCAATGTGCCTGTGAAATACTACTGCAAACTTTTTTTTGTTTCTGTTCATTCGTTTTTTGTTTACATAAATTGTCAGAGTGGTGGACGGAGGGCTGCCTGGTGTGCACAGAAACTGAACAGTGAATAATGATAACAGAGAGCATGATCCCTTCTTTCTGTCCAAATACTGACTGTTAGGTAAATCGGCAAAAACATGAGCCTAGTGTTTGGGGGCCTTTAAAAGCTTACGATAAGTAGAAAACATGTAATTTGCAACAATTCTTAATTGCAGAAACGATTACGCTTCATTGTATGTGTGACATATATGCAAATAATGACAATAATGATAATGATGATTATTGTGTATTCAGGTTGTAGGGGCGCTTTATCTCATTTCTTGAATTGGCTCAAAACACCGTGAGCTGAATCCATAACGCACGCTCACGTGAATCACACGCATTCTCTCACATACTGGACAGGAATACATTACAATCACGTGGTGCGAAGGGTCAGCTCAGCTATTTAAGTATGGGGATTTCGAATTGCCGGCATTTGTTTGAAAATTTTGTGGGCTGAACATTTCCAAAGCAGAAGAAAAGGAGAAGGCAAATCAGTGGATAGATAGGGTCGACTGCTGTCGGAGACCGTTGGGTGGGGTGGCTGTGGGGTAATGATCGGGTGGGTGGGGCTGGCTCGGGGCAACCCTCGGGTGTTTGAGTAAGTTGGAGCACCCCTCACCGTGGTGGTCCGAAGATTGGGAAGCCAGTGTCCTGTGGTCCCAGCCTCATGGCGGCTCTGTGAGCGTTGTGGAAGTCGTCATAGCCACAGTCGTCAGCGTAGCGTGTGTGTACCGGTAAAGTATCGTCAAGCTGCAAGTGCAATACAAGAGCGGCTTTTTTTAGAGGTTTTTCTCCGGGCTCTCTGGCTTTTCTTCCTTCAGCAAATTTCTAAACTACGTAGGTGGGTAGCGCTGCACTGCAATGACGCGCTTCCCCCGAGGGGAAGCAAGCCGACTTTACCCGAGAGACCCCCCCACCCCCCCGCAACTAACTGAATAAAAAAAAAAATCACAAAACAACAAAAAACAGTCCCCCGCCCCAATAAAATTAAAAAAAACCAACCAACAAACAAACAACAAAAAACCACCACCAAGAACGGCAAACAGCAAAACAAAAAAACAAAAAACAAACAAACAAACAAACAACATCAATCAAAGAAACAAAAAATTAAACGAAACGAAAAATAAAACGAAACGAAACAAACAAATAAACAAATCTGATATTACAAGAGATTCCTACTCCTGCTCCCCACTTACCGCAGCTTTCCTGGCCTCGAATCTTGGGTCAGAGTTCACCAGACCGTGCCGCATGTACACGTACTGCTGCTGACCCCGACGGGGCCGACGCTTGGCGAAGGCCGGAGAACCGTTGTTCCCTTGGGCAAGGATAGCGGCCGGTATCCCGGGGCGACGAGCCGCACGTGCTCTACAAGCCTCGTCCCGGACCCACTCCGACATGGTGCCATAGGTAGTGCTGATGGACAGACAATGGCACAGTTAACACATTTCGTATCGCGCACTAGTATTCCACGTTTTTGACTGCCCTGAATGCGAGAATCTGGCAAGATCCACGAATCCTTACCGCGGCTCTGCTGCAGCAAATTTAGGTAGAATCAAAGTGCAACACTTCCACTAAGTCAAATGTAAATCCACGCAGACTAAATTAATATGATTTATGTGTGTGTGTGTGTGTGTGTGTGTGTGTGTGTGTGTGTGTGTGTGTGTGTGTGTGTGTGTGAGTTCACTGGTGCACAACCCCAAAATTGCTCGGTACGAATTGAGTTAATGGCTTACAGGATTGACGCGTGAATCGAGGATGAGAATGCTGCAGTGAAATAACGTTTATTTTGAGTCCTAGAGAATTCTTGAAACTAATCTTCTCAGTTGAGAAATGTTCCGTTGATATTGGGTATAAATAAACAGACGACTGGTAAAAGGCGATTTTGATGGCCGACAGGGTATGGAAAAGATGTCAATGTGGAAGCGCGTAATATGTCATATCTCACCTTTTCTTGATTGTGTTACGTGTGGAGATATGTTGAAGAGCCCGTAGTCTTATCGAGGAAAAACGGTGACACATAGGCGAACAACTCCTCACGTAGCGAGTTCTTATGGACTGCACGTTGTCTCTTTCACTCACAGGAAGACTCGTGAGAGCGTAGAAAAGTTATAACCGTGTGTGTACGAGAGAAGCTTGTATTTGCGAAGCATGAAAGTGCTGTGTAACACCAGAGAAGTGCTGTAATAACTTGAACTCCACTCGGTTATAACTTTTCTACGCGCTCACGTGTCTTCTGTGAGTGAAAGAGACAACGTGCAGTTCATAAGAACTCGCTACGTGAGGAGTTGTTCGCCTATGTGTCATCGTTTTTCCTCAATAAGACTACGGGCTCTTCAACATATCTCCACACGTAACAGATTGTCAGTAAGCTCTGCGACCAAAGTGGTTCATTATTACTGAGGTGACTTGGGGAGAGATACATAGAAGGTTAAGGATATCAGCCGCGTACAAGACTAAAATGGTGGATAACTGTTGTTTGGTGTGAGCGCTCAACCCCAGGTGGTGCAGATCAATGGAAAATCCAGCCTTCTGCATGAGGTTTGATTTGGGACCAATATTTTCTTTCTTGGTGTGTTCTGAGGAAATTTTTGTAGGGTACAAGCAATCTTGGCACGCTCACGCCGCGGCCCAGACACACGTAGAAACAACGGCAAATGACAGTGGCAGTGCAGAGAAGCTGTGCGCTCGTGCACCCCACTCCCCTCCCCCTCCACACACACACACACACACACACACACACACACACACACTTCATCATGGGCAATTTGTTCCCATCAGTATTCAACATATGTATTCATATCGACGGTCATCATATCGGCTGTTAGTTCGTCCCTGTATTTGCAAGTAAACTCAGCGTTTCCCTCGATCTGCATCCTGCACAGCTGAAACTCCATCAGGTGGTTATGTCTCTCATCTTTTATTCAGTGTTGGTTCATTTTACGCTCTCGTGCTGGCGCACTGTCGTTTATCAGCACGATCTGCAAGTCAGATTGTACCCACGATAGAGGTGTCAGAAAAATCCACCTGCAAATTTGTGCTATCAGGAATGAACGAGTGTTAGGACGCGGCAGTTCAACGCTGAGTGAATCAGCCAACAGCAAATACAATCATTAATACTGTAGGAAGTGCCTGGCAACACACAAAGTTCCCACAGTGCATCACGCCACACGTGTGTGTGTGTGTGTGTGTGTGTGTGTGTCACTGTGTGTGTGTGCTGGTGAGGGTGTGTCTGGATTGTGTGTCTGGATTGTGTGTGTGTGTGTGTGTGTGTGTGTGTGTGCTGGTGAGGGTGTGTCTGGATTGTGTGTGTGTGTGTGTGTGTGTGTGTGTGTGTGTGTGTGCTGGTGAGGGTGTGTCTGGATTGTGTGTCTGGATTGTGTGTGTGTGTGTGTGTGTGTGTGTGTGTGTGTGTGCTGGTGAGGGTGTGTCTGGATTGTGTGTGTGTGTGTGTGTGTGTGCTGGTGAGGGTGTGTCTGGATTGTGTGTCTGGATTGTGTGTGTGTGTGTGTGTGTGTGTGTGCTGGTGAGGGTGTGTCTGGATTGTGTGTGTGTGTGTGTGGGGGGGGGGGGTATGTGTGGAATGTACCCGTCAACATAGCCGCCGGATAGTCAAGTGCTATGTCATTATCAAATTTGCCTGTTATGTTCTGGAAACGAAAAATGCTATGATTTATTTTTTTTATATTTAACAATCATGTACAACTAGATATCAGGATGGGTGGATGTTTGGGAGTTTAACGTCCTTTTCCACCACATACGGGTGATATCAAAGACGGGACAACGATGAAAAAAGCCAGCACAAATATTTGGCCCCAGACGGGATACGAACTCACGACCCGAGCATTAGAAGTCCAACGCTCTACCATTCGGCCAGGCCATCCCAGGCTCCCCACAACTAGATATACACTGGACATACCAACAAAAAAAAATAAAAAAAAGGCAATAAACGGCATCAGTGGTTTAGACTGTCAGCCATGACGGCAAACTCCAATTTTAAACACTGGAAAAAAGTGTTCCTTATGCTTTTACTTCGATTTTAAGTACTGGAAAAAAGACTTGATTTTGCTTTTAGTATAAAAACTGATATGATGTTACACATTTGTCGAACTACATACATAATGCTGCAGTATGAAGCAAGGCTTCATTTGTTCCTGCAACTCTCTCTCTCTCTGTCTGTCTGTCTCTCTCTCTCTCTCTCTCTCACGAGCGTGGTCGTGTGTGTGTGTGTGTGTGTGTGTGTGTGTGTGTGTGTGTGTGTGTGTGTGTGTGTGTGTGTGTGTGTGTGTGCTGATAATGGTGACGATGATGCATTTTGTATGTTTATTAGTGTAGCAAGGACAGATAGTAAGAGAAACCTGTGCGTCTATTATCTCAGCCTTGAAAAATAAAGTTTCAGTCAGCCAGTCAGTTAGTCAGTCTGTCTGTCTGTCTGTCTGTCTGTCTCTCTCTCTCTCTCTCACATGTATGTCTTATGCTATGCATGTAATGTTATGTATGCCCTGTGTGTGTGTGCGTGTGTGTGTGTGTGTGTGCGTGCGTGCGTGCGTGCGTGCGTGCGTGCGTGCGTGCGTGCGTGCGTGCGTGCGTGTGTCAAGGACAGACAGAGAGACCTGTGCGTCTATGTCCTCATCCTTGGAAAATAAAGTTTCAGTCGGTCAGTCTCTCTCTCCCTCTCTCTCTCTCTCTCTCGCTCTGAGAGAGATTATTATCGTACAACAAACAGTGCTCAGGTTCTGAATACACTAAACCAAAGCCTGAGCAAACTGCAATTGACCTGCAGACCGACGTACAGAAACTGGCAAGCGACAAATGTAGGTTTAGCTCAGGTCACGCCCCAGGGCAGGATTAGGTTGCGTCACAAGCTGAGACTTTTTTTTGTTTTTTTTTTTGGCAGCGTTCAGTACAAGACGTGTTTGGGCCACTGTACAAACGAAGGTTCTTTACAAGGTTTTGGGGAGCTCGTATCATTCAGAGATCACACTACAGAGGTTTCGCAGCAGCCGTTTTGTGTGTTGCGACAGGTGCGTGTGTGTTAGTGCGCCTGTGACGTTCGAAGTATAGTTTATCTTCGTGATTTTGTAGAGCTCTGAAGGCAATGCACTGCCGCGGTCTGCAGGCTGCGTGAACGAACATTCAAACTCAACTCAGCGGTTGCCCGCAACACTGGCTGACTGCTCGATATTCACGTCGCCTGAAGCCTGTGAGTGATGATGTGCAGGTGTCTATGTAGTGCGATGGAAGACTACCAAAAGAGCTCAGAGCAATTTGTGAACTTAAAATCATAGAAAGATGGACCTTTGTTCTTTGGAAAGATTTATTACTGTTTTCCTCCCGAAACAGATCAAGATCAGTAGTAGTGCGCTGTCCTTGTGTTTGTATGTTTGTACCTTGATGATCGAAGGCTCCTAATAGTCAAAACTTTTTTTAATATTATATATAAAGTCGGATAAGTGAAAAACAAGTTTAGAAATAAAATTTCAACAAAGGAAGAAAAAGATGAGAGAAAAAAAAAAGAAGAAAAAACAAAGGAAGTTGACCATTGGTGAAATACGATCTCTCAGCAGTCTTTCGCAGTAAACCTAGGAAAGCGATGTGAACCGTGTTCTCAGCGTGTGACAACTAACGATTAAAAGCTGAGCGCCTAGTCCGATGGCAACACTGAACAAACATTTCAGAACAAGCACTACACCTCATACGAACCGATACGTTCTATGAAGACACATACACCGTATTTGGTCCGCTTGCATGGCGTTTCGTGTACATCTTGCTAAACCCACACTGTACACCTACTCGGGCACCTGAGTCGAACTTCCCCGCTTGACGGCCAAGACCACAGGAAGAAAATTAAACCACTTACCGTAGACGTGTGTCAGGCCTGTTGGGGCGGTAAGTGTTCTTCCTGTAATCCAAAGACATTTTTTGTTTTTATCAGCTGGATAAAATCGATATGCACTGTAAAGTCAGTGTTATGGTATCTCCTTGTCAGTTCACCTCCGTCCTCCTATAATCGATCATTTCCTATGGCAGTGGCCATGTCTTACACGCCATGTGTGCTTACAGACATTGGTATAGCACCCGCTAATACTGTGGGTTGTCCCATTCTCGCGTCTGTGACAAGGGGTGGGACGTTATAGCTTAGTGGAAGGTCTGCTGTGACAAAGCATTTAATGGACTGGTAGTCAGTGACGGAATAGGTCGCGAGAGCACACACTGACGTACAGTGGGGCACGTCTTAGACGCCAGCAACAGCCAGAGAGGATGTTTGTTTGCGATTTTGAGTGGTTGTTTTGCAAAAATAAGGGTATGTTTACAATGTTTAGCAACATTCTCGAAGCATTTCTTGTAATGGGCTACCCCTCTTGTTTTTTCTGTTCTGTTTAATTTTTTTGTCCATTTGTGCATTTGTGTGTTGGTCTGTGTGTGTGTGTGTGTGTGTGTGTGTGTGTGTGTGCGCGTGCGTGCGTGCGTGTGTGTGTGTGTGTGTGTGTGTGTGTGTGTGTGTGTGTGTGTGGGTGGGTGGGTGGGTGGGTGTCTGTCTGTCTGTCTGTCTGTTTCATTGTTCGGCCGCTGTATGACGACTGAGAATCGGATGGCTCGACGAGAGGCCAGAGGGTCAGTGGTTTGAATCACTACTCTGAAATCATCAGTCACCGTTGCGGTGGGCAGAAGACAACAACCCACCATGTGACTTAAATATCGCGTGTGCACACGCAACTGATCAGTCAGGAAATCAAGTTGAATTATCACACTGTACGGTCACACGTACAACTGAGCTGAAAGTCGTAACAACTTCAACGAGCCATGGGGTGAGCTGACCCCTCCACCCCTAGTAACAACAATGGAACTGTCCGGCGTCCTCTGGTAACGGGAACGCGGATGACCGCACACTACACACAACACAGCACAAACGTCAGTAATGTGTTTTTCTACCCCCCCCCCCCCCTCCTTCCCACCACCCTTAATCCTCCACCTATACCCAGTTAGTCCTTGCAGGTCCTGAACTTGGAAAATGTCGCCTGGTGTGTGTCTGCTTCGAGCGGTGTCAGTGAATGGCTCTTTCAGATTGGGGTAGTGACAAGAGCACGCACTTGCTGACTCGGCCAGTTTTTTGTTTTTGTTTTTAATACTTCGTCGGCGATTCAATGACATGAGGCCTTGTTCGTGTGTAAGAGATAACACTGCCTACAGCCTAACGCCTCAGTAAACTCGGAAGTGTAAGTCACCCATACACTGTAATAGAGCCGGCTATCCCTAGAGCTGTCATCTCAATACTACTTAACTACTACTACTACTACTACTACTACTACTACTACTACTACTACTACTACTAACTGTGTATTGTGTAGGCGCTTTATCCAGTTTCTTGAATTGGCCCAAAGCGCCGCGAACTGAACCCAACACGCACGCTCACGTGAATCACACGCATTTTCTCACACACTGGACATGAACACATTACAATTACAAGGTGCGAAGAGTCAGCTCAGCAATGTAAATTTTAGAATTGTGTGTCTTTTTGGATTTTGTGGACTGAACATTTCCCGAAAGCAGAGGGGGAAGGAAGCCGGAGTACCCGGAGAGAACACCCGACGATCGGCCCAAATGAACGGAGAACGATCAATGAAAGCAGTTAAAATGATCAATCAAGTATAGATGTTTTGTAGAAATATCGTGTCCTGTCATGCTTCAAATCAAATCAAATCAAATTTAAAAGCACCGTAATGATCCCAGAAAGAAACAAAGATTATACATCTGCCTCCAAATCACCCGTAAGCATTTTGAAACAAGGTATCCAACGGCGGGAAACATAATACTGATATAAAGTTGTAATGTTAAATTTCGAAATTCGGGATTCTGTACTTCCTAGGAACTTACAGTTTCAAATTCTGACTTACTCAGACCTGTGAAACCAAAACCACCCAATGACGTTTTCAAATAGCTTACATGAAGGAGCAAAATCGGTCATTTGGACAGCAAAGCGTTATTTAAGGAGGAGCTGAAGTCAGAAGTCTCTCTCTCTCTATCAAATAATATATCTCTGGTACGACTGATTTCAGTATACACACATCGACAACTGCTGCTTGCAGCTCTACCGTCAAGGAAGTATTTACTTCCCTTGAGTCGTGAGAATTTACTCTAAGATGACATCGACAGCCTTGCTCATTTGGACTTTGATTTTTTGTTTCTTTTCCTTTCTTTTCTGTTTCAATTTGCACGTATGAGCGTTAAATAATAATAATAATAATAATAATAACTGTCTATTTTGTGGGAGCTTTACCCAACTTCATGAATTGGCTCAAAGCCGGGCCCCGAGCTGAACCCAACACGCACGCTCACGTGAATCACACGCAGTCTTTCACACACTGGACATGAACACATTACAATCACGTGGTGCAAGGGTCAGCTCAGCTATTTCAGTTTGGGAACTTAGAATTGCATTTATTTTTGGATTTTGTGGACTGAAGATTCCCAAAGGAGAGAGAGAAGGAGGACGCCGGAGTACCCGGAGAGAACCCCGGACGATCGGCCCGAATGAACGGTGCCACGTAGGAGAAGGAAAAATTATTCGCCCCAAGTGGGACTCGAACCTGACCTCTCGACCACTAGACCACCGACCGCGTCCTCGTCGAATATGAGCGTACCGGTATAAGTCACAATTATATCAGGAAACGGACAAACAACTCCTCGGGGATTCTGAAAAAAAAAAGAACAACAACAAAAAAACCCCACAAAACAACAACAACGACAACGACGGCGGAGTTGACGGACTGAGATTGCTGACATCATACTCAGCTGGCCATTGTTGTTGTGGTGGTTGTTTGCTGTTTGTTTTGTTTATTAATTTTGTTTTCATTGTGATGGTGGTAGTGGTGGTGGTAGTATGTGTGTGTTTAGTTATCTCCGGAACCAGGCTCCAGTACACGCAAGGTCGAAACTCTTATGATTGGATTGGTGTAATGTCTAAACCTGGGGTTTTCCGCTTTGTTTTTCTGGTTGATTTTGTGGAAGGTGCGGGGGATGGGAAGACTGATGGGAATGGGGAGATGGCCGAGCAGGTGCGCACGCTGACGGTGTGCCAGTGTGTGTGTGTGTGTGCATGCGTGCGTGCGTGCGTGCGTGCGGCGTGCCTGCGTGCGTGCCTGCGTATGTAGTGTGTGCGCGCGCGCGCGCGCGCGTGTGTGTGTGTGCGCGCGAATGTGGTGTTTGCGTGCGTGCGTGCGTGCGTGCGTGCGTGCGTGCGTGTGTGTGTGTGCGCGCGCGCGCGCGTGCGTGTGTGCGTGCGTGTGTGTGTGTGTGTGTGTGTGTGTGTGTGTGTGCGTCAATGGCAGTCTGCAATGCCGCGACTGAGCGTGCACTAGTGGGAGCGCAACCACTCTCGGCCAATGTTCTAATCAGAAGAAAATGACAGGAGATAGCACTAATACTTGGCAAACACAATACAGGCAAATAGTCTGTCATCTCCCGGGTGATAGAGAGTGCACGTGCGTGCATCTCCATGCGTAAGCACGCGCGGGCGCGTGCGGGCACACATCACATCCGCTGTTCCAACAGCTCGCCTCACCCCCTCTCCAACTTGAAACTGACCCAGAGCTCTCTGCAGAAAGCTCTAAGAGCGAGTGCAAACACCGTTATCTCACAAATATCGATATCGTTGACGCAACACACAATGCAGGTTGTCAGAATCCCGGGTTTCACGCAGGATATCAACGCATCCGCCAAGCCCGTCTTTTTTGCTTTAACTGTCTTCAGCAAAGTACTATAAAGCTTTGTTAGCAAGAGGCAACTGCCAGTTACAGGCAAAGCTACACGTGCCCGGAGTCAAATGTGCAGTAAAAAGGCCCCAAGTGTTTATCAAATCCATGGCGCTAAAACCCTTTTGCCAAAATGACAGTAGAAATAATAATAAAACATTTCAAGTGAAACCAGTGTCCAGTATTTACCAAGTATGTCTCTGTGAACGAGAAAACAACAGTTCGAGGAAACCGAATGATGTTCGAATGATCTTGGTATATTCTCTCAAACGCATGTTTGTTTGTTTGGTTTTTTGTTTGTTTGTTCAGTGATCATCAGTGGTTTTGATGATTATTGCCTTTGTGTTTGTTTGTTTGTTTGGAATCCTTGCTCCCCCACCTCCCTTCCCTACCCTCGATAAACTTCATTTTGTCACCGTAGTGGAAGCTTTTTTTTTTTTTTTTTTTTCTTTTTTTTTTTGGAACCTCAGTTGCATGCAGGCCGCTCAAAACCTTTTTATTTATTTATTTTTTTTTCATTTTTTTTTTCATTTTTTACATTTTTTTTTGGCTGATCGGCCTCTCTTCATTGGTTCCCCAGTGATTTTAAATTAATGTTTTGAAATTAGTGCATGGACAGATGTCTTAAGTGAGCTTCATTTTCGAACAAGCTTATTATGTTTGTTGGTGTACCGTACCTGTATTTACTTATACACATTTTGCCAATTAAAATTACATGATTAAGAAACTGACATCTCTCCTTAGAGATGCCGCCCTTGTCCGTAGTGGAAGCTGTTTATTCTACACACAGACTGGCTGAAACAAACAAAAAAAAACCAAAACGACAACAACAAAACTTGAAACAAACAAGCAAACAAACGTAAAAGCAGCAACAGTTTTTCACGACACCTTATCGGCCGCACAGACTGCACTATGAATGCAACTGTTAGTCCTAATAATGCGCAGTCATGAACTGAGACACATTCAATACGCGCAATACGGTTGGGGAAATCCAGCAAC
>JACVVK020000031.1:220000-330000 GCA_018292915.2 Batillaria attramentaria | reverse complement strand
GACAAGACCGCTTAGTGAGCACAGTGGCGTTATTCAACGCTGCGCCCCTCCCCCACCCCTCTCCACACACCTCCTACCCACACACACATCCTGTCCTACCCCATTCCATGCGCAAGACCTCGACACCAACGCCTGTGCGCAGTCAGCAGCTTCACACACACACACACACACACACACACACACACACACACACACCACACACACACACACACACACACACACACACACACACACACACACACACACACACACCACTCACACACACACACACACACACACACACACACACACACACACACACACACACACACACCAAATAATCCGACTCATACAATCACAGTCCTGAACACATCTCCAAATCATCACAGCATTCCATGCAGGCACAAATACCAACAGTAATCACTTATCCTCTCCCCCCCCCCAAAAAAAAAAAACAAACAAAAAAAACAAAACAAAACCCATTTCATGCAGTCACATTTCAAATATTTGTTGTGTTTATTTTACAGGTCCAATCGATTATTTGCGGCATTTGCAAGCCAGTGAAGGGAGGAACATATGTTTTGAGGTCGCAGTATGACGCCCAAAATCATCGGCACAGCTTATCGTTCCAAAAAAAAAAAAAAGGGGGCAAACATTCAAGCGAAAGTGCGGATGTGTATCTGAACTCTCGTGACATGCCCTCTATACAGGCACGCACTACGTTCACATGTCATGCGGATGACTACATGTGAGCTGTCGTGATATGCCCTGTCAAAGCATGCATCAGGTTTTATACATGTGGGAATCTAACCCACTAACTACAGCAGGACACGGAAAGCTCTCGCCGGTCCCCACTGACTACGTCAGCTCTCAGGCAATCGGTGGGTCACAAATAGAAATTTGTCGATGGGGAACTGAGAGTTGCAGCTGTTGGGTTTCTTGGCGAGAGGCACAGCTGAACTAGCTGCCTTGCTGCTAGGTAACCACCAGCCCCAAATTTACACGGAGCGAGTTGATGCGGCGCAAACACGAGCCCAAGCAAGCAAGTCATCAGTCGATAAGAGAAAAGAGCAAACTGTTTTTTTTTTTGTTTTTTGTTGTTGTTGCTGTTGTTCTCTGAATCAGTCAGAATTAATGCACAGAGCAAACTCCGTCTCCAAGACATTTGTGCCTTACCAAAATGACACCCGGTATAAACAAAATCACGATTAAAATCAGACGACAGAGGAGGGAGGGGAGGGGGAGGGGTATGTGGTCGCTGCTAGCATTGCCAAAAACACAAAAACGAAAACAAAACATCCCCCCCCCCAAAAAAAAAAAAAAAACCCACAACAACCAACAACAGCAAACAACAACAAACACAAAACGGAACATTGGAATTTGTTGAAATTTACTCTACACATTAGTCTTTGGCTGCTAGATTCTTGGTTTTTTTTTTTTTTTTTTTTGGGGGGGGGGGTGAATTTTAAAGCATTTCTAGGGTGTCATACACAGCGTTAGGAATATATAGCATTTTGTTGGAAATCCGTATGTATATATGAATTGTGTAGCCAAAGCGGCGCTCAGTTCTCTCTCCCTCACTCTCCATGTTCCCACATGAGTCACACGTTTGACAGATGTCAGTAGAATGTTCACTGGTGTTAGTGAAATGTCGGACTCCGACAACCTTGAAATGCTAGCTTCCTGGACAAACGTTCGCGTGGCTACAGAGTAAACGTGACGGGCAAGTTACTTGGACAACAATGGAAAATGCCCGGCTTCAGAAGTCACAGTAGTCAGTAGACACAGTGGACGCAGATCGACCCTGATGTGGTAGTCAAGCCCAGCTACGCGTGGTGGTGTGATATGGTAGACTTCTCGGCGCATGCATCCGTCTCTTCTGAAATGCTCAGTGCGCCGCAGGGCTGGAGGACGAAGCAGTGAAAACCTGCTACCGCTAAGCGCTACGTTATGTGCAAACCATCACCCTGCTATTCACTCTGGTGCGTGCGACAGTATTCTTATTTTTCACGCCACCCGGCCGGCCACAGGCTACGCTTCTTCGTGAAATTTTTAGCGTGCACACGTAATATTTGTGCATGCGTGTGTACACGAGAGCGGGACAGGCACCGTCAGCACGTCTGCGCATGATTTTGACTGTAATTGGAAAAAATCCATTCAAATTCCTGCCCACCAGGGATTCGAACCGGGCGGCTCAGGATCTAAAGTCGGAAACCTTAACCACTAGACCAATCCGCGTGTGGGATTTTTGGCAGACGGTGTACGTCTGACAACTGGTGATGAAGTTTGTCTGTATTTTACAGTTTTAATATTTTTTTAAAGTGCACCACACCACAATTTCCCTTTAACTTGGGATAATAAAGATCTATTGAGATGAATTGTATCCATACCTTTTGAACACACACAAGACGGTTTGTACAACAGCTAGGTTTATATTTAAGCGGCAAAGATGTTGTCAAAGAATGAAGCCGGATTTTTTAAAAAACAATTTGTACAAGTTTGACGTCGAAGGAACAGAAGACCGAATAATAATAATTTTAAAAAAAATGCAGCTGTTGTTAGCCGAAAATCGGCTTTGTTAGAACAGAACAACGCTCACGGAGGAGAACATCTGAGCTCTCATTCTCTACTGTACTCCCGTTCCCCTGTAGCTTTTCGTTTAAAACTGCTTGCCAGTAAACCAGACAACAGACATGACACACAGACCACACCCCTCAAATAAAAACAACAACAACAACAACAACAAAACAACATCAACAGAGAACAAAAACAACCCCCAAACAACAACAACAACAACAACAAAGAAACAAAACACAATTTTAGAAGTCCAGACTGAAAGAATTCCATTATAATTCCATTAAATCAAAGTAAACGACAACATTTCGTAATCGACCCCAGCAAACCGCCAGTTTTGGCTATTGTCAGAACGAATAGGACTGCTAGAATTTTGAAAACAAAACAAAACAAAACAAAACAAAACAAAAAATTGCCAAAAACACGATCAGGGGACAACACACAGAGCAAATTTATCACCCAAATTTTCAGTTCCGGCAATCAACATTTTTTGTCCAAAGTAGCTGGGCTTATGTACCTGAAAAGAAAGCGAAATAAAGTTTGTGGACAGTTCAGTGTAGGTTGCACGTGTTCTACGAGCGAGACGCGCGCGGCAGTACAGAGGTCGATGATTAGGTCCCATTAGAGACGGAACAGCAGCCTGTCACAAACCCGGGCCGGCCGTGGTCGTGACAAAGAAAAGGCCCCATTAACCGGCTTTGTGTCGGATGGGGTGAAACACAAACCCCCAATCTTCTCAGGTGTCTCAGTACAGGGGACAGGTGGGGAAAGCGTTCACTGCCGCTGGTTTCCCAGTTCGTACGTTTCTCTCTCTCAAACCCCCCTTGTCACTCGCGACACCCCACGACTTTCTCGAGGGGGACTTGTGTTATAACTTGCATTCTGGTCAAGTTGTTGTATGACATCATATTTTGACAGACACAAACACTTGATGCCGTTAGTTTTTTGTTACTGTTTTTTTTTTTGGTCGTCATCGTCGTCGTCGTCGTCGTCGTCGTTGTTGTTGTTGATGTTGATGTCGACTGATCTTTTTTGGTAGTTGTTGCTGTAGTTCTTGTTTACTTGAAGCTGTGGTCAGCGTCAGCAGGCGCTGTGCTTTTCGTCTCGCGTTTAAGTGCCAGCCTGTGAGAGACTGTAGTCGTGCATGTGCCCGAATACAACCCAAACAAAACAGCTCCGAATGAATTGTAAGTGTACACATGCCGGAAATGGGCCTTTCACCTTCCTATGCTCACAACCCTGTTCCGGGTCCGTCGATAACTCTAGGCCCCTGCGACGACGGCCAAGTCGGGCTAACCGAGACCGAGCCGAGCTAAGTGATACCTAAGAAAAAAAACAAAAAACCCCACAAAAATACTCGGTGACACGGAAAGTGGACAGTTGCGAACAACTTTGAGGTCCCCGTGTTATTTCACAGTGTGCACAGAAGTGGTGAAAACTGTCGCATTCACTGACCAGCACAGTACATTCTCAGCCTGTGTTGGGTACCAGTCGACAGGCTGAAGTATAATTCATTATTATTATTCTTATTCTTATTATTATAGATGCTATATTGTGACCCAAGTAACTGATTTCCTGATGCACAGACTAAGCACATTCGATGAAAAGGTTTCCACACGATGGCGTATGCACACGATGGCGTATGCACACGATGGCGTATGCACACGATGGCGTATGCCTGTTAAACTCCCAAACGCTCACTCACTTACCCTGTCATACGTACTGAAACTCTAAGAAAAGCAAAGAAGAAAAAAAAAAAAAAAAAGAGAGAGAGAGAGAGAGAAAAAGCGGCAAGCGGCCTGTCGACTGGTACCCAAAACAGGCCATTTTCCCGACGAACTGCCTGTCACATCTGCGGACCGGACATACTGCCATATTCCCTAACACAGTGCACCTGGCTACCAAGCGGCTTATACTTCATTGACCCTACGCTGCTGTTAAAAGGACCACAGGAAAATTGCGGCAGTCCTGTTTATACACACTTGTATATCCAAGCCCGGGGCTGTTCGTTCTGGGGGTAGTCCGAGCGACCCTGTCGTGCATCAACTGAAAAAAAAAAGAAAATAAAATTATTGTAAATAATTAAATTTGTGTAAGGACTCTCATTTCCTCACTGAACACACTACTTACTTCACACACACACACACACACACACACACACACACACACACACACACACACACACACACACACACACACACACACACACACACACACCCCGTCACTTCCACTAGCCCCTGTGCTCCAACTCAGGCCATCGTCTTCTCCAACTGGGGCCATCGTCTTCTCTCACTCGATTAACCCTGGCAGGATCGGCTTTCTGGGACTACACGGCTCATCACAGACGACCAGTCCCGCAGAAAATCGACGATTAGAGAAATGGGTGTCACCTTCAAACACGACGCGAGAACAAACGCCACCTCTTTCTTTGACTGTGAAGGCGAGAGGTTAGAAGGCGGGGCTGAGGTGTCTTGTGGGCGAAAATATGGTGGGCGAGATGGTCGTGTTTGCGTTAAGGATCGTGGGGTGGGGGTGGGGGTGGGGGGTGAGGGGGGGGGGAGGGAGGGGGATTTATCTGTCCTGCACACAGACACTGTTCAGTCGTTACGTCGAACGTTCAGCTTGTCGGCGCAGTGAGAAAATCAGAGACCTAAGGTGAAATATGGTTAGTAGTCACTGATAATGCACAAAAGAATGACCACTCCTCGTTGCACGCCGACCATGTTTGTTTGTGTCATTACACTGTCGCGATTAGTTTTCGACGGGATAAACCGTTCAGTCAAGGGACAACAGAGATATATATCTGTAGTAGGTGTGTGGGGTGGGTGTTTGGGAGTTAAACGTCCTTTTCCACCACGTAAGGGTGATATCACTGGCAAAGACGGGGCAACGAGAAAAAGGCCAGCACAGATATTTGGCCCCGGCCGGGATTCGAACTCACGACCCGAGCATTGAGAGTCCAACGCTCTACCATTCGGCTATCCCGGCTCCCTATACATCTGTAGTAATGAAGTTGAAAACAACAACAACAACAACAACAACAACAACAACAACAACAACAACAACAACAACAACAACCGCCCTTTAAAAAAAAACACCAAAAACAAACCCAAACAAACAAAATACAAAACAAACAAACCAAAAACCAAAACCAAGAACAAAAAACAAAAACGAAACAAAAACAAAACAAAACACCAAAACAACAAGAACAACAACAACAACAACAACATGAAATGGGTGGGTTTGTTTGCATGAGACTTTTTCCAGTTCGACATCACCTGGCAACAGAAAGACAACACCGGGGAGATTACTGAGAGATGGGGTGGAGCGCATATAGGTTTTTCCAAGCGCAGTGATGCCATCTTGAACTGAAATAAACTGAACTGAACATCAGTTTCCCCACTGCCTTGCCAAACAGCTGCAGAAGGTGTTGGACTTTGAGACAGAAGCCACGGCTGTTCAGACAAAACCTGGTGTGGTTATCGCCGCTACATCAAAAAGGACCACACAGGTAGACAGGCCGCTTTTAATATAACTGGGCCTCATTAAAACACGCCATGAAGAAATCTTGCCACTATGCATACACTTCATTCGCCTGCTCTTTTGTCTCGGCAAAATGCAGTAGAAGATTTTTGTAGACATTTTATTTGTGTGCATTTTTGACAGGCAACAGCAAATTTCATTTTTGATTAAAAAAATCAGTCGTTTCTTCAAAGATCTCTGCATTCTGATTCTTCTTTAGGAAACACACACCCCGCACACTCACGCGCGCGCGCGCGCACACACACACACACACACACACACACACACACACACACACACACACACACACACACACACACACACACACACACACACACACACACACACACACACACACAACAACAACAACAACAACAACAACAACAACAACAACAACAACAACAACAACCACCCCCCAAAAACAAAAAAAAAAAAAAAAATACCTACCCAAAAAAACATACACACACAAAATATAATAATAAAATAAGCGTTAAGGAAAATATATGATTAAAAATAATTACTGGCATATCTCAAGCTCATTATCGTCCTTTAAGGTATCACCCGTGACTGAAATACTGATATCGGCTTTTGATATACAGATGTCGCCATTATGACTGTCCCAGTATTGGCAGCAACCCTGCTGATCGCCATTTGTGACCTATAATTTCTTCTTAGCTTGGGGAACCGATGGCAGCTCATCTCTTTGCAGCCTCAGTTTTCGGGGAGCCGGGTTAGCCGGATGGTAGAGTGGTTGGACTTTCAATGCTCGGGTCATGAGTTCGAATCTTGACTGGGGCCAAATATTGTGCTGACCTTTTTCTCCGGCGTTGCCTCGTCTTTGATATCACCCTTAAGTGGTGGAAAAGGACGTTAAACTCCCAGCTCCCCCCTCCCCCCTCTTACGGTTAGGCGCGGTAAATTTTATTAGGTCGGTAAGTCTCTATGCGGTTAGCTCAAGTTTAGGCTAAACACACCGATATCAACTGATCACCAAGCTTATTCTATTAGACCGTCCCCAGCTCCCCCTTCACCTGTGACAACGTTAGTGTGTGACGGTCACGTTTGTCTGAAACCAGGAGACAACCGGACGATAGGCCCGCGCTGGAAGGGGTTACCTACAGGAGCATGGGCTACGCGATACAGATGCAAATCTGGAGGAAAACGCTGTATATTCCTCTTACACATAACGCTGCAGATGACACCCTAGAAATGCTTTAAAATTCACCAAAAAATTCACAAAAATCAGGCAGCCATAGACTCATGCGTAGAGGAAATTTAAACAAATTCCAATATTCCGTTTTTTGGCAATGTTGGCAGCGACCACATACCCCCTCATTCCACGGTCGTCTGCTGGCTCCTGTGCCAGCCGCGCATGAATACAAATAGTCCACAAACCAGCCTCATTTTTCCCTAATTTTACTATTACCTGGCATGAAACTTGTTTACAAAGCCAACAAAAAGCACCACATTGCCATATTTTACTATGCACACAAATTTTAAAAGGGGCAAAGATTTTATACTATATTTAGCCGAGTTCTTACTACATGCCCCGGAAGCTAATACTACTGTATCACGTAGCCTGTAAAGGCCACCAACAGTGCGCATCAGAACCTGCGCATCTTAGGGAAATGATTAGCCTCGTAGCGACGAGGGGATGAGGGGGGTGGGGGGTGGGGGGGATGGGGGTGGGGGTGGGGGGTGGGGGGTCACGGTGGGGGGGAAGGAATCAAGTTTCTCACGCGTCCGTGTGACTGTCCGTCCGCGTGTACTGACGTCACGCTGGGAGAATTATCGTTATTCATAAAATCAGTATCTGTGATAGGGTTACTTCTTTTCATTGACTGACGTCTTCATGTTATTTTCAGTGAATTAGTTTAACTGATGAGTGCACGAAAACCGTGAAACTACCTTTTAGTATGTTCATGGAATTACTGTTTCACTTGTGGGACAACAGAAACTGTAACCCGTAACATTTCTAGAGATTTAAGGAAAATCCGTAACACTTTGGTAAACTGCAGGAACACACGAGAGATTCTTGTTAACCTTTTCTTTAAAAAAAAACAACAAACTTCTTCATATCTAGCATCCCCCCCCCCCCCAAATAAAAAAAAAATTAAATAAATTTACAATCGTTGGTTTAATGTATGCAAACGTAATCCTTATTACTGTTCTTCTGCGATATACACCCTCTCCCCCAACACACGTACGCACGCACACACACACACGTATACGCCACCCTCTCTCTCCCCCTCGCGCCCCCCCCCCCCTCCCCCAACGTCTTTCATATCTAGCATTTAAAAAAAAAATCGTTACATTCGGTTTCTTTTTATATATGCAAACGTAATCCTCATTACTTTCCTTCTGCGATATACACCCTGCCCCCCCTCCCCTCCCCCCCCCTCCCCGTAGTCCCGCTCCCACGTTCACTAACTTGAACAAACCCCTGTAAGCTTAGCCCGTGACGGCCACTACAAAGTGTGCCGCCGTGCTCTACCTTTGGGCGGCGGGCAGACAGCTTGACCTGAAAAACTGAAAAAGCTTGTCGTGTTGTGAAAAAAAAAGAAGAAAAAAATCTCTTGTCACAGCAAAGGTAGGCGGGACCCGCTCCTGGGTTCCTCGCTCAGCTGCGTTCGGGAACGTGAGCGCCCGCGGAAGTAACGTGACCGGTCTCAGCGTTAACTGAAAGCTTTTGTCTGGGGTAAGTGGACCGCGTGAACGCACCTCTACCAACTGCCGTGTTGGCTCAGTGTGGCCTCATTTTGCGTCTTGCAAGACTATCGCAGTAATGGGGTTACAACACGATGACTTCAAGGTAAAAGTAATACGGAAAACTGTTTACTGATCTATGAAATATGTCATCCACACTACTGCCTTGTTGTGAAGACTGTCCTGACAACAGTTCACTGCTGAGCAGTGGAACTAAAACTGCCTCAAATTCAATTTCTTAGCCAATCCGGGCTCAGCCAGATTACCACTGAGCCATCACGTCACTGATGTTTGCCGCGTTAGTCTTTCGTGCGCTTGACTCATCCATAGTGCACTGACGCGCGCTCACACAACACCGCACAGCGACACTTGTTGGCTGTGACGGCGGAATATAGCAGACGAGAACAGTCCAAGTTTTTGTCAAACTCAGCTGCTCACTGACGCAGTGTTTGTAGCAAGTCTGTAAAAGTTTCTACGACTGAGCCATATCGGGACTTTACGTCGATCCGGCGTGGTGTGGAATGTGAACTTCTCAGTGAATCGTGATTGTGTTTACCAGAAGTCGCCCTACAGGAGTACCGAGTCTATCAGTGTACCGGATCGCTGTAAGGAAGAGATCGCTTTGCAGACGACAGATTGTGAGCACAGGTGAGGGCGATAAAAGTGTGTACTACGAAGTATTGCTTGTAACTGTAAGGCCACCACGGCCACTGAAGCACGTTTATGTAACGGTCTCTGGGTTTTCCAGTCAGTCGCGATTCAGTTTGTGGTGGTCTTATTGACGTGGGTCAACTCAGTGAGTTGGTGTGCCATTGCATTCCATTTGACGACGCGTTCGTGATCTACCTGTGCACGTAGTTCAGTACATGTGCAGGTAAGTTTGACATCAGCATAAATTTTTCGTCCCATGTCTTTCGAATCTTACGGACCATGTAACGAAAACAATCACAACAAACCGGCTGTCAGTCGGTTTCAGTTTCAGTTTGTGTGGTTTTCGGCCCGGGTTTGACTAATGAGTAAGAGGCCTGTGTGTATGTGTGTGCGTGTGCCGTGTGTGTGTGCCAGTGTGTGTGTGTGTGTGTGTGTGTGTGTGTGACCCGATTCCCCCAGGATTTGACAAGGTTTAGTGTTCCAAGTTTGTTTCTTTTGGATTTGACAAGTCTGTGAGGCCTGGCTGCGGTCCGCTTTTGTAAACTGATTTGCAACGCCGGGTTACTGTATAAGACATGAGATTCTGTGGATTCAGAAAAAAATATGGGCTGTGAATGATTTTGTCTTGTTTTGATCAATCATAGGCTGGAATGCTGGCTTTTAACTGACAAGTTTCACAGCTTACCTTGATTTCACCCACGAGATTACCTCCGATTCTGTTCGGTAACGTTTACTCGACCGGTGAAACGCAGCTCGACCGTGACATGCAGATAAAACCGAGCCTCTTTGTGCCCCCGGCTGCTTTGCACGGTTGAGCTCCCGTCAAGTTTTATGTCTCGGCTCCATGCAGCGGATTTTCAAGGACAGTTTGACAATTGTGGAATCGCGTATGTTAGACCGCAGTGTGGGCCTGCCTTTCCGTTGTTTACACCGGCGTCTGAATTGTATTTCACTGATGTATAACCGTACAACACTAGTCTACCAGTGTTCCCGATTACGCACAGGTGTGCGTATTTGTACACACAAAACTCTTACGCCGCACAAATTTGAGAACATCGCCTCACAGCTAGGGACGCGTGTTTTTGGTCTCTCGTTCATCGCTATGGCAGGCACGCTGCAATTCACATACATTTTTCCCACTTGAATACTTTTTTGTCAACAACAACAACTGAATGGTTTCAGTTGACTTTCAGACTTTTTATACCCAAAGACCCTGGCCTCCGTAAAATTTACGGGGAACCGGGATAGCCGAATGGTAGAGCGTTGGACTCCCAAGGCTCGGTCGTGAGTTCGAATCCCGGCTGGGGCCAAATAATTGTGCTGGCCTTTTTCCCGTTGGCCCGTCTTTGCCGGATATCACCCTTACGTGGTGGAAAAGGACGTTAAATTCCTGAACACCGACCCACCCTCCTTCAAATTTACGAAAAGCCCCTCAAAAATATGGAGAAAGGGTTCCAAGGCCCTGTGTATTTTCGAATCACATTGAACGCTGACGACAAAGATCATACGAACGTAGAAATCGCTCACATGATATCTGAAACACAGTCTTTACATGTTACAGTACATCAGGGATAGGCAAGACGATAAATCCTATCTTTTTTGTAAGTGGGTTTTATTCGATGCGATGTTCAAAAGAGTGCACCAGAACGGCCGCATTCTGTGCGCGGTTTCGACACACACATTTTGTGTGTTTTTCCCGGCTATGCTGTATAGATCGTGGGTGTTTCTATCTCGCGAATTGTCACAGGTTATGCTGCGATTGACCTGCCTGTCTGATTTCTTCTTAACGAATCCACCAGAAGAGCTAGAACAGCTGAGTGGTGGGCTCTCAGTACTCGGATCAATACAATACAATACAATACAATACAATACAATACAATACAATACAATACAATACAATGCAATATTTGTTTATTGTCGATAAAAAGGTTATTCCTCTTACAGCCCTCTGAGCTTTCAATAGAAAGATACATGTAAGAAAAAAATCTGTTGTTCAGTAAATTATATTATTATAACACAATACAATACTAAAGATAATGAACCTCAGGCCCTAAAAGAAGAAGATAAATTTAAAATAAACAATCGTCATCTTCACACCTCACACCTCACACCACTCACCCACACACTCTCTCTCTCTCTCTCTGCCTCTCCCGCTTTGTCTCGTCTTTCCCTCGACCTATTAAGTAAGGTATTATGAGTCTTGAGTTCAAATCTTTGCTGGGAGATGAAAACTTGTGCTGCCCCCCCCCCACCCCGTTGCCCCTTCTTTGATATCACCCTTGTGTGGCGGGACAAGAACGTTAAATCCCAACCAACAACCTGTTTGAAAACATATCTATGCTGAGTTACAGAGTAGAAAAACAACCTAACTACTTCCAGGTGCAAGATGAAAAAAACCCTAAATTTATAACTAACGGACTACAACAATAGCAGCAGCAGCAACAACAACAACAGCGTAAGAGAACTTCTTCCAGTTGATACAACTAGCAGGCGAAATAAATGGTTCCGCTAACAGAACAATACATAATAAAATTTAGGGACTATTACCAACGTGTGACAGCTAATTCGGATTGCCACTTTGCACGCGTAATTGAGTTACACGGTGACCAGTCGTTAAATCTGCGTAGCTGATCATGTAGGCGCTAAAATTACTCATCGTGTTTCCCTATCAATATCCATGTTTCAGGGATCGTTTTCCTTGAAAGCATACGTGCAGATTTATCACTGTCATGCTTCATTAGAGCGTATTAGAAAATGCCAGTAGCTGGAAGAACAAGCAGTAAGTGGTAACAACCTAAACAGTGCATCAGTCTGGGGGGAGCCGGGGTGGCCGAATGATAGAGCGTTGGACTCTCAATGCTCGGGTCGTGAGTTCGAATCCCGCCGGCTGGGGCCAAATATTTGTGCTGGCCTTTTTTTCGTTGCCCCGTCTTTGATATCACCCTTATGTGGTGGAAAAGGACGTTAAACTCCCAAACACCCAACACCCTGCATCAGTCTGGTGGCGGACGGTAGTTCCGTATTGCCTACATCCTAAACCACGGTTTCGTTTTGATTTTTTTTCCTGTTTCCTACAGACCTGTAAATTTTGAAACTGGAACCGAAACCGATTCTTTGCTGCTGTGTTCATGTGAATCAATGATTCCCATTGTAGAACTCAGTTGACGGAGGCAGATCTGTTTCCTGTGCAAGGAACTTCTCCTGCTTTATCATACCCGAGCTTTCCTGTCGTCGGCTGCAAAATTAACACCGCCATACGTCATTTGACCATGTGATGAGTTTGAAAATGTCACAAGTTGGAAGTACTGTCAGCAGTGGGTGGTAAAAGTTAGTCGTGTGTTCCTGAGAAACAGTAATCCACAAATTGCCCGCGTCCTACGCGTTTATGTTCGTATCCGTTATAATGACACCTACTTCCTACAGTTGTAGACGAGCAGACTTTAAAACGGAAACCGATACTGTCGGCCGTGACTTGAATCAGTCAGCGACGAAGTGTTCGCGTTCAGTTGTGTAACTCGGATGATGTAGGTAGCTAGAATCCCGCTCATGTTTAAAAAAAAAAAAATCAATTTGATGTTATTCCGCTTGAATTTGGGAGGGGAGGGAAGAGAGAGAGAGGGTGGATGGGTGGGTGTTTGGGGGTTTAACGTCCTTTTCCACCACATACGGGTGATATCAAAGACGGGGCAACGATGAAAAAGCCAGCACGAATATCTGGCTCCAGCCGGGATACGAAACTCACGACCCGAGCATTAGAAGTCCAGCGCTCTACCATTCGGCCACCCCGGCTGGGAGAGAGAGAGAGAGAGAGAGAGAGAGAGGAGAGAGAGAGAGAGAGAGAGAGAGAGAGTAGCAGCAGTAGTAATAGAAGTTGTAGCAGTAGAAACTAGCAAGGACAAGAACATTGTCGTTGTCATTGTATTCGGATCTTCTCCACCCTTATCATTTCCGAATATTAAGATCCCTTTCATTGAGGCCGGCTACAATTAATTTACAACCGTCATGCTCCGTTTAACCATGTGGTGCGGCATGTAGTTGGAAGCATGGTAAGGAGTGGGTGGTAACAGTAATAATAATAATAATAATAATAATATATTCTTATATAACGCAGTATCCCCAGGAAGTGAGCTCAACAGTACGTCAGCCTCGTGTTTCCTTAAATAATCGGCAGTCCACAATTACATGTACCACAAAGTATCCGACGTGTCCATCCATGTCCGTTTCATGGATCCTGTTCCGTACAGACCAGTTGATTCTGAAACTGAAACCGAATCTTCGCAGCTGTGGTCATGTGAGTGACTGATTCAGTTGTTAATCTGCGGTTAACGTAGGTAGATACAAAACCGCTCGTGTTTCCGATACTGAATGGGATCTTCTCTAGCCATATCAGATCCGTGTTTTTCCAGAAAGCCCGCAAATTTAACACCGTCACGCATCATATGACCATGTGGCGTATTTGGAACTGTCGTAATAGTCGCCAAGGAGAGGACGGTTACCGTGCACTCCCCCGGCGACTCTATTAGACCAGTTTAAAAATGAACTTTGGGGTGTGCTGAACACATTAGATCATTGTTCCCATAACCGGCAGGGTTGTACGAACAGTTACAGCCCCGTACGTGAGGGTACCCTCCGCGCGCACTGACCACACGGGCTATATAATGCATTGACGAGCGGTGATTTTAGTCACCCACAAAGTGTCTTATATTTCACTATGTAAATAAGACCATTTATGACTGTGTTTATAAGTTGGAAGTACTGTAAACATTGAGTGGTAACAGGACGTCAGCCGAGTTGCTTTCCTCAATAGTCGGTAGTCCAAAAGTGCCTGCATCCATCTCCATTTCATGGATCGTGTTCGCCACAGACCTGCAGATTTCGAAAATGAGACCGATTTCTTTGATACGTGACGCCGCGACCGTGTGAATCAGAGTTGAAATTTGTATTTGCGTCGTGAAACTAGGATGATGTAGGTGGCTGGAATACCGCCTCAGTTTCCTGTTGTAGGGGAGTGAGTGACTGAGTGAGTTTTTAGGGCTTAAAGCCGCGCAAGCCACAAAGACTCATTCGCGGCCGATTCCTGTTGTAGGTACTTCTTCACTTGTAGCATATCCGACTTATAATGACCCCTTTTCCTGAACGGCTTGCAGATTTAACGAAGTGCATGCATCCTTTTGCCATGTGATGTATTTGGTAGAAAAATTCATAAAAAAATGAACAGTGGGTTGGAATCAATCCTTCATTCACATATCTGGTCTTTTATATCTTTTTTTTTTTCTAAGCAGACCTGCATATCTTCAAATCAAAATCGACTTTTTAAAAATAAAAATCGACTCTTTTGATATGTACGCACACGTGGGTGGGTATTTGGGGGTTTAACGTCCTTTTCCATCACATACGGGTGATATCAAAGACGGCGCAAAGATTAAAAAGCCAGCACAAATGATTGGCCCCAGCCGGGATACAAACTCACGACCCGAGCATTAGAAGTGAAACGCTCCACCATTCGGCCACCCCGGCTCCGTGTACGTAATCACGTTACAAGTCTGTTTATTTTTCCTGTTCCCATATTTCGATTGGTTATTTTGCGATATCTGTTTCATTCATATATCCGTTCTGAGGCCTTTCTTGAAGGAGCTCAGTGCAGATTCTGAACAGTCAATTTTCTTTTTATACACGCGCATAATTATGCGTGCCGTGTGTTTGGCCGTTTGTTTATTTTTTTCCGGTGGCCTCGTTTTCAGATGTATCCTGACTTACTTACTTAGGCCCCTGGCTCCAAGTGGAGCATAGGCCATCGGCAACCCTTCGCCATCGCACTCTGTTCTGGGCTATTCTTGCCACTCCAGTCTCGTTCAGGTGAAGTTCTTGGTTTGTTGCCGTCGATGCTTCTGTAACTTAATGTTTTTTTTACAGGTAGGGCTGTTAACCCTACGCAAACCCGTTTAGCCTCTTGGAGAGGTGGTCCACATTCGTCTGACCTCTACCCTTCGACCTGTCCAGCTTGGGTGACCCTGCCAGGAGCACGTGCTCCCGCTGGCATAGCTCTCTGGGTCATTGAGGTACACAAAGTGGGTGGACCATGTAGGGAGATGTATCCTGAAACAATGACTAATTGTCCACATCAGGAGGTCGACAGTCGCATGTGACGAGCGGGTGATTCGGATATTTAAATAAAGTGTAGACAGGTCATTCTGACAGGAAGCTCTGACACGCATTGTTTTAGCAAGTTTCCCGTTGGGACCGGCGCGTATAGCCATTTCTGGAAAAGACAAATAAAACAGTTATTGGTACTGATGACGGACAGCCGTACCAGGAACAGATATATGTCATTTGCACTCAAATAGATTGGGTAGGTGGAGGGGGTCGTGAGATTTTAGGGTTTAGAGCAGCGCAAGCAACAAAGACTATATCAGAGAGAGAGAGAGAGAGAGTTGTCTGCTGCGAACGTGATCTACAGTTAAAACACAGGTTGGACCTTCTAAGTAGCCTGTACAAATTCATGGTTAATTTTAAACGTTGGTCCTAAGTTAACCGGCAACCTTGCAATTCAGTACTATGAACCCATCATTTCCAAAAAGCAGGGAAAAAAAAAGAAAAGAAAAGAAAAGACAGGGCTAATGAGTCGCATTGTTCTCTCTCTCTCTCTCCTCACACACACACACACACACACACACCACACACACACACACACACACACACACACACACACACACACACACACGGTTTGCCCGAAAGCCGCTTACTTCAAATGCAACTCACGCAACTTTTGCATCACTACATCAACCTCTTGTCTCGTCACCACTGTCTTTTCTTCCTCACCCCTCTTTCCACACCCTGGCGGGGCATAACTTCATTGTGCGGCACGTCTCACACTGGATTAATTGGGAGACGACCCGCACTGCCTGCAGTGCCCCCTATGTCGAGTCCCTAGAGCTTGTGGCAAGGGGATGCAACGCCCGCACCGTTGGGGGTGGATAAAATTCAATAACGCACCGTAAGCCGCCAATCGATTGGTGCACCGTGTTTACGCGCATTCTCCCCGTATTTTATAGGCAGTCTCTGATAAGATGCGTAAACTGAGTTTTGGGAACAAAATGCAAAGAGAACGTGTGTTGCATAGAAAGTGAGAGAGGTGGCCATGGCCGGAAAGGTAATGTCAAGAGCCATTTAACTGTTATATGGTTCTTGGTAATAGTTATAGACGGTTTCTTGAAAGATGCGAAAATTGATTTAAAAAATAATAACAACAACAACAACAACAACAACACACACACACACACACACACACACACACACCACACACACACACACAAACAAAAAAAACAAACAAACGTGTGCATAGAATGTAGACTGACGTGGAGAGGTAGGACAGGCAGTGGAGATAGTGTAGATTTAGTTTGTATTTGAGTTGTTACGGGTTTGTGCTTTTGTTGATGTGTTGTCTAGAGCTTGTGCAGCGTATAAAGAAGTACGTCGAACTGACGGTAACACAACTGACAAAAACACACACAAGCTTTTCATCAGTATATGACAGGATTTCATCAGTGTACGGTAGGTTTCTTTTCCCCTATGTATCCTGACCCTGTTTCGCTATTCCGGAGAGCGCCCTTCGAAGTGTAAATAATGAAAAACGCCGGTGAAATATGCGAAAATGTCCAAAGATCGATTGTTTTTGCCAGCGCTGTGAGCAAACTAGGACTGAGAAAAGGACGGGGGATGGAGAGATGGTGGAGGGGGAAGGGAAGGGGAGGGTGAAGGGGCGGGGGGGGGGTTGTATCGGAAACTGGTGACAGAATCCCCTAATCCTCTGCTCACATCAAGCGGTCAATAATCCCATAGAGACCGGCAGGAAATCTGACCTGTCGTCTGGTCATCACTTAGAGTCAGTTTTGGGACTCCCGCTAGACAGCAGCTTCGTCCAGAATACAATGCCTGCCGCTAGGGGCATTTCGGACGTGCCACTTAGCGAAAGCCAGTAGCACCGGTTAGGTCGTTAGCTCTCCACACTGACGCTGCCGAGTCGGCAGAATGGTGTTAACGACCGGAGTGTTCATATCAATCAGAGGGATGCTACTGTGACAGTAGTAGCCTAGTAGTAGTGGTGGTGGTACACGTTCTGTTGCGGCTTGTTAAGTAGCTGAAGTCAGTACAATGTCCTGTTCCTATACATCGGGGCGGTTGGTGGTCTAGTGGTTATGAGACTTGTCACCAGTGCGAGAGGTCAGGGGGTTCGAGTCCCACTCGGGGCAAAGAATTTTTCCTTCTCGTATGTGGCACCATTCGTTTCGGGTCGATCGTCGGGGGTTCTCTCCGGGTACTTCGGCTTCCTCCCCTTCTGCTTTGGAAATGTTCGGCCCACCAGATTTGAAAAAGAAATGCAATTCTAAATTCCGAAATTTAAATAGCTGAGCTGACCCTTCGCACCACGTGATTGTAATGTGTTTAGTGTGTGAGAGAATGCGTGTGATTTACGTGAGCGTGCGTGTTGAGTTCAGTTCGCGGCGCTTTGAGCCGATTCACGACATTGGGTAAAGCGCCTATATAATACTCATTATTATTATTATTATGAGATGCCACCGAAGAATAGTATTTTCTCTCTTTTTCTTCTCTTTCTTTTCGCGTATTAACATGCTAAGCAGCACTATTTTGACAGCACCTGTTATAACAAACAAAATTTTTAATTTTAAAATGACTGTACAGTCTTTCAGTTTGCCTTAGTTGCGTATTGTATGATTTTTACCCCCGTGGTGTTCTTAGGCAGACATGGGGCATGGGTGACATGGTTACAAAAGCCTTACCGATGGGTCTTTTCTACTGTTGGTGTTGGAAAAGTAAAGAAAATCATTCTGGAAAAGCCTGGACATTCTGAGACAAAAAAGTAGTTACAAGGACTCTCCTGCTGTCATTATGCGTCGTCAGAGTGTGGCAAATCGGATAGCTGACTTCCTCAGTTCACTGAGTGGAAGGCACGTACTTTGCTAACCTTCTGCGTGTTTTCGCTGATGTCATTTGAGTGTAACACCGTACTTTTTTGTGATTAGTTTTTACATGTCTTTCTGTCTTTGTCCGCGTCATTTCTTAGAATTTAACTGAAACGTAATTTCCAGCTTCCTGCGTCTCTCTCTCTTTTTTTTTTCTCGCTGATGAGGTTTCAGGCACGTAAATATACCTACTGTGATTAGTTAAATATTATTATTTTGACCGTCTGTTTTTGTTCTGGTCAGTATCAGAATTTAATGGAGACTCCACGATGTACCAATTGTCAGTGACTGTGCCGTTCACACAACGCTTCAGATCGCAGAAACGGTTGCGTGCATGGATGTGCAAATAGCGGCAGCCCTGCCTTGTCACAGTAAATTACGGTGCGAACGACATGTCCCGGAAAAATGAGGCCATTTCTTGAGGCAGCGTATGCTGGTGACGGTCCTCGCTGCAGCCTTCAGTTTTCTTCCTGATTACCCTCTAACCTTCTTCCACCCCTCTCATGCTCCCCCTCCCCCCCCCCCCCCACTCCATCTCCTCCGACCTCGCCACTCTCTCGCACCACCGCCCCACGAAAATATTGATTGGACGTCCTTTCCTGCACCCAATCTCGCTCGTCACCTTACACCCTGCGGCACCTGAAGGTTCTTTGAGTTGATTGGGACAGTCTCTCCTTCCCTCCCCGATTTTAACCGTCGCCAGTTTATAGCGCATGTGCATGTTGTCTGTTTTTTTTTCTTTTCTTCTTTTCTCTCCCATACTTGATGCTTTTGTCGAACGTGTCGTTTCAATCTAGAAGTCCAGGTTTGCCAGAATGATGCTGTCATCTCCAGTTCCTGCCAGGGCCCATTCAGTGGTGCGAAACATCATATGCGACATTTTGTCTCCTCAGTTCATTCATTTGTGTTAGACGAATCGAAATCATGTTTGTCTCCAACTGGGACACTAAGTGAAGGAAAACGAGAGGGCAAAGGGATGGGGGTGGGGGGTGGGGGTGAGTGATAGAAAGCAAGAAATCATGATGTTCAAAGTTATCCATTGTTTCGGGAAGAAGCTTGATGTAATTCGAAACAGTTTATAAATTTCATTCAGTTTCTTTCAAGTTAAAACTTTTGAAAGTCGTGTAATGCAGTCATTTTGACATTTCGGCCATTTGGATGCTATTGCACTGGGATCTTGTGCGTGGCAAATTATTGCGTCGCTGTGACAGTTGACATTTTCCAAAAATTCATAATTATCCCGTGGAAAATATTGACTTGAACAGAGACCGTCTTAATAACAGTTCGCTTGCAAAACGCAGGTTTTCATCTTGTGGAAAAGAAACAGGTATTTAGTTTCGCCGCAGAAACACAGGTTTTTAAATCTGAAAAAGAAAATACTGCTTGTGTAATACACCACCACCACCTCCTCCAACCTTTTCTTGGTTCTTTCAACCCCCCCCCCCCCGCCTACCACTCCCCATGGGCCCTTGTTTTTGCCAGTTCAGTGGATCCTCATCCCTCTCAGTCCTGCTTGTTCCTCCCTCCCCGTATTTCCTGACACGGACCAGACGCCCAGAGCTGCAGCAGGCCCCTCTAGACCACGTGATCGATGGCGGGAGATAACCCTTCCAGATTGATTCGCAGGCCAAGGAGAGATTTATGAACTCCTGTCTTTCATCAGGAGAAGAGAAACCGATGATCGGACTTGCCCGCTTGCGATAAGTGATTCCTTCGTAGTGTGCTGAAAATTCAATTTTGTTTGGCGGTTTGCGGTGATTTTTTCTTGTTCTTCGTTACGCATGCATTGATTTTTGGCAGCCGTGATTGAAGACGCTAACTGAAGCCTGAATAGAGTCAGTGCACGCGTCCGTTATGAGAGGATGAGAGGCTGGCTGTTAATTAGTACGTGTATTATGGGAAACTAGTGCCCAGCCGCGGCGGAAGAATCCTGTTGTCACCATGACTTGATCATTCTTAACGATTGTGAAAGCTTCGGGATGCTGTCATAGTTACGCATGTAACAGAGATAGGTAGTGGACAAAAAGTGTTCACAACAAGACGTGATACACTAGCTGCTTGTTTATTTATTGCTGTACAATCTCAGCTTTGACCCGCAGCAAAGTTCGAACTATTTTCTGATTGGCCACCACCCCCCCCCCCCAAAAAAAAAAAAAAAAGAAAAAAAAAAGAAAAAAAGAAAGAAAAAGAAACAAACAAAAAACAAAACAACAATAACCAAGAAAACTTACCCCAACAAAACAAAACAAAACCAAAAACAAAACAAAACAAACAAAACAACCAACAAAAAGAAAAAACCAACAACAACAAAAAAACAAAAACAAAATTCCCTCTGGAGAGGTCATGCTGTTTGCCATAACTATTATTTTCTCCTTCAGGAAAGAGGATGCGTTTCAGTTCTTTTCGCTGCAGAGTGTTTTCAAGCATTAGCATTTCATTTAAAACCCGTGAATTACGTCAGAACGAACACCCAAGGGGAAGAGAAAATTGCATGGCTCAGGTTTCGGAATTGCAAAGGCCAGAGTCTACATTCACAAACGTCATTCAAGATTGAAAACAGAGGACAGATTAACATTTCACACCCTTTTGTTATTGGGTTTTTGGTCAGAACTTCATCTCTGCCTGTTCAGTGAAGCTGTCAAAGCGACAGTAGAACTTTCGTATTCTCACACCAGAGAGAGGACCCCAAGGTGATCTCAACAACTCATAACATCTTCCCTTTTTTTCTGGTGTGCACTTGACACTTAAGAGCCAGCTCCAGTTTCCTAATCACTTAAAAGGTCATTCAGATAAGACGTGAAGGATGGGAGAGACGCCGGGAGGGAAGAGGACCCGGACAGAAGCGACAATATTTGCGGAGGTCCACAGAGGATGAACGGTTTTCAGGGGGAAATGAAGGGCGGGTGTGGTTGGCAGACGTAGTGATGTATTGACGGCATCGCCCACCGTCGTCTAGAGCTAAGCAGCGTCTCCGGACTTTGTCTGATCGCTCTGCAAACGGTTTATGACGCCTCGTGTTGCCATAAGGATGAAGGCTTCTTTGGCTAATCGTTTATCAGGACTTGCTCAGGGGTTAGGCCTTGGAAGAATTTTTTTTTTAGTGTGAAACTCCTTGTTTTTGTTTTGTTTTTGCTTTTTTGTGAAGCTCCTTGTTTTTTGTCGTTGTTTGTCAGGAGTTTTTTTTTTGGGTTTTTTTTTTTTTTTTTTTTGGTCTGTTTTTTTTTTGGGGGGGGGGAGGGGGGTGTTGAAATGAGAAATGGATTTAATTTAGTTTTATTTCCTTCTTCTTTGTTTTAGCAGCCGCGCCGCCATAAATGGGTTGATGATTCTGCTGCTGTGGGGGTTTGCGCTATAGTTGGTATGTCAACGGTGAAAAAAAAAAACAAAAAAAACTCATCCCTTTTCGCCACAACTTGTGTGAAATTTTGCGGAAGAAGATTTGTTCAGGGACGTCGGTGTCAGTGTGTCGAGTACTTTCCTTTTGTGTCAAGTTTGGTTTAAACAGGTTTATTGCAATGGTCTCAAGTTTGGTTTAAACAGGTTTATTGCAATGCTGACAAGTCGTTCAAGTAAACAGATGTGAGCATAAACAAGCGGCACCGCTTATGTTAATGCTCAGTGGGAAAAAGTACATATTGACAGCATTGAAATGGCAGACTAGACTGGTAAGTGATAGAATAAAACTACAGAGAGAGAGAGAGAGAGAGAGAGAGATAGAGAGAGAGAGAGAGAGAGAGAGGGGTTCTATGTGCACTCACAACAACGGGGGAAAGAAAGAAAGAAAAAAAATCCTCCACTGGGTTGCGCTAGACTCTGTCAAGGAGGAAGCATGTAACTAACAAAAAACAAAACCAGAAAACCTAAAAACGTGCTACACGTGTTATAAAATCTTGAACTTTACAGAATATAGTGCAGTTGTCTCAAGTTTGCTGGAGTTTTCTTTGTTTTATGTTTTGCATGCGTTTTATTGTTTCCTGCTTGCTGGGGGTGTTTTATGGTAACCGCACTTTGCAAGAAATACAATATTAGTCATTGTGAGAGGGTTTCCGTGTGGGTGCTTTGGGAAGTACTTGTGTGGGGTTTCATGACTCATTAAGTTGTTGAATCATTAAAGATCACTTCATTTTATGCTTTATTAATGCTACCCACGCGTCCTCAGGCCGGATATCAGCGCCGCCAACCTGCATGACGTTGATCTTTCTGGCTTGCAAGCATTTCACAATGCAGTTTATTTCAGGACACACTTTGGTCAAGGACTGTCGGGAACAGAAAACGGCCATCAGAGCTTGCCGGGGGCTGTAGTGGGTAAAACGGTAACCAGACCATTGTAGCTGCTGATACGAGGCTCGTGTCCGAGCAACGGAGGGTCGTGCGCCATCTGGTCCGGACGGGGTCGCTAGGCAACCCTTTCATCTCCTCTCCTGGACCACTCCAGTCTGGGACTTGTTGTCTCGGCTTCCTGCTTCAGCCCCAGAACAGGATTCCTGTAATCTCTACACTCCACACAGCTCCCCTTTGTGGGGATAGGACTGAGTTTAGAGAAGGGGTGCTGGGAAAGGAGGGGAGACCCTGGCAGGACATTAAAGGGACCAAGGTTGCACGTTTGCAGACGCGGGTGCAGAATTCAGACGTGTGGCGCGATCTTCGGCCACTGAAGACTGATACAGCTGGCAGTTCGGGAACTGAAGGTAAAGAGATGACCCCTGACATTTTAGAGCATGGGTGGTTTGGCCAGCTCATGGAAAGTCTTACCTGTCCGGCCTTGAGGGTCCCGTTCATCAGCCTTTGTGCTTGTACAAGCACATCCTTGAATCCCCCTGGCTTTTTCTTTTTCTTCTTCTTGATTACACAAATGAGAATAATCTCTTTGAGCTCATGGGCTCACTGTCTGTCTTTCTCTCTCTCTCTCTTTCTCTCTCTCTGTCTCTCTTTCTCTCTCTCTGTCTCTTTCTCTCACTCTCTCTCTCTCTCCCCGGCTGCAATGGATGCGTACTGATGCCGGCATATGTACATAACATTCCGTAGTATGCACACTGCAAAACCGAGGTTATTGCCTTCTTGGTTTTCATCTGATTACCGACAGGCTCAAAACACTCTTACAGGACAACAGACACAACAAATTTATTCCCAATCTTTCGGCTAAGTAGCTCTCTTCAGCTCTCTTCCAACCCACTCCACTTCACTCCAGAGCCCATTTACGCAAGCGCAGAGGTACTTCATGAGACGGAAAACTGCACGCGTGCTGCGCTTAGAAAATTAATATAGTATAGAGAAGAAGGCGTGAAATCAGCAGATAAAAAAGAGGAACGCCTGCTTTGTCTGACGCTGTCAGTCAGTCTGAGAGGAAGAAATGGGGTTTTGAAGCTCTTCTGAATGGCTGGACAAACAATTACAAGGGCAGCCTTGCTTATTTCATGAATTTTATGAAAAGCAGCGGCAGTGAATGATGGTTTGCCTTTTCTTCGGTCGGACAGGCTGCATTTGCAGTCATAGCTTTCTCGTTTGTTACCTGTCAGGCAGGTGGGTTGAGCGTCTAGTGGTGCCGCCACACCTGTCGCAGTCCGCCATCTGTCTCGGTGTCGTTGTTGTGCTAATCATGCTGTCAGTTGGCAACTCGCTGTTCATGCTGCGTTCGCCGTCAGTTACGGTCCAAATCCTCCACGTGTGTGATCGTGCAGAAATGACCGAGGTAGTTCACTTCATGTGTCCACCATTGCCTGAACTCGTGTGACGTTAGCCAGCTGGATGACTGACCAGATTTGATGTCACCATCTGGTGTTAGCTGGAGGTCTCTCTGTGGCCGTCAGTATGGGCTCTCTCTCTCTCTCTCTTGCGGAGGCGGGCTAGCCGAATGGTAGAGCGTTGGATTCTCAGTGATCGGGTCGTGGGTTCGAATCCCCCGGCTGGGGCCAAATATTCGTACTGGCCTTTTTCTCGTTACCTTGTCTTTGATATCATCCTTACGTGGTGGATCTCTCTCTCTCTCTCTCTCTCACACACACACACACACACACACACACACACACACACACACACACACACACACACATTGTTTTTAGCATGCATGGGAAGTAGTAGCCACGGTACATTTAAAGAGTGTCTGTAGTGGTACATGATTGCTGCACACGAATGACTCTCAATTTCTGTAATAAGTTGTTATTGTTCCCTCGTCTTCTAGCGCTACACGCAAATAAACCACACCACAAAGAAATCGTCCTTTGAAAGTTCCTATACGGTTGTCGTGCGTGCATCCAGCTTGCCGTCAGTCCTCTCGTCCCTGTTGTCGTATTCTACACTTGCTCGAAAGCCATGCTAGCGGTTTGACCTGAGGGACCTTTGACCTAAAGCCAGGAGAGAGACACAAGTTCACTTTTTGACCATTTCACTCGAGTGGGCCCCATTGCTGGGTATTGTGTATTCACCCCGCTGACCTCAGATCCCGAACTGTCCAAAAGGTCTTCTGTCGTTGAACCACGTGTCGTTTTGAAATCACGCGGTTCACCACAAAGCCTACCCCGCCTCTGACCCGAGTAGCGTGGAAGAACCAGCAATTTTATTTCTGTACTCTGTGGGGGCCGGCTGCATGGTTTCATTTCCCCGCGTGACTCAGTCCTGCCCAGAGCGGGCTCAAACGCGGACGCCATTATGAAGGTTCATGTAGGGGATTGCATTTCAGTTTGTGGATCAATCATACAGTACAATATGTCTCGCGCACGCACACAGTGGTCGTGAAAAAGATAGTCAAACACTACATCTCAGATCTGTACTGTAAGTATTACCAAAGACTATGGTTCCGTAGGAGTACCATGGAGACGGGGTGGCCGAATGGTAGAGCGTTGGACTTCTAATGCTCGGGTCATGAGTTCCGACGTATCCCGGCTGGGGCCAAATATTTGTGCTGGCTTTTTCATCGTTGCCCCGTCTTTGATACCACCCGTATGTGGTGGAAAAGGACGTTAAACCCCCAAACACCCACCCACCCACCCGCTAGCAACATTCTGAGCCGAAGACAGAAGTCAGACGGGGAAAAGAAATCATGCCCAGCAGTGTGCACAGCTATCAAGAGACACTGTTCCATTGCCGTCAACTCTTGTGAGAAGTCAAATGCCACACGCTGTCGACCTTTGTCACAATATCAGTGTCACCAGGAGACTCGGCGGAGGCTAGTTTATTTCTCGTTAACTTCCCACGAAACATCGCCAGCATGCTGGGGTGGTAAAGAGCGCAGGTGAGTGCTTGTTGAAAACAAAACGCTTCGCAAGTTGTTGATGTAGTAAGATGTTGATGATACATGCAAGTGGATGATGCAGATGGAGTTCTACCGTCACCTTGACTGAAAAGAAGCGTAAGTGCCTATCAGATCCATGCTGCTTAAGCCTTTTCCCAGACGATGATACTGATAGGGATGTAATTGAGTAAAAGAACCTTCTGGAGTGCCCAGACGGACCCAGACTACGATGAAATAACCAAGGCATGCTGTTGTTTCATCCTCTTCCGGATGCAATCCTCTGGAGTTCAGTTCCTGGTTAAGCCAAGACCCTGAGGTCAAGTGTCCCTCCGCTGGAAAGATCACAGCGTCTGGAGAGAGCTTTGGAGACTCGTATGGAGCTGAGCGTGAGCGGGAATTCGAGGGGAAACACCAAGAGACGTTTTCCTTGCCCCTAACTCGAAGCCAGCTCTACTCCCTCTAGTGGTGTTCCTAAGGGAAATTCGGGCTGCTTCCCCCTGGGAGAGCGCGCCATCATAGTACGGCGCTACCCACTTTTCTTCTTATTCCGGCATGCAGAGTGTGTGATTGTTTTTGTTTCCATTCCGCGGCCCCTCCCGTATGGAATGGGAGTTTTAACGTGCACACTGGATGTTGTGAATGCGTGTGTACACGAGCGCGTGACAGGCATCGTAAACGTGTCTGCACGTGATTTTGACTCGATTTGGAACGGAAAAATCCAACCAAATCGCTGCTCACCAGGGACTCGAACGGCTGACCAGGCAGCTCAGGATCCGAAGTTGGATACCTTAACCACTAGACCATATCCCATCTCATGTGTCACTTACCTGGGACATTAAAAAAAAAATGTGTGTGATGACGATGAGGGTGATGAGGGTATTAAGAGCTGGAGAAAACATGGGGAAAAGCAAGTGTGCATCTGTTGCGTTTTATCAGTGAATTTCAGCAGGGACTCTTAAATACGGAGTCCTTGTTTTCAGCAAGTGTGCATCTGTTGCGTTTTATCAGTGAATTTCAGCAGGGACTCTTAAATATGGAGTCCTTGTTTTCAGCAAGTGTGCATCTGTTGCGTTTTATCAGTGAATTTCAGCAGGGACTCTTAAATATGGAGTCCTTGTTTTCAGCAAGTGTGCATCTGTTGCGTTTTATCAGTGAATTTCAGCAGGGACTCTTAAATATGGAGTCCTTGTTTTCAGCAAGTGTGCATCTGTTGCGTTTTATCAGTGAATTTCAGCAGGGACTCTTAAATACGGAGTCCTTGTTTTCAGCCACTGCAATGCAAGACTCCGTGTCCATGACACGTGTGGCCACCACTATGACTATCAGCCCGTGAGAACAAGCAGGACAGAAACAACGAATCCACAGAATAACCCTCTGGCCAGCATCACTGCCACCTTGCTCTCATTACGGGTAGGGCTTGTGCAGACGGAGCCAGTTACAGCCACATCAGAGTCCGCTTGGATTGTGTTGTGTTGTGGCGGCCACGCAGAGCCCAACAATCTTCCCCTTGGAGGTCACAGGTTCGCCCATTAGCCCGGGGGGAGGGGAGTGGGCGGGGGGACACACGCCGGTGGCACCTGAGGGTCAAGAGGGTCCCAAATCGGTTTGAGGGTCTGTGGTCCGGAAGCTGGTAAGAGCCGAGGGAAGATAAGAGGGATAGGGGGAGGGGCCGACCCCTGGGAGGACTTGGGTTAGCAACACAGGTGTGTTCACTTTAGGAGAGCGACCGTGAACCGTGTGCATGCTGGTTGCACAGAGAGTAAAATATTTACCTCTTTGTAGTACATGTTTGGGAGTGATGACTAGCCTTCTGAGTGTTACTTTCAGGGACAACCCTGAGTGTTACTTTCAGGGACAACCCTGAGTGTAACTTTCAGGGACAACCCTGAGTGTAACTTTCAGGGACAACCCTGAGTGTTTCTTTCAGGGACAACCCTGAGTGTTTCTTTCAGGGACAACCCTGAGTGTTACTTTCAGGGACAACCCTGAGTGTTACTTTCAGGGACAACCCTGAGTGTTACTTTCAGGGACAACATTAAATTTTTTTTTTGAAAAATATATTATTGCATGTTTTATTTTCCATACGACTGTCATGTACTGATCTAGACAGTTTTTGTTGTGGTAAAAAAAAAAAAACCCGCATGTTTATCTCAGTCGTTAATGTACAGTAACTTCTCATGTTTTGTTGGTGTTTCACAGTCAGTGCTTATTCATACCAGCTGACTCAGTAACGCATAGTAGTGTTTCTCGTTTCCATTCTTCACACACACACACACACACACACACACACACACACACACACACACACACACACACACACACACACACACAGAGAGAGAGAGAGAGAGAGAGAGAGAGAGAGAGGGTGGTTGGTTGTAGGTAAGTGTTTCTTGGGAGTTTAACGTCCTTTTCCACCACGTAAGTGTGACATCAAAGACCGGGCAACGAGAAAAAGGCCACCACAAATAAGTGTTTGGTCCCAGCTGGAATTCGAATTCACGACCCGAGTATTGAGAGAGAGAGAGAGAGAGAGAGAGACCTATTCAGTTATCAGCTGTAATTGTGACACACCTGTCCGCCCCCAACTCCGTAATACCAGTGACCTACATATGCAGAGTAAACCACACCATATTTTTATCACTAACGTAATTGTGGCCACGGCTCGAAACATGGGATTGGCCTACACTATTTACAGACGTGGCCGCATACTGTGCATCACTACATGTATAAACATGTACCACTCAGTGATAGGATGCTGGCCTGTCTGTGTGCATCAGTTTAAATACAAAATATTAATTCTAGGCCAGTTTGTCTACTCATAACCCGTTACTCGGTTCCTCAGGCCGTGTGAACTTGGTCTGTTTGTGTAACGTGTTCATAATTGACAGACAAGGATAAATCAAATGTGCCCAACCTGTCAGTCTATCTGGATTGAATAGTGTTCAGCCGAACTGTCTCAGTCACTCTTGTGTCGGGGACATTAAACTGTAACTGACCAACTAACCAGTTTGTGGACTGAAGGTATTTAAGAAAATTTAATAGCATGTCAGTCGTCACGAGAGAAATTATCCTGCGCACGGAGACACACCCAAAATAAAACATTCAGTCTGAGATATATATGTATTGCACTACAGCTTGAAGAGAAAAAAAAGATAACAAACACATAAACAAACACACACAAAACAAAGATAAGACATTACGTAGCCTTTGTCCGTAATACACTTGTGCATAAATTCGGAATGTGTGCACATGTTGAGATCGAGAAAATAACCTGTTCTAGTGCATACAGACACTCGGCCCAAAATAAACCTTCAGCATCAGAGACCTGTACACTGTATCACGAAATAAAATAAGAGATGATGTAACCTTGTCTACAAAACACTTGCGCATAAATTAATGCCAAATCTGTACACAGTTTGCCCGGTTGGGGCCAAATATTTGTGCTGGCGTTTTTCTCGTTGCCCCGGTGTAGGATCCGGTCCGGTCCCCCCTCTGAAGTAGTCCCCCGGGGGACCAATTCGTGGCAAAAACTGCTCTATAATGGTCCCCCCTTAGACATCCAGCCTCGTTTTCGACTGGTCCCCCTGGGCGATTTTGGTCCCCCCTCGCATCCAAAATAGGCCCCCTCTCGAAGTGGTCCCCCTCTTTTCTAACCAATGTAGTCAGTATTTATTTTTAACTTTATTGTTATAGTGTGTGTCAACTCAGTAGAAAACGTGACTCTGGATCTCTCTCACTCTCTCTCTCTCTCTCTCTCTCTCTCTCTCGCCCCCCACACTTTCTCTCCTCCCCCCATCTCTCAAACACACACACACACACACATTATGCACGCACTCACGCACGCGTGCACACTCACTCACGCACGCACGCACGCAAACACACACACACACACACACACACACACACACACACACACACACACACACACACACACACACACACACACACCCCTCTTTCGTTATATGTATAATTATTTTCATTTTTGTACAGAGATGTTATTCAAGATGATCTTGAACTGGGTCAAGGTTACAGTGTCAAATCTAAACTTTTAAAAGTGATTTAACTTCGTAGATTTGCCGTTCTATGTAGCCTATACTTTTGTTTTTTATTTTCTCTTTTTTTTTTGTGGGATGAGAAAACGGTCGCCACTAAAAAACAAAAGTATAGGCTACATAGAACGGCAAATCTACGAAGTTAAATCACTTTTAAAAGTTTAGATTTGTTTTCTCTTTTTTTTTTTTTTTTTTGGGATGAGAAAACGGTCGCCACGCTTCTTGACACGTCACGTGACTCGTGTCAAACATCGCCACGCTTCTTGACACGTCACGTGACTCGTGTCAAACATGCCTATAATTATAAGTACACGACAATTCATTCCGTCAACCAGTCTTCGTTTTTCATTGACTATCATCATGGACGACACTCTGTATGACAACGTGTTGAACTATTTGAAAAATGGCACTTACCCTCTGACCGCGAAAGGGGAAAACCGTGATGTGACTAAAGTTAAAAAGAGACAGTTGAGAAAGACTGCTGCAAAATACACAATTCGAGAGGATGTGCTCTACCACGACGGAATCCTCGTGGCAAAGAGGAACCAGGTTCCAGAGATATTGCAAGAGTTTCATGACAACTATGTGAGCGGAGGACATTTGGGGATGAACAAGACTTATAAGAAGGTGAGCACCCGTTTTTGTACTCCCAGTTTTAACAGGCTTTAGAATGGGAACGAGGTTTTGTGTGTTTCTGGTATGTCTGGTATAACCAACACATCGGATATAGCGGCCACTTTTGTCCTGGTGGACGTTATATCCGATGACTCCGTATATAACGTAAATTTTCCGGTATAGCCGATGTCTTCGGTATATAACGGACATTTTCCGGATTGAAGACATTTCCTTTGCTGGCTCTCTCTCTCTCTCTCTCTCTCTCACTCACACCCCCCCCCCCCCACACACACACACTGTTATCTACCAGTTATCTTTAAGACATAGTATTTATAAATATTTCATTACTCTTTTTTCTCTCTAGGTCTTGGAGCGTTACTTCTGGCATGGAATGAAACAGGAGGTTGAAGACTACTGCAGATCATGCTGTGTGTGCCAGAACATGAACGCTTGCAGAAAGAAGCCAGCAGCACCGCTTCACCCCATCCCAGTGCCCAAAAAGAAGTGGAGCCTCGTTGGAATGGACATCATAGGACCTTTGCAGGTCACTGACAGAGGTAACCAGTACATTGTTGCCCTCACAGACCACTTTACAAAGTTTCCCGTTGCCAAGGCCATCCCGTGCAAGAGTTCAGAGGAAGTTGCCAGATTCATGTACGAAACCATCTGCATCTTTGGCGCGTTTGATTCCCTCATAACTGACCAAGGCCGTGAGTTCATTAACTTTGCGCTTGATATTCTCACCGACCGTTTCAATATCAACCATCGCATTTCTTCGGCCTACCACCCTGAGACGAACGGCCAACGGGAGAGGGACAATAGGACACTCAAAGACACTTTGGTAAAGATCACAGACAATGATGATTGGGATGAACTCTTGCCAGCAGCCCTGTTCGCCTACCGAACATCCGTTCACAAGTCTACACAGTTTTCACCCTTTTTGGCATTGTATGGTGAGCAGGCAAAACTACCATTTGACGTCACTGGTGATGCCAACGAGCAAGATCTGAACGAAGAAATCATGGACACTATGAAGGGGATTCACGAGGAAGTCAAGAACAAAATTGGTGAAAACATTTCAAGGGCGCAGAAGAAGCAGAAAGAGTACTATGACAGCAGGCGTGCATATGACCACGGGTTCCGCATCGGAGACAAAGTCTTAATCATCAATGCTGCACGAGTACACAGAATGGGAGGCAAGATGGCACCAAGATTCGTCGGGCCATATGAGGTCATAAGTGTGTTGCCGAAGGGTCGACTTCAACTGAAGAACACTAAAAGTGGGAAAATACTGAAGAATCTCTACAATATCAGCAACGTCAAATTGTTCCATGATCGTACACAGGACAACGCTGACCCCTCCCATGCTCCACAGGCTGACCCCTCCTATCATCCACAGGCTGACCCCTCCCATGCTCCACAGGCTGACCCCTCCTATCATCCACAGGCTGACCCCTCCCATGCTCCACAGGCTGACCCCTCCTATCATCCACAGGCTGACCCCTCCCATACTCCACAGGCTGACCCCTCCCATGCTCCACAGGCTGACCCCTCCTATCATCCACAGGCTGACCCCTCCTATCATCCACAGGCTGACCCCTCCCATGCTCCACAGGCTGACCCCTCCTATCATCCACAGGCTGACCCCTCTTGCCAGCCGCCATTGAGAATGAAGTTCCACCCCGTTGATGGTGCCTGGCAAAAGGATCGGGCCTCCAGTTTGAATTTCCCCAGACTTTTCAGGCGGCACCCCTCAAGGGAAAGTGTTGAAGTTGACATTACGGCTACACCTCTCGATAGCGTTAGCGTAAAAGGAGATGGGAATTGTTTTTTTCCGGTCTGTGAGCTTTGTTGTTTTGGGGACTGAGTCGAAATATAAGGAATTCCGAAATATCATTTGCGATTGGATTGAAAAGAATGACAAACGCTTCTACGGAACGAGCGCACGTGAAAATTACGTCGCGACATCAAACATGAGAAACGACCGTACTTGGGCCACCGAGGTTGAGATATTTGCTGCAGCCACCCTCTTGGACACGCCCGTGTATGTGTTCACAAGAGAGGCTCCAGGCCGACAACCTAGGTGGCTGAAATACGGGCCAGTTTGGCAATCGGCCCCATTGAAAACAGACAGAGCAATTTATATAATGAATCTTGGACATCACTTTGCTCCTGTTTTTTGTGTCACTCCTTAGACCAGAACTGTTAGTCTTCTGCTGTTTTTGTTGTTTCAAGCGTCATGATTTGAGACACTGGTACTCAGTCTTGACTGTCTACTTGAAGTACGCTGAAAGCCAAAGGTGGCAACTAGTTTTCATGTCATGGACACTTACTTAATTTTGAAGAAATATTTTTCTATGGCGTTGTATAGAAAATATTAGATACTTGGTCTTTGATGTTATTCTCTAAATGCTATTTCCAGTTTAAAAAAATTGACAGGAAATGTGGACTTTCATGCATTCGATGACGTTTCATGCAAAGACAGTACGGTAGAAGTTTGTTTTGTACTTTGCTATTGTTATTATTTTGCTCATTTCAGGACAAGATGTGCGATTAACAATTTATTAATTTACATTTATGTTGCGTTATAAAGTGCACAGCGCTCTGGTTAACAATTTCTGTTGCAACTCTTTGCTATTCATTAACTGTTTCTTGTTTCATTTCTTGTTTTCTTTGACACAGTTTGACTGGACATACCTTTTGAAATAAAGTTTTTCTTGTCAAAGAACGTAAATGTCTATTTCAGGTTTTGCTAGAGAGAGAGAGATAGAGAGTGGGGGGGGGGGGGGGGGGAGAGAGAGAGAGAGAGAGAGAGAGAATATTGATTGACTTATTTATTTATTGTTTGAAATTCTAGTAATAATGTTTAGTATTCGGTACAACCATCTCATAAACAAAAACAAAAAAAAAAGAACCAATGCAAAAAAACAACTGAAAGAAACAAGAACCAACAACCAAACAAATATATCTCACACACACAAAAATAACAACAAGCACATAAATCGGGAAAAAAAAAGAAAAAAAAATGTTCCTATGGCCCTGTGCTTTTGGGGACAATAAAGTTTTGTAACAATAAAGTTAAAAATAAATACTGACATAGCTCTACATTGGTTAGAAAAGAGGGGGACCAGTTCGAGAGGGGGCCTATTTTGGATGCGAGGGGGGACCAAAATCGCCCAGGGGGACCAGTCGAAAACGAGGCTGGATGTCTAAGGGGGGGACCATTATAGAGCAGTTTTTGCCACGAATTGGTCCCCCGGGGGACTACTTCAGAGGGGGGACCGGACCGGATGCTACACCGGTTTTTTTTTAATATCAGCCTTACTTGGTGGAAAAGGACGTTAAAACAACCACCCACCCTGTACAGAGTTTGAAAACATGAAGCACAATGTGTTTATTTTTATCCACGATGACTGACAATGTGACAGGTTGCCAAAGGGATTTTCCAGGACTGGTCCGTGATGCTTACTAGCGCTGTCAGGCCGTGTCTCCGTGGCAAGGTTGAGTTGAGTTGAGTCATTTGATCGGTATGTGGTCCGTGTCGTTTTGAGTGTAGCTGTGGTTTGTGAGGCCGGGGATTAGGACACCTGTTGCTCGTACCTGGATAGATTCGTCCGTCGGAGTGGTTACAAGGCAGGTCTCCCTCCTTGACCTTAGAGGACGGGGGACGCGGGCTGTGATAGATCCCTGTTGTCGAACAGGTGAAAGTGTGTTGTGGTGTTGGTGACGAGGAATTCTGCGTGCGCGGCTCTTACTACAGGTGAAATTGTAGTTTGTGTAGAGAATGTTGGACGTTTTTTATTGTGTTTTTTCCCCTCACGCACGCACGTACGCTGATATTTAATTTTCACACACACACACACACACACACACACACACCACACCACACACACACACACACACACACACACACACACACACACACACACACACACTCTCTCTCTCTCTCTCTCTCTCGTTGCCCGCACGCCTACTCAGTTCTGTCAGTGTTGATGTTCGCAGTACTGCGCCAGATCATAATTTCAAGTATAGTGCAGTCTTGTTTTGACACCGTTGATTGACGCTGTCAGTTCGTCGCTAGTCTTAAGGCGTTGTCGTTATAGGATTGGCATCGTGAAGTTACATCTCGCCCACACAACGACTAGACGCATTGCAGGCTGAGAAACAATGCGCGGGTTTTACTCGTACACGACAGGCGCCCCTCCCATTCTTTTGTGTAATGTTGCCATGTCTGCTTGTATGCAGGTACAGGTCGTTCAGAGAGAAAACGACAGCGGTTCATTGTTCTTTCGCCGACAGTTATTGTTATTTTTGGCAAAGCGATTAATTCAGTTTGTGTTTTGTTTTTCCGGAGACAGTCACGCTAGTCGTCTTTGTTTTTCACTGCCAGAGAGAGAGAGAGAGAGAGAGAGAGAGAGAGAGAGAGAGAGAGATGAAAAGAAAATGAAATGAAATGAAACTTTATTTGTCAACGGTAAAAGACATTGGTCCAGTGGTCCAGTTTTCATTCTTGCCGTGGCTAATGCTACACACACACACACACACACACACACACACACACACACACACACACACACACACACAGAGAGAGAGAGAGAGAGAGAGAGAATTTCTCGCCGTGGTTCTCTTCCTGATACGGACGAGGGCATCGCAGTAATTCGACAGGACTTTCCTGTGTCGGCAGACGACAGTGGATTAGGCCCGTCATTTCATTGCCGTCTCAGTTTTCACGAAGAAACTGGGACACAGCAGCACTGGAGTAGTCATAGTCGTATAATTGTGTCTCCGTACGCTGTCGCCAAAACTGTTACGCGACGTGTACGAGGTTGCCGAAGCTGGTACGTAACTGGTCGCCAAAATTGGTATGCAACGTAACTGGTCTCCAAAACTGGTGTGCGACGTAACTGGTCGCCAGAACTGGTACTGATGCGACGGAATTGTCACCCAAACTGCTATGCGACGTACGCGGTCGCCAAAACTGGTATGCGACGTAGACCATCGCCAAAACTGGGTTGCGACGTACATGGTCACCCAAACTGGTAAGCGATGCGTACGATCGCCCAAACTCGTACGCAATGTGCGTGGTCGCCAAAACTGGCATGCGATGTGCATGGTCGCCAAAACTGGTGTGTGACGTACTTTCCAAAATCAGTGAAAATATTTTTTGAGCCGTGACCGCAATGACCATCGCATTGTGCGTGGTTTTGCGGACAATGTACGTTGGAAGTTGCCACAGATGCTGTTACAGTTTTTGCTGGACATTGCGTACTGCGTCGCCGGCGACACAGTACATGTCGTACCCTGTCGCCAAAACTTCATACGACAGTGACCGTTTCAGCCACAGTAGCTGGCTTAAACTCAAACGTTTCGGTCACCAATGCCTATGAGTATAGTGTCGTCACTATACAGACATGTGCCAGTTTACCTAAATCTCGGCCGCTCCTGTTGTATCTCGGTCCAGCCTCCTCATTATGGGCGATAGGGGCCGGGCTGGTATGAATAGATACGCGTGACATTTTGACACGTGAAGGAAATGAACATAACCTACTTTATAATAGTGAACTGGAGATAAATAGGCGCCGGCCGGCTTAGTGAGTGACCTATACACTTTGTTTATTAGGGTAGGGGGCTGCTCATGTGTTCCTGGTAGCATACTCTGTCTAGATGTGGCCATTGTGTCGCCGCGGACTCCGTTCGCTCAGAATAAGTTGAACTTGGCGAATAGGGAAACATTTTAACGCGTATTGTGATTGTCTTTAGATTAACGTGTACACGTATCTTAATTCAAAACATTACACGTTTCGCCCCAAAATACTAAAATACGCAAAGGGGGGGGGGGGGGACCCTTTGTTTTTCAGTATTTTTGCAGTACTCGGTTTTGTTGCTGTTGGTGATTTTTGTTGTTGTTTGATAACAATGACACCTACCAGAAAGTCTTGATTGTTTATAAGAAGGCTCAAAAACACATTTTTAAAATCAAAATATCCCCTGCAGACGCAAGTACTGCCAAAACAACAACAACAGCAACGACAACAACAAAAACAACATGCATTACTGTCTTGATCTTGCTGGTAGGCTTAAACTGCAAAAAAAAAAAAAAAAAAAAAAGGTTCTGTAACTAACCACGATACTCGCAGCAGACAAGACGTGTAAAAATATACACAATGTGTCTTCCTACCACAACCAAGGACACTGGATGGTTGTTCAGATGTGATCTGTCTGACGAGAAATTCACCTGTAATCCAAAACACTCAAACAGCACGAACACGGAGAATCGCTGTCGGTAAATACCAGCTCAGTTCTCTGTGCTTGTCTGTTCCCACCAGCTGCTGACCGCGTGCATTTCTTTTTGTCAGGAATTGCAAGACTTCCTTTGTCCTGCGGTCTAAAGCCCGTATCAAACGTTTCGTTACTGTGGCAGACCTTTGTTCTGTCCGGCCACTGCGGTAAACAGATGAAAAGCTGTGTGAAGTTTGCTTAACCTGTTCGGTCAGCGGCTCTGCCTCTCCAGTATGCAGATAGGACCCTGTGCAAATGGAAGCATAGTTTTAAGAAATCGATTTTTGCTCTGCATTTTTATACAGTTTTGATTCAGTCTGACCCAGAGCGAAGGGCTTGGTTGGAAACTTGTTCAGTGACAGCATTGATTTTGTTAAAAATGAAAGTTGGTGAAGTTTTCGTCTGTGTGTGTGTGTGTGTGTGTGTGTGTGTGTGTGTGTGTGTGTGTGTGTGTGTGTGTGTTCTTTGCGAATGGAAGAACAATTTTAACAAATCGATTTTTCTTCTGCGTTTACATGTTTGATCCAGTCTGACCCAGAGCGAAAGGCTTTATTGGAAACTTGTTCAGTGACAGAATTGATTTAAAAAAAAAAAGTTGGTGGAGTTTTCTTCTGTGTGTGTGTGTGTGTGTGTGTGTGTGTGTGTGTGTGTGTGTGTGTGTGTTTCTCTTTAAAATATGGAGGTTTCCGCAGATGCTGCATGATGCATTGCCTATTTTTTCTTTTTTGTTATCTAAAAAAGTAGAACCAACGTTCTGTTCAGTTTGGCAGTGGTGCATGCTAGTGCAATGGCGCTGAGTATTTTTTTTAAATTTTATTTTATTTTATATAACTAGAAAGTTGATGGTGAAAACTTCTTTTTCTAGAGGTTTGCCGCACGTCTCGGGTGATGCATCACCTATTTTTGCCATCTAAAACCTGCTTGGCTTACGTAGCCCCATTGCGTGCCTCAAGCCCAGCAGGATCGATACCCAGGGAATTTGTGTCATTTTATAGCAGCGTTAGAACTCCCTCATTTCTTGTATTACCTATTTTCTTTTTCCTCATCTAACATCAAACGTTAGCTTTGGGCAGGGGACTTGATGGCATACTTTGGTATTTGAAGCCGAGCCAGAATGAGACAGGGAACTGAAGGAATGTGTCTATTTTCAGCGACATGAGAACTTTGTCATTTCTCACATCTTCGCTGTCACCTTGTAGGGCTGCGATCGCTGGTGTGTGTGTGTGTGTGTGTGTGTGTGTGTGTGTGTGTGTGTGTGTGTTAGGGAGGGGTAGGGGCTGGTCAAGTTTGCATGTGTGTGTGTGTGTGTGTGTGTGTGTGTGTGTGTGTGTGTGTGTGTGTGTGTTGGGGAGGGGAAGGGGCTGGTTGGTATGTGTGTGTGTGTGTGTGTGTGTGTGTTGGGGAGGGGGAGGGGCTGGTTGACGTACGTGTGTGTGTGTGTGTCAGTGTGTGTGTGTGTGTGTGTGTGTTGGGGAGGGGAAGGGGCTGGTTGGTATGTGTGTGTGTGTGTGTTGGGGAGGGGGAGGGGCTGGTTGACATGATGATGATGATGATGATGATGATGTGTGTGTGTGTGTGTGTGTGTGTGTGTGTGTGTGCGCGCGCGTGCGTGCGTGCGTGCGCGCGCGCGCCCGCCCGAGGGGAGGGGGAAACTGAGGGCTAACGAGTAACGACATGTCACCCTGTCGTTAGCGATGTTTGGATAGTGTAACCGCTCAAGCGGATGACAGCGCCGACACGACAACATGCTGCTGTGGCTGTAGTGACGATGTTATGTCACTGTCAAGGTACCCGCCGTAGCCCGGTAAGGTCGGCTGTCTCCTGTACACACGATTTGTGCAGCCTTCAGCCGGCTGCGTTCAGTCGGTGCTGCTCTATTGGCTTGTCACGTTCACTTGTCACACAGCCCAGCGGCGCGTCAGTCACGACACAGCGGTTGAGGAGAGTGCAGTGTGTGCATGCAGCGTTGAGGTTCCCCGGTGACAGGCACATGGCGGGAAAGTGTCCTCGGGTCAGTTAGTGACAGTGCATCTTCACAGTCTGCTAGCATCGTCAGGCGACTGCCGCGCACCCTACACTACAAGTCTCTAGTGCCAGTCAGCCTGGTTCAGTTCGCCACTGACTGAGTGAGCCAGGCGGTAATTGGGAAACGGTGCGAGGACTCACGACCCCCCTTGCCCCCTCCTCTCTCCCTTCCCCCCTCCCCAATATTGATCTGCCTGTGTCGTGCCAAGGAAGTGAGCTAGGCTTTGGGAGGGTGACACCTAGCCATTTTCTCTCATTATTCCCGCGGCCAGCGCAGGACATAAACCAATCTCAACCCAGCCACCGGCCCAGTTTCGAACCGGCGACTGCCGTGGTCCTCTTCACAAGCTGTGCCAGCCAGTCCGTCCGTCGCCGGTACAGCAGTAGTGGTAGTAGCTAAGCATCGTTGCTGGACTGTCGGTGGATCCGTCCGTGTGGCAGACGAACCTTTGGCCTTTACGAGGGGGGAGGCCACGGACGGTGAGAGGCAAATGAAGACGAGTTAGCACTAAGCATCACTGTGGGCTTTCCCCCCAGCTTCCGACTGACTATGTGTTTGTCAGAGTTCAGGATGGCCATGCTGGAATGTGAAGGCGGGGGCCGGCCTCTCTCAGACAACACTGTCCTGGCTGAACCAAGGTAAGGGCGAATCGGTGTGTGATGTTCAGTAGTTCGTCTGCAGAAGATGCGATCTTCTGTCGCTGTCAGTCGCTCTCTTCAGTTCAGTTGTATTGATGTGAATCAAGTTCAGTTTCCCTGAGTTCACCCGGTTGTATTGACATCACCTAATCCCGATTCACTGACTTGGTATGTGTGCAGGCTCAGTGTGTCTACCGGCGTGACTGTAATAGTAACGGGCAAATAGTGCTTTTTAACTCAGTCCGGCAAAGAAGTGGCGCTAGTTGAAGGTTCAATACGTATGATAGGCATACAACAACGCTGTGGAATTATACATTTATCCGTGCATCAGAATTAGTCACCTGGGACACAGTATAGCATCTGAACCCATTGTGGTGACTCGGGTTGGCGTATAGGGGCGGTCGGTGGTCTAGTGGTTAAGAGACTTGTCACCAATGCGAGAGGTCAGGGGTTCGAGCCCCACTCGGGGCAAAGAATTTTTCCTTCTCGTATGTGGCACCGTTCATTCGGGCCGATCGTCGGGGGTTCTCTCCGGGTACTCCGGCTTCCTCCCCCTCTGCTTTGGAAATGTTCAGCCCACCAAGTTTTGAAAAATAAATGCATATCTAAATTCCGAAATTTAAATAGCTGAGCTGACCCTTCGCACCACGTGATTGTAATACGTTTATGTCCTGTGTGTGAGAGAATGCGTGTGATTCACGTGAGCGTGCGTGTTGGGTTTAGCTCGCGGCGCTTTGAGCCAAAATATTTGGGATAAAGCGCCTATATTAATGCGATTATTATTATTATTATTATTATAGGTTGTTTTACGTAGCGCGTACTGAGCAGACGCCGCATTTATTTTGTTGCGGACTGAACACTGACCAACTAGACAGCGCTGACTGGGTGGCTGTATTTTGCGACTGACCTGGTCGATCGACGTGTAGTACATGTATGAAGCGCCGGATAGGCCAAAGAAAGTCATATTTCCCTACTATCAGTTATAAACAACAAAGTCACACCGTCGAAACTAGTCGCAATGGCCAAAAGGAACATTATTCAGTTGGCAAACAACCTTAGACCTTTGCCGGTAAGAGACACGTTCCCCCCCCCCCCTCAAAACTCATTACAAACATAGACTTTACGGACCCTTTCACCAAAGAACGGCAGATTTACACGTCGTGTACTGTACGGATCTGTACACTCATACAGTGATCCACTGACTAGGACTGATACACGCAGATTTGAGTATGTGACGGTGTCGAGTGGAGTGAGCAGGCACACGATATAAATACATACAGACTAACCTAGTGCAGACTGGTCAACCGTGGTTACCACTCACTATTAGTTTATGCCCTGGAGTGAGCCTGGTGGCTCAACTGAATGAAATCGGAAGGTCCGAGGGTTCGAATCCTAGCAGGGCCACTGAAAATATGTGCTGTGCCCCAGTCTTTGATTGAAACCACCCCGGCCGCGGTGGCGCAAAACACCTGCCCACAGTTTCCGTTGAAGCAAATCAGTTCTGACTGCATAATCAATCACTGGGTCAGTGTGTACAATTTATGCGTATTGGTCAGTCAATATTAGTCCAAAGTCGCGCGGGTGAGACTAGTCATACCGGCCCGTACCAGCACAAGCACATGCACAAGCACACGCGCCCATGCACTTGTACCTCGAAACTGTACTGAAGATCCATCGCACGGGTCGCCGCGGTGCAGTAATTGAGTCTTTGGATTGATCGATAGACACCTGCCGTAACTTTCCTTTGCTCAGTCATCAGTTCTCGTTTGATGTTTCAGGGTACAGGGATCGCTTCCTATAACTGGGCTAGTTCAGTCATCATAGTTCGTTGTTGGTTTAAACAATTTTGTTTAATAATTCATGGAAGGATCGCCGTCAAACAATTAATAGCACTGTAATAGAGCACAACGAGTAAAAACTTATAGGCGTGCTCACCTGAGCCAGTTTACATACGTGCATGGTGGAGAAATTGCCGTGAAAATTTAAATGAAACGTAAAGACGTAGAAGAAAAGGGGACAGGAAGAAGAGAAGAAATGAGAAGAGAACATATCAAACGTTACTGTAGTAAACTTGTAGTAGGATAATTCGTTGTTAGCTACCATTGCTTTACAGTCCAGTTTCCGTGAACAATGTAGTCATCATGATAGCTTTTTATGTGAGTAGTCATCATCTTCGGCAGCATTCCCGCAGTGTCACATTTAACGATAGTTTTTGGTTTTGAGTTTTAGTTTTTGCGCATTCTGTCGTTTAATGGCAAAACACTGTAAGTCCGTGATGTCATATGAGGGGAAAAGGGGGTGATTTCAAGATGAAAGCCATTGACGCAATGGCCTTTTCCCACAAAATGACGTCATCGACCTGCTGTGTTTTGTCGTTACACGGGAGCATTGGTACTGACAGTCTTTAAATTTGTCATCTTTGGTCAACGGATAACAAGTCTGTATAACCCATGATGATAAAAATAATGATAATAATGATGCCGATGATGATGATACATTGGGTCGAGAATGAAAAATGCTGCCAGCTGGGTCTTCCAGTTACACAACACCCGTCTGTTGTGTATGAATGAATATTTGAATGAATGGCGCTGTCTCGTTTGTCTCAGTGTCTGCACGGACCTTCTTCCCTTTGTTGCGAGGTGTGTGTCGCGCTGGAAAATTAGTGTGACGGACGCCGGCGAGCCGGGGCCAAGTGCGAAAATCAATACCGGAGTTGAACCCCTCTTTTTCTGTTTTTAAGGCGAACCTCTCAGCGCATCGTCACTGTCCCCAAAGGCTTTGTTTCATTTTAGCGCGTCTTTGGCACCCCGGCCAAAGCCCCGTTGTCAGTTTTTCAGGCCTGTCCTGCCACATCTTCAAAATATTGTCATGACCTGACACTGTCATTGAGTCATGAGGTAAACGCGTTTATAAGTCGAAGCGGTTTGTTGTCTGTATAGAGAATTATTTTTTTCTTTTTACCATATTTCAGACAAGGAAGTCGAAGTACAGGTTCCGAAACAGGCAAGCCAAGTTTCGGTAACATGATTTCCTTGCTGTTTGCTTTGCCGGTAAACTTGAAATGCTCCTTCATTTTTCCATCGCTAATTGATTGTGTACACCGAGTAAGCTTCACAACAGGCATTTCAGTGCACTGTGCATCTGTAGTGGCCCCCCCCCCCCTCCCGGATTTGTTGGATATCCTGAGTAACCCATCTATATAGCCAACGTATGTCATTGACTTTAAGCAGCTGGGCCCTTTCACCTGGCCTGTTCGCCTCTGCCTCACAGTAGCCAGTGTCCCGTTCCCCTCCTCCCTCTCCCCAGTGTTGCACGAACACTGACATCCCCCCCCAACGGGTATCGGAGCACCTGGATCAAGTTACACCGACGGACGGTCACCAGGGGCTGGCGACCTCAGCGTTTGATCCGTCTGTCGTCTCAACGGCCAGACGAGACCCACTTTGTTCATTCACTACGTGAACGGCAGAAATTAATGTATCTGTGTATCCAGCAGATCGGGGTCACTGAGGGTCACACAGCATCGCTACACGTACACCCAGTCTTCCTTTCACTGTCGCCATCGTTGTGAGCGGTAACTGCGCCTTTTGTCAGTGGTCACGTGCACCCCCTGAGCAAACACGGAAATGGTTAGCTACAAACACAGGGCGGGTCGGATCAGTCGCGGCCCTGTTCTTTTCTTTTACTGATCCCGAAAGGGACCGGCGGCCAGGACCATGAAATTCTTTTCAGCGAGTTCTTTCGGGCAGATCATTCTGACCGGTGGTCAAGTTTGACGGACATGCCGGGTTAGGACGTCTTCTACCGATTTTGTTCCCTCCCCTCACCGTCTCATAGGCCCTTCTGTTTTTCATTTTATAATGAAACGTGTTTCATCAAGGATTTCAAGTGCTTAGCCATTTAGTTCTGGTGTACATCTGTATCAGTCGAGTCCTGCTAGCCCGTCCCCTCTGCTGTTCCGCGACCTGGGCATGGCATTGTGTGTGTGTGTGTGTGTGTGTGTGTGTGCGCGTGCGTGCGTGTGCGCGCGCGTAGCCTCTCAGCCACTTGAATTTGCCCCCTTTGGGATAATAAGGTGATTGACCGATTGATTTACTGATTCACACTCTGGTCATAACAGTTCATTTGTTATGTAATCATACGCTTTTTTTTTGGGACAAAAGTCCATTACTAGAAAAAAAAATTCTATGTTAATAATGTTGAACCAGTGAAGAAGGAACGCTCAGCCCAGTAAAAGAAGAAAGAAAAAGAGCAGAAAACAAACTAAAAACATACAAATTAACGTTTGATATTTTTGTGGCTTGTAGTAGGCCTGCAAGCAAATGAGCCCCCCCCCCAAAAAAAAAAAAAAAAACCAAACAAAAAACAAAAAAAACCCAACAACAAAAAAACCCAACCAAACAAAAAAACCAAAAACAACCCCAGACAAACAAAAAAACCCAAAACAAAACAAAACAAACACCCCCCCCCCAAAAAAAAAAAACCCAAAACAAAACAAAAACCCAAAAAACAACAAAACAACAACAACAACAACAAAAAACCCAGTTCATTTGTGCTTTGCTATTCGAATAAAAAAAAAAAAAAGGAACACAACAAACAAACAAACTAACCCGTAGTTCATAGGTAAAATCTCATATTTCTCTCGCGTATACGCAGAGCGTAAGAAAAAACAAAACAAACGATTTAGACAGATTCAGTTCTTAGCGGGGCTTGGCGAAGACTATTAGGGCAAGTCCCGTCGTGTGGCCCAGCTGCTGGCACCCGTAACCTGACACCGTCAATTGAGACACGAGGCCTGATGGTTGAGCGATTGCCACCAAATGTTTTCATCAATACAGCATTAGCCTCCGGTGTGTTTGTGATAATGACCCTGCCACTGAGCTGGGACAAGCAGGGCAAAGCCCGCAAGCTGTTACCATCCGCTGTGATTAACACCTCACAACACACGGGAACTAGCAGCAACGAGGAAGAACGAGAGGGGGTGGCTATTAATACGTAGTGTTCAATTCAGCACAGTATTGGGAGGGTTAATTAATAATAATGAACGCTGTGGCGTAACATAAACATCAAGAGAGATGGTCACAGCTGAGTAATCACATGATAATTTCGTACTGTACGTGGAAGCAGTGTATAGAAAAAGTAGGGAAACCGAGCGGTGCCAGTATGTGAGTGTAATTGAGCGGACTGGCTCACAGCGGGACATGCTATTACAGTTTACCTGTGTTATTGGCTGCCTGTTGTGTGTGTGTGTGTGTTGTGTGTGTGTGTGTGTTGTGTGTGTGTGTGTGTGTGTGTGTGTGTGTGCGCGTGTGCAATAATATGGGCCCTTGGGTTATTTTCTACATCTGTTGTCTTAATTAGCCAAACAAACGCTTTGCAAATAAGGCCAAAGGAAATTTTTCATGGTATTACAATTTTTTCTTTTTATGATTCCACTTTCAGACAACACAACACACACCATGCCCAGAAAAGTTCATTTGGAACTACTTTTTAATTTAATTAAAAAAAATTCTGATTGGCCACTTCCTCGCACAAATCTAGTCATCATGTGGATAAGGGAGGTTTCACAGAGTGTCCACTTGAATGGTGAAACAAAGTTGAAAACACCGTATTACTAATCAGTACCATGTGTGTATTATGTTATACTGCACATAAATCTCTTTCCATAAAGATAAACAGGGGAGCTGGGGTGGCCGAATGGTAGAGCGTTGAACTTCTAATGCTCGGGTCGTGAGTTCGTATCCCGGCTGGGGCCATATATTTGTGCTGGCTTTTTCATCGTTGCCCCGTCTTTGATATCACCGGTATGTGGTGGAAAAGGACGTTAAACCCCCCCCAAACACCCACCCACCCCACCCACCCACTCACCCACCCATAAAGTTAAACATTCTGGCAATCCTTGTGTGTTGCAGATTGTGACTGACACAACACAAGCCAGGAGCACAGAGTCAGATCAGCAGGATGTGACCCAGAGAATCATCACCCCGCGACTACAGCTCTGTGGAGAGAGAGGAGCACCACAGATCAAGAACTGCGAGGACATCTGGTGGTGACAGTGAACGTCACCATCGTTGTGATGTCCGCCCGGAAGATGATGCCTGCCTTCTCCGTCATCATACTGATGCTCGCTCTTACCCTTAGCGGGGCACAGTCAGGTGAGAGGGGAGACAATAATTTTGAAGGGAGGCAACTTGAGGGTGGGTGGGGAGGGGGAGATGATGAACCAGTTACTAAGATTATGCTTATAGGCATTGCTGCCTTTCTTGTGTACAGTCCTCAAAAGCAAAATCTTATAATAGGAAAAAGGAGAAATAAAAATTCTTGAAAAAAATTCTACCCCCCCCCCCCCAAAAAAAACAACAACCAACAACAACAACAAACAAACAAAAAAACAAGTACACACTATCAACAAACATGCAGTTGAGCAAACAACAACAGCAGCAGCAGCAACAACAACAACAACAACAACACCAAAACAGATGGCAGGAAATGAAGTACATGTACTTGTAAACATCTATCATTTTTTGAGCAGAGAGTAAAATCAGTGGTTGTGGTGGGTGTGACTGATTTGAGGCAAGTTTGTAAAAAAAAACAAAAAACAGTTAGGTGGAGAGAGAGAGAGAGATGATGACGATGATGATGATGATGATGAAACTTTTTTTTAAAAAGTCAGGATAGAGCATTTAGGCATTGCTGCCTATCTTACATGCTGTCCTGCTATTCTACATTAAAGGGTACTGAGAAAACAACAACAACAACAACAAACCCAATGACATCAAAACAAACAAACAAGCAAACAAACAAACAAACAATAAAAAGTAAAAAACATATAAACTATCTAAGGGAAATACAGGAGAGAAAAATACACACGATAAACAAATCAAGAGAGAGAGAGGGGGGGGGGGGGAGAACCCAGGATAAAACCAAGAGATGTCAGCCCGAGGTAATAATTTGCAGACATGATTTCCATCTAGCAATATGAGGTGTGATGCCCGGACGGGACAAGCTTGCTTTCAGAGTTATTATCTGATACTGTTCCTGATGGTATCTCTGTTGGAGGATACGCGTAGCAACATGTGGCTTGCTTGTAATTGTTCTGTATTTGTGTGACCGAAAAAAAAAAATTGTTTTAGGGTTCCCCCCTCCCCCCCCCCCCCCCAAAAAAAAAAGAGAGAGAAAGTAATGTTGATTGAGTTATTTTACTAGCTTACTAAGCTGCAAAGCGGATGCATTGTCTTACTTGAATTAAAAAGAATGTTTTAAAAAACTGTTAATGGTTGTCAAAAAAGAAGTAGAAGGAAAACAAAAAAAAAGAGGTTGGTTGGGAAACCTGAAACTTCTTTTATTCATTTTTAAAAGTTTAGTTCATTTAAAAAATTATTTTAAAAGTGCTATGGTGATTTTGAAACCTTTTGTCATGACTGTAGACGTTAAATGTGTCCATCCGACTTTCAGGTGATGGGGATGATGATGAGGACCGGGATGGCGTGCATACTGTGTACGCTTGTCAAAATGCCGGATTGACAATCCCGTGTCCACAGGGCTACATCATTCGCATTCAGCGGGCCGTCTATGGCCGCTTCTCCAGGAAGATGTGCAACCCAACTGGTCTGATCAACTTGAACCTACGCTGTCAGTCCATAAAGTCAATGCAGGTTGTTGCTGGGAGGTAAGACACACACACACACACACACACACACACACACACACACACACACACACACACACACACACACACACACGCACACACACCACACACACACACACACGCACACACACACACACACACACACACACACACACACACACACACACACACACACACACACACAGAGACACACACACTGTCACACACACATACACACACACACGCACACACACACACACACGCACACGCACACACACACAGACACACACACTGTCACACACACACACACACACACACACACACACACACGCACACGCACACACAAAATTAGATATACATAAACAAGAAAAGCATTACAGCAATGAATGTGTCAAAGAGAGAAAGAGAGAGAGAGAGAGAGAGAGAGAGAGAGGAGGATGAAACTTTATTTATCAACAGTAAAAGTTTTGACAGAAATTTGCCAGTTTGGGAATTTGCCATTGCTAAAGCTACAGACACTATCTACTAAAATTTTTTAAAAAAAATTCAAGACTGAATATTATGCACAAAACAAGAAGAAGCAGAGAGAGAGAGAGAGAGAGAGAGAGAGAGAGGGGGGGGGGGGTGGGATCAGACAGACACACAGTGCATTTAAAAAAACAAACAGTGATATTTGATTGTGTGGTGCATGTATATTGTACTGATCTTGCAAACTGGTATTTTGCACTCATACCTGTACATGATGAGTTTGACATGTACAGGTAGAATATTACTTGCTCATTAAGAATAAAGTAATGACAATCAGTAGCTTGAAAGTGGGGCAGTAGGAGTGAACTGCCAGTGTGTATGTCAGTGGCATGGCATATAAATGTATGGCACTTATATTCCCCTGTATATTCCCCCTGTCCTGGCCGACTGTTAAAGTACAGGGCCAAAATGTAAAAGTCGAGGTTAATTTAACCCACGGCTATGGGCCTAACCCAGACTAGGACAAAAGAAACCAAAAAAACAAAACAAAATTATACAAAAAAAGGATGCGAAAAAAGGAAGAAATAAATCCTTCTGTAATGGACCCGCTTCCTGATTTAAAACAAGAAACAACAGAAAATTTAACCCTAGAGCTAGTTTAGTTCGAGGTTAGACTCTAACCCGGGGCTAAACTCCCTAACCTCAACTTCTACGTGCAGAGCCTGGACATTTCTCCTGAATCGTGACAATAGTGCAGGAATAATAGGGGCATAATTATGTCCACTCAGGTTAAAAATTAATAGGACATTTCAAAATGGACTTGGTCTGTGACCAGTGTCTGACGCGAATATAGAGCCTTGCATTACTTGTAGATTTTGTACAATTTTTTTTTTGGTTCAAACTCTCAGGTGCGACGGCCACAAGGAATGTGAGTTCAAAGTGAACGACTTGGTGTTTGAAGGTGATCCTTGCCCAGGTACCAGCAAGTATGCAGAAGTCCAGTACACCTGCGAACTGGGTGAGTGTCCTCATCTATCTTGGATTGACAGTCAGTCTTAGGATTTGTGTTTTGTGTACTTCATCACGTCGTCTCCCCAGCTTATGTGCACTGAGAATTTTGAGACCAGACATTTTGTGCTTGTTCTGTTGTTTCATTGTCTTGCTGTTGTTGTCCGGCTTTCTCCCCCATTGTCAGCATCTTCTGCTGTTTGTCTTCTGACTATGATAAGCACTGTAGAGTGTGTTTTGTTATGGTGAGTAGTTTCTGGTATATGTACTTTTCCATTGACCGACAGTGAGTGTGCTTTGAACCGACAACCACAATACTACCTTTGTCTAGAAAAGGACGTAAGCGTCTGTCAAATCCATGGCAGTGGTACATTACCAGTCGTGGGAATGGAGAGTTTAAAAAAAAATTCCATACATTGCATGCTTGCCTTTTGAATACTTTAATTTACTGTGCTCAGAAGACACAACTCATTTCTCACACAATATGGATACTCGTCTTGCTGGTTCCTAATCTCTATCAGCTAAAGTGTAACATCACTGGACGCGGATCCAGTAAATGCGTATCCTGTGTATCTTTCACTTCACACTTATACTGATCTTTGGCAATCATATCACATGATATTCATAATATTATCCTGAGTGGCCTGTCCATAAGTACATGTTCTCAGTTTTCATGTGAACATGTATCTTGGCAATTGACTGAGCTCAATCAGAACTGCATGCTCATCTCATAACAGCAGTAGCTGTCAATGGAATGGAAATTATTCCACAGTCATATCAGTGGTTGCGGATTTTTTAGGGCGATCTATTTCCAGGTCGAGAGCTATCCTGTTCTGTTACTTTTGTTGCCACGTACACAACTGACTGCATTGACAATTAAAACAAAAATTTGTTTAACCTTTTAATTGCTGTTTTTGCTGATACATGTACCACTTAGCAGTATGTGAATGCTATGAGTTCTCCTACAGATGCTGCTTTGATATTAAAAGTGTGATACAATAAGATGAGGCGCATTGCCTCACAGTGGCCTGCAGAGTATCAGCAACAGGAGTTAAAAAGTTAAAGCACTGTAAACATTATTTGTGAGGCTTCACCATGTCTGCCTAGTCGCGGAGCCAGGACAGCGGAGCTGGTAGAGTGTTGGACTTACAGTGCTTAGGACTTGAGTTCAAATTCTTGGACTTAAAACTTTATTCTGACTTTCTCTACATTGTCCCATTGTTGATGTCACCCACATGTGGTGAAAAAAGGATGTTACACCAACGGGCTAAGCTGCCCTGTCTTTTTCTAGCCTTTTAATATTTGGAACTGCTTTTTAAAAGGCTGGGGGGAGGGGGGGGGGTTAACGTCTTTTTCCACCACATACGGATGATATCAAAGACGGAGCAATGATGAAAAAGCCAGCACCAATATTTGGCCCCAGCCGGGATACGAATTGACGACCCGAGCATTAGAAGTCCAACGCTCTACCATTCGGCCACCGTGCTCCCCTGCGTTTTAAGAGATCATTATCAGCCACGCAAGACAGTGAATGGTATACATGAAAGAAACAAGGAAATGTAACTTACAAAATGAATGAACTAGAAAGAAAGAGAGAAAGAAAATCCCTGTTTAGCACACGTGCACACGTTCTTAGGCCATCTAGGTAATAAATTTGGCGTAATGCAGACATGGGAAGCTTCAGTGCAATTTCCTTTTCTGCATCATTTCTGTTTGTTGTCGCATGGTGTTTTTTCGTTGCATGGCACATGTCCTCTTTCAGCTGAGAACGGGATTCTACCGATAACAACCACCAAAACCATCCCAGAAATCCCACGGCCGCCAGGGTGGCGTAAGTACCCCGTACCAGTTGCACACTTCCCCCCTTGGTTTTGGGAAATTTTTTTTAAGGTGCTGGGTATTTGCCATAATTTTCAGACTGCAGTTTACTACAGGTATTTTTGCCAGTGGCAAATCACATCCCCCAAATTTCTGAAGTCCACAACTGGCAGTGAATGATGTCACCCACATGTGGTGAAAAAGGATGTTACACCAACGGGCAGTATGAATATTGACTGGCTAGGTGGAAAATGTTTGGTGGCTTACTATTAGATAAAGCAGATGAAGTTTGGTGTGCGTGCGCGTGTGTGTGTGTGTGTGTGTGTGTGTGTGTGTGTGTGTGCGTGCATGCATGATACAATATATCAAAAGCACATTTGCTTGTTTTATGAAAAAAAATAAATAAAAGCAAATCATGACACCAGGAAAGGTAAGAAAAATTATTGTTGTTTAGTCTGAAAATTATGGCATATTGCACCATTGCACATACTCCCAACAGTCCATATCACTTATTTCTGCAGTTACTGTGTCCATATTTTGTCCCATTTATTTTTAATCTCCTCGTCATTACTAACCAATGGTGAAGTGAAATTTGACACCTCGGCTTTGCTTCTCTAACTTTTTTTATTGTCTGCAAATGTTTCCCCATTGTTCGTGTAGGTTGGTGTGGTGCAATTGCAGAAACTGTACATTTGTACAAAAAAGACATTGCCTGTAAATATTTCGCCTGCATTATTTTGGGTCAGTGTGCTTTTTGTGGTGGAATTGCAGATAGTGTATAGATTGCAGAAACTGTACTATTGTCATTGCATCATATCTTTTTATGAGATATTTATTGCTGGATGTGAATAGTATAGCAAAGATTTACACTTACAAGTACAAAGTTTTAAAACTTACACAACACATCTTGAATGCCCAAAAATTTACGCAAGTACCCACTATTGGATAATACGCAAATGCACATAGGTGTGCATCAGCTCATTTGGCGCACATCCGTAGATGTGCGTCAGTCTCGGATTTGATGTGCATGTAAATGTGGTGAGCGGATTATCTAATAGGTAGCGTGGCGGACTTAGCCGCTGCCCTACTGAACGGCCATCACCGCTGTCACAGGGATGAAGCGCGGGTTTGAGCCCAGGTCGAGCTTGTGATATGTGATACCAGTTTGCTACCGGGTTGCTCATCAGGGTTTCTCTCCGGGTTATTCAGCGTTCCTCCCCCAGCAACATTGGAAAATAGGATAGTTATTTGATGGCCCTGCCCCCAACGGCAACGCGCTTCCCCTGGGGAAGCAGCCCAAATTTCCCAAAAGGGACAATAAAGTAGTTAAAAAAAAAAGAAGTGTGTACACAGTAACTTAAATTTGGTTCCACACACCCATCATGGTAAACTGGGGTGTCACCTTTTTTGATGAAAAAGAACCACCACCACCTTGTGACATTCATCACTGATAAAAAGTTTTGATAGTATTGTGTCTGGTGCGTTGTACATGTTCAGATGTTTTGAAATGGCCTTTTTGGAAGGGCTCTGAAAATGAGGAATTTTCTCAAAGCATGCACTGTGGTGTATAGTTTTCTTTGCATGCGGGCAGTAAAGCTGTGTAGTTTGCAAGTTTGCTCTGTTTTTGTGAAATTATCATGTTCCTTGAAGTGCTGCATGCATGGTTTTGTCTCCATTGATAGTATGCATGTATGATATTCTGTACAAATTTGCCTTTGTACATAGATATATGCTATCATCTCTGAAATGATCTAGTTCTGTTTCTTGCTATTTACCTAAAAATCCTGTGAGTAGTAGTTATTGGAAATCATTTGCGACGTACTAATGTTACTGGATATGTTAACCCTTGTCTTGCTGAATTGATTTGTCTTCTGTTGAAAAACCCACAGAGGTAGTCTGGAATATCCCAGCCTCAGCACCACCAGGGTTAATTGTACATGTACAAATGTCTTGTGGGTAGCCTGTCTAAATTGGAGACCTATACCTGTTGACACAACAGAATTATTAACCTGTTACGAATAGATACGGCAGATCTGTAATCATGTTTGTGTATACCTTGCTTTAGGCTTTATCAGGATTTTGTTTTACTCCACTCAACCCCAGTCATCATGCAGGTTTTGTTTGGGTTTTTTTTTGCAGGGCGGACTGTCCCTACTCCGGAAAACATACGAGTGTGCCGTCATCCCGAGTCTCGGGGCACTGTGTACGACATTTTTTGGAGTATGCCAGGGATGGGTTTTGATAATCTTGGCTACACGTTCAACCTCAAGTACAGGGTCCCGGGAAGTAAGTGCAAATTGCAGAGTGCAGAATGTTAGTCCGACTGTAAGTTGCATACATCATGCATTCCTTGTAACCTGTGCCACAGAGGGGCTTTCCTGTGCTGAAGATTATATACTTTGGTTCTAAGTGTCAATGTGAGGCTTCACGTACTGTTCGATTTGGCCTGTCAGGTGGTTTCTGTTATGCTAAGGCTTAAGCGTATGGTGACTGTGCTATGTTTACTTCGTCCATCTGTTATATTGCTCAATTCTTCAGCAGTATTGCTTGTGTATACAACTGAAATGGATTGTTTTGCAGTTTTATAACTTGTACTGATCCTTCGTAACAGATATTGAAGGAATGCTGGGAGAGGAGTCCATTGTCGCAAATAACATCGGAGACCGGAAGTATTCCTTCTCCTGGAAGCCAGACATGCCGCGATATAACTACGAGTTTGCCATCAAAGCATCCTCTGTTGATGTGGGCGGGGGAGAATACTCTGTTTATGTTGCTGCAGAATTTTGTAAGTTGGTCATATTGCTGTCGTCAAAGTATGTAAAAACTCTCTTCTCTCTCTCTCTCTGACTGATAGAGAAAATTGTGCAGATTCAGCCTTTTGAAAGTCCTGAGGTCCATTGTGGAACTGAAGGAAAACAGCTCCACTACACTAAAAACAAAAACTGATCAGTCACTGCCTTCTTCAAAACAACAGGATCTCATGTCTGTGTGTGCGTGTGTGTGCGTGTGTGTGCGTGTGCGTGTTTGGGATGCGGGCTTGTGAGAGAATCACCATTTGTGAAGTTGTGATCATATTCAAATGCTTGGAACGTACCGTCAGTTTTTATGCTGCTGATTTTCAGCTTGGTTATTCATCTACTGTATGTCATCTCACTTGCTAAATTGTTTTATTCCATTGGGTGTACATGTACTTTCCAGGTGACGGACAAGGAGCAGGTGGCACGTTAAGACCAATGATCCCACAATCCACACCAGGTGAGTTGATTTTGATGGGAGTCGTGGACAGGTGACGTGACCTGTTCTCGCAAAATGGTGGATACATCACGTCATGGCATTTCACACAGTACACATTATCAGTGCTGGGGAATCGACTGCTGTATTCACAGTTGCAGGATAACAAATGGCATTCTTATATGAAATGAATATTGGAGCATTTTTCTCCTCATTCTAAATATATGCTTGTCTCAGAATTGACAAAGATGAACATACCCACCATTTTGTGAGAACAAATCACATTTAGTTGCAAGAGAGTTTGTGTACTGATGTGTCCAGATCAGGGCAGCTCATTACATCCATGCAACTTCTGCTTCCGCATGAAGCTAAGCGCCTGTAATTAACCCTTTCACTGCCAGACGCAGTTCGGTTCACTCAGGGATAGCATCTCTTCACGTCACTCTGCTGTCAACAGGAATCAGAACCTACCGGCCCCCGTAGTGTAGTAGTTAGCACTTCGGACTATGGACCGGGAGACCAGGGTTCGAATCCCAGCCGAGGCAAGTGGGATTTTTCCTACCTAGGTCGGCTCCTACCCAGAGCGGGTGTGCTATGGGCCCAATGGGGAGGCTGTTGCCACACAGCCGAGCTTCACCCACTTCACGGGTGCGACTTTGGGGGTGCTTCCCTTAGCATGACACGTCTTATGATGTGGATGATTACACGGCCGGCACCGCAGGTGCCGTAGTTCCCGGGCCTGGTTAATGCCGGGATATTTATGACAGGAAGCGTGGAATGCGGCCCTGTCCCAAACCACATGGACCTCCTTAGCATCATCTTCCTATCATCCTCATCTCCATCATCATGCATAATAAAAAATTGTCCCAGCTTCCGAGTCCTCCGTGGGTTCCACCCATGACCTGGGAGGAACTCCACTGGAGTTGGCAAAGAGTTGGGGCAGCAAAAAGAAAAAAAAAAAAAAAAGGAATCAGAACCTGTACTGCATCCAGAGAGCTTTTTTCCACTCAACTACTGCAAAGTCTAGATTTACCATTTTTCACTAATTTGACAGTGAGGCCAAAGGGTGAGGCTATTGGTGCGATTCATGAAATGCTGCGAAGCCGGCAGTGAAAGGGTTAATGTAACTAGATGCAATCTGACATGCTGAGATGCTGTCACTGTGCAGGTGTCTAAGTTGTGTAATGCTGGATGCCGCGTCAAAATAGCTCAAGAACAATCAATGAGCATAAAAATCTTAAACATTGGGCCTTTAAACCAGTTTAAATTATTTCCTTGTGTTTTATGTTATATATTGTATAGGTCCGGTGCAGAAGTGCCCACAAGTTGAAAGGTTTGGTGTGATATGGCCGGAGACGCCTCCCATGCAAGTGAGGCATAACGTGTGTCCACCATCACTTGGTCATGGTGAGTTTTGATGATGGAATCTTGCAGTGATTGCTTGCTTTTTTTATGTGTCAGTGATTGTTTGCTTTCTTGTGTCAGTGATTCTTGGCTTTCTTTGTTGAGGTAATTGAATTTTGTGGTTATTCTTTGCTTTCTTTTGTCAATGTCACGTGCAGCGTATTCTGACTTTAATGCTTATGCATATTTCAAGACTACTATGCTTCTCAGAAGACAATGTTTAAAAGTTTTTTGTTTTTGTTTGTTTGCTTCCACACAAATTCTTTTTTGCAACAGAGCCAAACGCAAACACCAACTTCAAAGAGAAAATTGGCAGCTTAATGTATAAAGCACCAAAGCAAACATGAACATCTATGTAATAATGTTAAATTGCCAGATCATAATCCTCCATATTGTTTATGTTAACTCCGTTACCAAGGCAGTTTAACTATGTCAACTAATTGTACTAAATATCTCTGTACCTGGGTGCTTGTGTTGGAGCTGACCGCCCAAGAAAGCACAAATGGAGAATGGGGTGGGAAGTGGGTTAAAAAAACAAAACAAAACATGAAGTTTTCAAAGCAAAAACGTTTCCAGACCTGAACGTTGCTACTGGCGGGAAATCAAGGGATGGTCGTCTCTGGCATCGTTGTTCTGCTAATTGCTACCTGCTTGAATGCTTTCTGTTAATGCAAGCCAGTCTTAGTTTTGCATGCCAGCTGTCACCTTTTTTAGATGACTCATTATCCATTTACATTCTGCTTTTATGTGGCTTTGTAATAATTTAACTTTTACCAACACTTGAGACCTTGGGTGACTGGTTGGGATACCACCATTTTCGTGCATGTGTTGGTCAACAGTAAGTAACTTACAGTGGAGAGAAACTACAGTTATAAACCTTGATATTGTCGTTAGAGCATTTTGTCTGATTTTACTCGGAGTCCTTCCCCCAGCATTTCCTGCTTTGCTGCCAGCTAAAACAGGTGTGTACGTGTTCATTCATTAGAAACTTCTACATAAACAGAAGCAACGCTAACTCCGAATCTTTTCCTGTCTTCTCCAGGGTCTACTTTCTGATGTCCCTACATGTCCCTACGTAATAATATTATAATTTAGCTATCGTTAAATTGAAAGAGGATGTTGTGTCTGTTTGCCTTTTGGAAGCATCCATAGTTCGTAGAATCATGTAGAATCTTGCAGGCAAGAGATGTCAAAGTCTTATTTAAAGTAGCATCACAATCCTTCATCAGCAGAATTTTGCTGACCGTATGGTTTGCGGTTTTATGTTTATAGGGGTAAAGTGGTGGTGTACACTGGATATAATTTAACTGTCATGACGCTGAAAGAGGATTTTGTGTCTTTCGCCTTTAGAAGTCTTATTCAAGTTGGCATTCCAATCCATGATTATCAGAATTTCATTGACCGTGTATTTTGAGGTTCTACTTTTTTTTTTTTTGTCACACTGCCCTGCAGGGTGCGCGGGTGCTGAGATCGACTTGGTCTTTGTACTGGACACTTCAACCAGCATGGAAGAACAAAACTTTGAGCTCGTGAGGAACTTCGTCAGGGATTTCCTCTCTATTGCTGAGATCGACAACGGCAGAGTCCGTGTGGGTGTCATCATCTACAGCACCGAGGATTATCTGCAGTTCAATCTAAATGAATACAAGACAAAACATGAAGTGCTCAATGCTCTCAGTGATATCGCTTACCATCCAGGCAGCACCAACATGGCTGATGCTCTCAGTACCATGAGAACCGTGATGTTCACACCTCAGAATGGAGATCGGCCAGGTGTCCCCAACATTTGTATAGTTGTCACTGATGGTGCGTCCAACATCAACTCAGGTAGAAGCGTCCCTGAAGCAGAGCAGGCCAGAGCAGAAGGTATAACCATCTACGCCATTGGTATCGGTCTGACAGACACTGAGGAGTTGGACGGCATCGTCAGCAAGCCGGTGGATGAGAAACGCTTTGCTGTACAGGATTTCGGTGAACTCGGGAAGCTCAGGGACAGACTCAACAGGGCATTTTGCCCAGGTGAAAATATGAATCATTTGTGGTTTAGTTGAGAAAATAAACACTACACTTGACCACAGTTTTCACTGAGCAGTTGTTGATGAAGCCGCCAAATAGGGATGCTGGTCTAGCTGTCCAGCATTGTGCATGTTTAATATTTACAGCCATGCTGAAGTATTCACATTATTTACATTCCCTCCCATGTAGTCTTGTCTTTCTGTGTCTTTCTGTTGGTGATGGTATTGTCTATATCTAATAGTCCAATAAGCGAAATTTCTTTCCTGCACGCATGAATGTGCACATAATATGGTATTTATGCATTCTCAGTTTTACCTTCAATCATGACACATGTACCAGTAAAACCCTTTTATTCTGTACTGGGGACAAATCGTAGTCCACTAGCTTAAACGATAGCTTTTTTCAGGTCCAAAGCCCGCTGTGCCTCTGTAACGAGCAGATCGGGCAATTGTGGATAACATTTAAAGGAAAGTCAACAATTTCACATCCAAGGGATGCTCTGCAAGCCTCGTATACCTGGCTTCCTCATACTTCTCCAGCTTCTTCTTCTGCATTCTCTTGACAGTTGGGGGAGCCGGGGTGGTCGAATGGTAGAGCGTAGGACTTCTAATGCTCGGGTCGTGAGTTCGATCCCGGCTGGGGCCAAATATTTGTGCTGGCTTTTTCATCGTTGCCCCATCTTTGATATCACCCTATGTGGTGGAAAAGGACGTTAAACCCCCAAACATACACCCACCCACCCCTCTTGACAGTTGTCTGAATTGTGTTTGAGGTTGTCTCCCTGCCGGGTTCCCGCACCATGTCCAGGAGGGCATAGTCGGCATTACTCTAACTTCGTTGGCTTGGTTTTGAGTTTTGAGTTTTCTGTCTCCTGGGAAAGCTTTTTTCACGTGGATGTTGATCGACTTTGTGAACCATGCTAGAACATAAGGTGTTTGTTCGGAATTTCCTTTATTTATTTATTTTGTATTTATATGTATTTATTGATACTCTTTATTATCATCCCGTTGCTGGGAAATCGGGGTTGCTCACTCAGGGGGAGCGCATCACCACTGCAGCGTTACACTTTTTTTTTTTTTTTTTTGCCTGTGTGCAGTTTGTGTGGTTGATTTACCTTCTGCAGCCCCTCCCATTGGAATGGGATCAGTAACTTGCACACTTGATATTGTGAGACAGGCACTGTAAATGAGTGCATGTAAATTTCACTCAATTTGGTGTTGAACAGTCCTGCCAAAGTCCGGCCGCTGGGATTTGAACCAACACGTCGGAATCTGTAGCAAATGACCAAACCTCTAGGCAAAATTCCCTGTCAGGGTCATTTCGACTTTGCTGGCTTGGTTTTCAGTTTGGAGTTTTCCGTCTCCTTGGAGAGTGTTTTTCTCATCTGTACATAGAGCCCCTGCTGAATTCATGTGAGCCTGGTAGAACAGGGAGTGTTTCTTGGGAATTTTCCTTTTGCTAGGATGCTTGTCTGCCATGGCTGGTGACTGCATCCTGTCCAGGTTTTCTGTCAGTGTTTTCCGTCCCTTAGCTGGATCACCACTTTTCCAGCGATGAATTGCGTGGCATATTCATATTTTGATGTAAGTTCTTTGGTCAGAATACGCTGCACGTGACACTCAGGTTTTGTGATCAGTTTATTTGTGGATGACCACACCTCATTGTTGATGACTGTCCCTGTGTAAGCTGTTTTAGTCCTTAAAATCTCAGCAGGCTGACGCCATTTATTTTGATGTGGATCGACCTTTGGTTGTGTGTTTTGCAGGAACCATGCTGTTCAAATGCTTGCAGAGTGGAGTATGGGATCCGAACGGTCCAGAACTAGACAACTGCTCCCCAGTGAGTGGCTTGTGTTTTCCTCTTTATTCTTTTGTTGTCTGTTTTGTGTCGTTGAAGGGCTTTCACTCGCATTGCAGAAATCTTCGAGGAAAAACATGAAATCATTAACAGTTGTGAATTTTTGTTTGTTTGTTTTCTGTTTTTGTTCAGACTTTTAACTTATCGGGGTTTTAGGAATTCTTGTAAATTTCAGCAAAATTTTGAATTGTCCCTTGTGTTGTTTCTTGTTAGTTTCTTCCTCCCCCCCCCCCCCCCAAAAAAAAAAAAAAAAGGCAAGGGGAAAAAAAAAGGGTTGGACAGTATGGACAGTAAACTATATTTCTCGCTTATAAGTGCAATTTCCTTATCTTGCAGGGTAAACATGACAAAGTAACATCCTCGACAACTACCACCACCACCACCAGCACAACCACCACTACCTCAACCACCACTACCGCCGCCAGTACCACCAGACCAGCAGACCCCGAAGAGACTGAGAGAAACATTAAAAACCTGGACAACAAGGCCAAGGGCCTGCTCAGCAACCTTACCAACCCCAGAGGTCGCAGTCGCACTTCAGGCAGTGGGGAGGTGTTTAACGTCGCATCCCTATTGCCTGGCCTGACCCTGAACATGAGCAGCGAGATTGAGAAAGTGAAAGATCCCAAGCAGAAGAAGGCACTCGCCAGCAAATTCAGAGATGTAAGTGCTTAGAACTTTAAATGTCAGAAAATTGTTGCGTGGATCACTGTTGTATTGTTCTTATGTAGTAGCAGACCTTTTTACCCTTAGGATTTCAGTGTATTTTGTATCATGTATATAAAAAACTTTATATTTTTGTTTGTTTGTTTGTTTTATTTGGTTGGTTAGCTTTTGTTTGGTTGGGCTTTTTTGTTTAGGGCAAGTTTGATATTTGATACACAGCATCGGAACAAATGGACAAAAGTAAAAAGTAATAATACTGTAATAGAACTCTCGTTCATTGTTCCACATTTTTGTTGAAGACGATGACACCATGTTGAATTTTCAAAATAAAATTTTGCAGTCCATCTTGAGCATCGGAGATGAGCTGCTGCGTGACCGTGGTGCTTGGAGCAATATGAGCGTAGGTCAGCAAAGGTCATCGGCCGCCTCGCTTTTGACTACCATGGAAACCACAGGTCTGTTGGCGGCTTCCACGATGGACATCGGATCATCCAGTATTAGTCGCCGCTCAAACCTTGGTGGGTGTTCCTCGGTACTTTATGTTCAAAGAAAAGACTACAATCCAATAATGATAATTGAATCATACACTGTAACAGAATATTGTATAGGCGCTTTACCCAATTTCTTGAATCGGCTCAAGGTGCCGCGAACTGAACCCAACATGCATGCTCACATGAATCACACACATTCTCTCACACACTGGAGATGAACACATTACAATCTCATGGTGCGAAGGGTCAGCTCAGCTATTCAACTTTCGGGATTTAGAATTGCATTTATTTTCATATTTTGTGGGCTGAACATTTCCAGAGCAGAGGAAAGGGAAGGTCCAGAAGGCTCCACAAGATAACCACGTTTTAGAAATGATGTTTGTCACAGGAAGAGATCTGTTTGAACTCTGTAGGATTTCTGATTTGTGTTACAGTCATGAAGTTGCTGAATTTTGACATCCAGTCTGGGCAAAACGTCACCTTGTCGGACAAGGGTGATTCGGACCCGTCGGCCAGAGCCAACCAGTTCACTATTCCTATCAGCACTCTTCGCCAGGTCTTGCACAAACAGAAAAGTGAGTAACCCAGTAATACAGATGCGGTCCTGCTTTGGTGTATGGCTAATGTATATATTGGTGTATGCATGGCTAATGTATGTATTGGTGTATGGCTAATGTATGTATTGGTGTATGGCTAATGTATGTATTGGTGTATGGCTAATGTATGTATTGGTGTATGGCTAATGTATGTATTGGTGTATGGCTAATGTATGTATTGGTGTATGGCTAATGTATGTATCTGAATGAATAAATAGTTGACTCTACTCCTGTCAATTTAAAGGGGCAAGCCCCCAGAATTCAGCCAATCACGTGCCGTGGCATAATGAGCACAACACATGATATGGTGTGGCAAACTTTCTCGTCAGACACTAGGAAGAGGGAAGCACATGTATTTCAACATGACTGAAACGTGGAAAGAAAGCAGCAAGTCCATTGACATCATTTGAGGAAAAGGAAAAAGACCATTTCGTCAGTCTCTGTGATCTTGAAATCGCCCCTTTGTCCTTTGTCATGGATGTACTGTGTGTAAAGGGGCGAGGCTTTAGCCTCGGCTCTTGCCAAGTGGAATCGTCTATTAAGCTCTGATTTGTAAGCTAAATCAGTAAATGCACTGTTTGAGTGCAGATATTGTCTTGAAAAGTTGATAAAGAGATTTCCAATGTGTTTCTTCAGAACAAAAAGGACTGCCAGCTTGATAGGGAAAAGCATAATACCGTGTAGGTTTCAAACATACTTAGAGGACATCAGAGAAGACAAATTTGATTCTCAAATTTTAGGCGAAGAAGCCGTCATCTGGATACAGGCAAACAAATACAAAGAGAGAGTGCTATTAATCATAATCAATTCATGGAGTATATGAATTGTCCGTCTTTGCCACAGGGTCCGTACCGGTGGTGTTTGTGGTGTACACAAACCTGAGCGAGTGGCTGACACCCACCAGCAACACCAGCCGCAACCACGGCAACATGAACACTGCCTATATCTCTGACAACCCTGGTCAGGAGCCCCCGCGACGCATCGTCAACTCAGACATCATCTCAGCGACCGTTTCAAAGCGTCACGTGAAAAACCTGGTGGAACCTGTCGTTTTCCAAATTGAACATGGGCAGGTAAAAAGTGGCTAAGATAATGAAGTTTGTGTGTGTGTGTGTGTGGTGTGTGTGTGTGTGTGTGTGTGTGTGTGTGTGTGTGGTGTGTGTGTGGGGGAGGGGGGGGGGAGGGGCTTGCAGGGATAATGTTCAGGTCAGTTGTTTAGATGCTTTTTGCTGAAGTTTAATTGTGCAGTTCAGTCTGTTACCTGAGGTAAGGACAAACATGGGCAGCCAGACACACAGCAAGACAACAGGCCTAAACAAACGGCAAAATTACAAACAAACAAACATCCAAACAAACAAACAAACAACCATCCTTTTTTCTATGGACACTTGGACATGTTGCATATTCAGAACAGTTTCTTTCCCCCCCCCCCCCCTCTTTCCTTTGTTCTTTTGTGTCTTATTTCATATTCACTTTCACACGATGACTGTGGCTTGCAGATTTGACGACCTAAAAACTCACTCACTCACGACCTAAATTGTCATTGATCTTCCTTTTTATTTTTCAGGTTGAAGCAGTGACGAATCCAAAGTGTTCATTCTGGGATACGAAGCTAAGGTAATTTTTGTTACTGGATTTTGAGAATTTGGAAATACATTTCATGTATTACTAAAAAAAACCAGAATTTCACCAAATTGATAATGATGATGATGATGATGATGATGATCTTATAACGTGCTGAAAAAAAAAAACTCCATGCACAGCATGCTCATAGCACTTTGGGTGTGGGAGGGAGACGTTTTAAAGTAAAAAGGGGGGGGGGAGGGATGGGGGGAGCATGATTACGTAATTGATACAGAACATTTGGGGAAAACTTCTCATCTGCATTGATGCTGGCATTTTAGCCTTGGTATTAATTTAATCGGCTTTGCTTCTTTCAGTGCCTGGTCAAGTGAAGGTTGCTTCATTCGGAGCAGCAACAAAACTCACACGACCTGCGAGTGCTTCCATTTGACCAGCTTTGCGGTCCTGATGGACATCACAGGGGCCACACTCATGGTAAGGTCATGGTGCCAGTATCCTCATGCATGATGTCAGCTGGTTTTTTTGTTTTTTTTTTTAAATTTCTGTTTTCGGTGTACAATTTTTGTTACAGTGTGTGTTGCAGCTTAATGGACAGACGTGTAAGAGAAATGGACAATTTTTTTTGCTGTAATTAAAGTTACCTAGTGTCTGATAGCGTGTGAGCATACTCTTTGTGTATATTTGTACGTGTGAGTGTATGCGTGCTTGTGTATATGTGTGTTTGTGCATGCTATGATCACTAATGACAAATTCACGGAGTAATATAAACACCGTTTTGAATCACAGTTTTCCAAGGTTGACTTCCTTTTCAAACAAAATTTTCATGTCTAGTCTATTTCCATATCTATATTTGCTGACGCACATTTTTGCGATCAGTATCAAATGGTTGACTATTTTAACCCAATGAACATTTACCTTCTCCGGTGTATAGCCAAATAAAACATCGGTACATGAGAGCTTCAGCTTCATTCCTAGTTTCACTTCAATACAGTCAGAAACACATTGCCAAATTACAGCAACCTTCTCACAATCATGATGTCAGCTGTATGGCGATAAGCTATGCCCTCTTCGCCAGTGTTACGGCTCTGTTAATTAAATCAAAAACCAGTAATTGCAACAGTCGTTACAGGCTTCTGTCAGTATGTGTCCATTTCTTCTTTTTCTTTTTCCGCTGAAGAGTTGGGCTCAGAGAGCGTGACTATAACTCTGTGGTGTGACTCGGTAACTGGAGGTGGTCAGGAGGGAGAGTTAAAAAGTTAAAACTATGTACGTTGTGTATTTGTTCTTCACTTTTCAGCTTTGGGTTTTTGTTTTGTTTGTGTGCAAGAATTTAATCATCAGTGAGCATTTTGAAATAAAAGTATGATTACTGAACAGCAAATATTTGTGTTAATTTCCATTCCTGTGTTTTCCAGATGCCTGCGTCCACACGTTTTTCTCTGGAGCTGATCACGTACATTGGCTGTACCATCTCCATCATCTGCCTCATGCTGAGCTGGGCTACGTTTGCTTGCTTCAAGTAAGTTCAGTATCTTTGCGTTGACATTACACCCCTCCCTCTCCCCCACAGTCCCGGGGGGTGGGGGGGGGGCAGGGCAGGGTAACAACGGTTTGGTCAGTAGCAGTTGCTGGTTTGGCACAAAGGCCATACATATGGGTGAAATTTTGCCTGAACAAAAAAAGGAGAAGGTAAATAGCAACCCTTTTCTTGGTTCTTTTGTGTCTTTGCGTGTTGGTGATAAATTTTGCCTTCATCGGGCTTCATTACCGCAATGATCACCTCGAAGTCAACAAACACACATAGTTCATGTCCTTATTGTACCACATGTTTCACACAGGAGCCTGGACTGTGACCGGAACACGATCCACAAGCACCTGGTGTTCTGCCTGATGGTGGCACAGATTGTTCTCGTCATCGGCATCCAGCAGACAGAACTGAAGGTACAGTACACGGACCATTTGCCGTATACACCTTTAAGTTACACGCAAGTTTTTTTCCTTCGTGAACAGAACTTCGGCATTCTTTGTAGCTAGTTAAGACACGCCTTAAGTATAATAATAATAATATAATGGGTATATGGGACGCCCTCACTCTCGCAGGAGCTCAGGGCGCCTTACAATCACACTTAGTCACCCAGAAAAACATGCAGCATGCCTCCACACGTACATTTAACTACAAACACATCATGTGCAGCATCATACACGGGCTGCCCCTGGCTTATACACACACACACACACACACACACACACACACACACACACACACACACGACCAGCAAGATGATGATTTGGCAACAGTTACTGGTTGAAGGCTGTGAAGACGTGGGTTTTCAGATTTGTTTTGAAAGATAGTTTTGTGTTGATGCATATCTGATCGCGAAACTGGGAAATCATTCCAACAAGTCGGATCCTGTTATGTAAGTAACGTACACGGCACAGTAAATGTTAAACTCCTGTGATGTTTTGCAGGTGCTGTGTTCAATCATCGCTGGTGCTCTGCACTTCCTGTTTCTGGCGGCGTTTGCCTGGATGTGCCTGGAGGGCGTACAGCTGTACGCCATGCTGATCGAGGTGTTTGAGTCAGAGCGCTCGCGAGTACTTTGGTTCTACCTGTTCGGATATGGAGTGCCAGCTGTCATTGTTGCCATCTCCGCTGGCATCTATTCTCAGGGCTACGGGACTGATGTGCAGTAAGTGAAAAGAAAGTCAATGGTGCCTTTGTTTGTAGGAAACGGGCTGTGAAGGGGTCTCTACCCAGTGTTGCACTTAGTGTGTTTTGTGAAAATTATCTTCTCTTTCTCCATTCTTTTTAACCTCTGCAAGTTGAGAATATAGGAATGTCAGATGTTGGTATAAACAATTTCCATACTAAGGGCGGTGATCTGCACCCATGTTTTGATTTTTCAATAACACAACCGGAAAATTCTTAACCAGGAATGAACGGAGATACAGTGTGAAGGGAGAGAACACCTGATACGCTGAGTTTAGACTCCAGAGTGCAGTCCCTTTTCGGCGGGGCGTGAAAATGTGACTGCTTACACCCAGCGCCATTTTTAAAAATGGCGAATTTTTTTTAGAAAAGCAGAGACTTGTGTGTCATATGATTCGATTTGAAACGAAGTGTTGAATATCCGACCACTTTTCGTTTGGGCAAAATCTTTGCCAGCGGACAATTATTGTTGCGCTTTGATGGCACTGTTTACGTGGTACACTGATCCAACAGGATGTGAGTAAACGGCAAGGGGGTTGCACTCTGACAGGCAAGGGTGCTGCACTCTACAGGCAAGTATTATTGCACGGTGCAGACGATCACGTACCTGCCTTGTGGTGGAATAAGAGACGATTACAAAAGCATACACACCCGTGCTCTAAGACTGAATGTAATAATAGATCTGTCCATTCAGACAGAGACATGTTATGTATGTCTCTGATTCAGAAACACGCCTACTTTCACTCTGAAGACAGCCTGCCATCACTTGCGCCACTAAGGATCCCTCTGGGTTCAAAGCTGGTCAAGGATGACATAGTACGCGACCTTGTGTTTGAGAGCACCGAGACAATTTAGGCCCGTCACGGTAGCGCAGTGAGCGCCATTTCCCCACTGTGCACAGAGGTACTTTCCACTGAAAGACTCTGTGCCCCAGAGAGTGCGCTGAGTTATGGCAAACCTTCAGTTTCCATGGTTATGCCCCCTTAGCCAACTAATGGATGTGGTGATTTGGCCTCCCAGGAGAAACATTATTGAAAGGAGAGCTCAGTCAAGTATAATATTATTATGACTTTTTTATTTATTTATCCCCAGCTGCTGGCTGAGCACGGAACGAGGTTTCATCTGGAGTTTTGTTGGGCCTGCACTGGCTGTTATGGCGGTGAGTGTCAACAGAATCACTCATATAGCACTTCATTAATCATAATAATCATAATACAGAGGTGCCATTTTTCTGGAACACTCCAGATTTCTGGTATGAGAATTTTTGAAAATAAAAATATTTTGGGTTGAGTATTTAAAAAAATTGAATTTTCCAGATTGACAAAATCAGCAAGCAAGAAGTTCTGCTGAGAGTACTTGTAACGCCGTACGTAAAGCATTATGTGTCTCACAACCCAGAGTACTTTCCTTCGATGAAGAATCATCTTTTTACTGCAAAGTATTTGTGGTTGTGCTGACCTTTGCGACCCCCCCCCCCCTCCCCCTTGTCTGTTTTGAGGAGCACTTGACATCGATCACCATCGCTGACACTCCCCACCCCCCACCCCATCATGTTTCCTAGATTGGGTTTAGCTTCGAAGTGATTTTCCGGATTGGGAAGCGTAATTCCCACTTGCATCCCTGATGATGATAATGATGATAATTTCCAGGAAATGTTGTGATGTGTTTTTATGTGTCTGATATTGTGGTGTTATCTGTTACAGGTGAACACTGTGATGCTGAGTATGGCCATATACATCATGATCCGTCACTCTGGCATGTCACACACCATGCGCCAGAAATCAGTTTCACAGAAAATGAGGTGGGTATCTTGTTGGCAAAAATCCTGCTGACTGATTAGCATAACTAAACTGATGTCTGCTGTGTAGTAACAGTTGACATATACATGTACAACATATAGTAAAACTTCAAAAGAGCAGACGTCGCTGAAAAATGGTGATTTAAAACCTAATCATAATCTTTTTGAGTATTGCTCTGCTGGTAGACCACCAAAAAATCAAGAGTTTACACCTAGTGTAGTCGTTTCGCCCAGGGGATGGGGGCGACTACAACAAGGGTACCGTGTGTTGCTACTGTCAGGATGTAGTGTATGGCCGTTGAGGCGGTGCAAAGCAACCCATGCAATCAATCAACCATCCACGCATACTCACGCACTCACACCATGCAGGAAACGAACACGAATGATGACATGCAATTACCAGACTGCAGAGTTGGTACCGGGATGCTCGAAGGTTTACTTCATTGAAGAAGACGCACACACACACACACGCACACACACACACACACACACACACACACACACACACGCACTCGCTTAATCATCCACCATTCTAAAATGTCGTTTCGCCCGGGGGGGGAGGGGGGGGGGGGACTGACTGACTGACTGAAACTTTATTTTCCAAGGATAAGATAATAGACGCACAGGTCTCTCTTACTATCTGTCCTCGCGGGGACGACGACACTAGTTAAAAATGAAATTAAATGCAATCCATTGGTGCCTCTATAATTCTTTCTTATTTGTGAACAGTGTTGCTTGCCGGTTTTCTGATTGTTGTAACATTATTCACTTGATCTTTAATGCATGCTGCTAGTGGATCAGAAAGTGTGTACAGCGTGGGAGATGCGGAAACCCCAGGGGTTGCCCGCCCTCAGATCTCGTAAGACAAGTGTCGCTGAATGTTGTACTGTAATTTCTTTTTGTTTGGACTTTCATGATTGGGTACTTTTTGTTGGGAGATATTCAGTGTGAGGTGTTTGTGAACTGTATTTGTACAAGTGGTTTGTTTATGAATTACATGTAGTGGATTTTTCAAATTTTGAAAAGTGGTGTAAGGTGTGTGTTTGGAATTTTTCGTTTCCATACATTTAGTGTTTTTCCCCCGTTCTCTCTCTCTCTCTCTCCTGATGCTAAAAGGAGTATCGGTGCTTTTTGGGGGTGTGCATGGTTCAGCCCTGAAAGTGGCGAGTATTTTACTCAGCATGACAGGTGGGAAAAAATGCTGTTGAGTGAAATTAAAATCTTACTTGCCAAATGCTGGTGTGGTAAAGCACAGTTGATTTTTCAGTGTCATAGCAGTAAAAACACCTTTCGCGAGTTTTTTTTTATCCATCTCTTCAGAGTCATAGCCGTGAGAGTTGGGTTTGTCAACCGAAGAATGAGTCAGTTCTCTTAGTCCGTATACTGTACTACAAACTCTTTAGACTCAGTGCCAGATCTGACTCAAATGAATCGGACCACAGTTCCCTCGGCTACTTCCTGGTCTGAATTCGGCTAGTCATAGTCCGAATTAAGCTGCCATCTAGCGATCCGCACCAAAATTGAAAGCAAACAAGCCGTCAACTTTGGATGCATCAGAAGCAGACACACCTCCTGGTTCAATTTCTGTTTTGACTTGTAATAGTTTTTACTCTGAAGTTTGGCTAGTAAAAGTTTAGGGTCACTAGCCAAGGGCTAGTGTGGGGGAAAAATCACACTTTCAGGGCTGTGGCTGTACCTGAATTACATAGCAAATCAGTCATTTCTGTGGAGCTTACGTACGTGCATCATCTGGTCTCCATCTCTGCATTTTAACCATAATTATTTGAAATCGAGCTTCGGTATAGGGTTTTCATAAATGTAAACTTGCTTTGGAACTCCCGCTGTCATGTTGCTTGCTCTTACCATTGACTGAGGTCTACCTCTGTTTCCCTCATGCCTTCACACAAGGATTGGTTATGACAGGGCGATGAGTAATGGTCATGTGATAGAGGGAGGTGGTTATTACGGGGGTGGGGGGAAGGGGGGCGCTAGCGGTGCCCCCCACCTTTACGCCAGTATTGACCACCTTCAACTGTTGACATGCGGCACAACGCTAGCAGACAAACTGTAAGCAGTGTTGGTTCACTTAATTGTGTTCCGCATGGCTTCCTAGTTTTGCCTTGCAGTTTGTAAGTTCTCTCCTGCAAAAAAGTAGTTTTTTTTTTTTGAGCACCTGAACCTGTCAGTGCACTTTTGGATGAGGTTTTTGAATGATATTTGCATTCTACACCCCCCACAGAGAAGTCTGTGGAAATGCTGCAGCGTTTTTGTTTTTGTTTTAAACGGAATGAAATTTTCATGCTTCTACAAATTTCTTGTATGAGCCTGCATGCCTTTAGAAAGCTTCACTGCAGTTATTTTTGCCATATAGTAGTATACAGAGATACTCATTTTCCATGGAATCCTTTTTTCTTTTTTTTTTTTGCACAGCAGTTATGAGTTTTTTCTTTCAGGTTTGATGCCTGTCTGTATTTTATGAAATACTTCCTGATGATGCCATTTTGTTGAAATTGAAAACCACCCAACACATGCAGTTTAGATGCCTGTCAGCTCATTTTGTTCTTTAAGAGGTATGCGTTACTGAAATGCATGCATCTGTTATGATTGGAGCACACCCTCAGTTCATGTAACTTCCCATAGCTAGATCTACAGCAGTAAGTATTCTTGGCAACCTAGCTCTTGTTGCACGTAGGACTATAGGTATCACTGTTCTTGGAATACTTTTTCCAATTGTCCACTCTAATATGTGTGCCTCTTAGTTAAGGGTATATGTAGCTTGTGATTGAACACAAAGGAAAGCTTGTACAATTTACAATTTATGATAACAGTAATGAGTATAGTTGCAGAATGGCTACAGACATGCAGTGCTTATCTTGTTTAGTATGTCTACCGCACAGTGCCATATTTAGTTGGTCCTGGTACCTTCACTTAGCTATAGTGCTGGAAAGCAAACTGAAGGTCTGCAGTGTAGCGATACTCTATTTTGAAATAGCTCAGGAGAAGTAGAGAAAGGCTGTCCACTTGAGCTATTCTACAAACTGACTCGTGCCAAAATTCATCATGTTACATGGATGGGGTTTTTCACCGTTGCTTTGCCTGTATGTGTCGTCAGAACCTGGGTGAAGGGTGCGATTGTGCTGGTGGTTCTTCTGGGACTGACGTGGGTGTTCGGTGTCCTCTACCTCGACCAGAATACGCTCGTCTTCTGTTACCTCTTCACCATCCTCAACAGTCTCCAGGGGCTGTTCATATTCCTCTTCCACTGTCTGCTCAACGAAAAGGTAAACAAACCTATCTATGAGAACAAAGTCCGTCGGCCAGCGCCGTTTCTCCTTCCGCAAAGCCCGGTCCTCTGGAACAGCCTTCCTCAAGAAATACGGCACAGTCAAACTGCCCAGTCATTTCAAACACGCCCTTAAAACGCATCCATATATCTGTTCATATCAGCCTTCGGATAATTCATTCAGCCCCATTACCAGTCTCAACCCGTTGTTCCTGCAGTGTGTATGTATGTAGGCGTGTATTGGATGTTGGTATGTATGTAGGTGTCAGTGCTTGCATGTATGTCTGACTGTATGTCTGACTATATGTATGTAGTGTATCTATGTAGGTATGTACGCTTTTATTCGTATTTATTTAATTGATTATTTATCTGTTATTTATGTATTTATTTATCGCCTTTTATATATATTTGTAAAGCGCCTAGAGCTTCGGAGATCAGGCGCGATAAAAATACTCATTATTATTGTATCACAGTTCGAGATGGCACCTCTACATTTTCAAACTCCCATACACGTTCGACCCCATCTCTGATGTAAAATTTTTGTGGCAACCCAAAAACTGGACAAAACCTTCACCAAAAATGATCATTTCTGCAACAGGTTCAGAAGGAGTACAGGCGCCTAGTGCGACACAGCCACTGGCTTCCGGACTGTATCCGTGACAGATATGGCGGAGTCTCATCTTCTGGATCCAGGGAACCGTCCTCGTCTGGAAATGTAAGTGGAGCAGTCCGCGTGGTGTCTTTTATGAGCCAGTTGCTTGAATGAAATTCAAAGGTCTGGATTTGCAGCTACCTGTACTTCAAGCTGATGGAGTTTGGTCCATTTTGTGTGAGTGCGTGGGTGGGGTGGGTGTTTGGGGGTTTAACGTCCTTTTCCACCACATACGGGTGATATCAAAGACGGGGCAACGATGAAAAAGCCAGCACAAATATTTGGCCCCAGCCGGGATACGAACTCACGCCCCGAGCATCAGAAGTCCAACACTGTACCATTCGGCCACCCCGGCTCCCCTTGTATGAGTGCAGTACGTGAACGAAAATCCATTTGGTTTTGGGTAATTTGGGCAAAACTTGCTTGGGGCAAGATTGAAGATTCATGTGCCCTGACAGTCGCATGAAAATGACATTAACAAAAACTTGGTCACCACATCATTGAGTACGCTTCTGTTGGCTCAGTGCCAGCATTTCAGATGCTGTCACTGTCCAGGTGTCTTAAGTTGTGTGATGATAGACACCACGAAGACAACTGTTAATGATCTGTGAGCATAAAAATGGCAGCATACATTAAGCGTTTTTACAGACTGTTTACTTTTGTTGGCTAGAAAGATCATATATCATAGTTGTGTACTGAACATGTGCAAGCATGTAAAACGGCTGTTTATGTCTAAAGGTGATGTCACGTCTGCTGAGAAGGAAGAAACACAACACTGACAGCTCCAGTAACTCCGCCCAGCCGTTCCTCAAGAAAGGTAATGGCACTTTTCCATCTGTAGGAAATGTCATTTGTTGAGAGAGAGAGGGGAAAAAAAAAGAAGAAAAAAAAAAGATAGGGCAAATCGTAGTAACCCAGGTGTGAGTGCCATGTTTCATGATTTATTGCCAGGTGCTTTTAAAATTGCTAAAACTCATTTTTGGCTGGTGGCTTCACCTTTCTAGTGCCCCTGGACCCCACCTTGGTTTCAGCCTTTTCAAAACTTTAAAGGATCACCCGTGCAAAGGAAAGAAAAACACTGCACTTATATTGTACTTACATGTTGAATGTAGTTTACTTGCTCAGTGACAGCATCTGATTCCTGACATCGTGTATTTACAGACGGGCGACGGATCAGCAGTTCTGTGCCCAGCAGTTCCGACGGCGCCACGTCCAGCCGCTTGAGTTCCGACACGTCCAACAACAACAACCGCAAGGCCTCCAGATCTTCCACCCAACGCTCCAGTGCCGGCAACACCAGGTTCCTCAAGCCACCAGAGACGACTGGCATCACCGCTGACTTGTCGCAGGTCCTCGACTGCTCCATTGTCGACAGCGAGTTTGTGTCGGAGTACTGCCAGAAGAATCTTCGGGTCAGCGAGGAGGCCAAGCGGTACTCCACGGCCTCGGAAGATTCGGGCAGAGGAGGCGGGCTGCATGACGAAGAAGCGGAGGAAGAGAGAGACCGACTTGCAGCGTTGTCGTTCGAGTCGTTGTCCAAACATCAGCCCGGCTTCGTCTCTGGCTCGGACTTCGGTGATGGGGAGAAGAGCGATGGAGCGGGAAGGGACAATGACAGCGATGACGGGCATGATGAGGACAGTGCTGATGATGATGGAGAGGAGAATAAACGTGTTGGACAAAACGTAAAAGGCCATGCCCCTGCAGAGGCTCAGCCTCTGGTGAAACAGACAGACTCGGAGAGAGTTTTGATTAACAATGCAGTCAACAAGCCCCGCCCGCTCGACCAGCCGTCACCTAGAGAGTCCCCGTCACTCAAGCACGTCAACATGGGGACAGCGGACCAGGAGCACGGCACCGGCAGCACGCCTAACCTTAAGTTCAAACCAGGAATCAGCAACCCCACGGTGATTTCCGCCTCGTCATCACCAGAAAAGGAGGCGGTGATGAACAGTTTGCCCAACTTGACCGCCCCATCCTGCAATGGGACGCCTGTCAAGCCACATGGGATGGGTGTTGTTAATGGGACGGCACAGTCACCTGGTGTGAAACGACATTCCTCGGACGGTCATGTGTACTTTAGTCCCTTTCGATTCTCCGCCAGTGAGTGCTGAGTGAGTCTGGTACCGTCTAGCAAAATAGCAGAGAAATGAGGAGAGTAAAATGATTTCTGGAATTCTGCCTGCTGATGTTAGTGGTCGCCCTGTACTGACACTGAGAATGAGATTTGTGAATGAACTGTTCGTCAACTTATGACACATAACTCACGAATGGCAAATTTACTGATGATTCTCCACTATGTACAGTGAAAGATGGATGGAGCCTACAGATATCAGATGATCTCCCGCAGACAGATTTTGTTACATACAGTGTTCTGTTGTGCTGCTACATTGAGAATTGAGCGGACTGGAGGGCAAAGACCATTGTTTGGAGTACTTGGCAGATGTATCATTTTAAAGCAGACAGAGAGAGGAGAAGAAAAACACAACAACCTTTGTGTTGTAAATATATCTGTGACCCAAGACTGCAGTGTCGGCTTAGGCTGGAAACTGTTGGTGACACATTCCTTAAAAAGGTCCTGCAGAATCAGCGACCATTCCATTTCAAGTGTGTATTATCTGTTCCCCCTCAGAATGCATGTGTGATTGCCATTGACTGAATTTTACGAACAGAATGCATTTTGCTTTGTACACTGCAAATGTCAAGATTTGTACGCTGCGGTGCAGTGCTAATAGTATCCGGAGAAAGGGCCTAAGCGTGTACAGTGTCACTTTGTTGTGTGTTTCTTTCTCGTTTGTTTTAAAGGCTTTGTAATTTAATAAGCTTCTGCTGCCATATTTTTGTGCATATAAGACATCAGATATGTCTATGCTGTGTAGACACTGACCCTTTCGAAACAACTCCGTTACTATATGGTGTCAGTTTGATCATATGATGTTGATGCAACAACTTCAAAGGCTTCCAGATTGCCAAAACTATTATCCATCATGTTTTCATAAATCATGCTTTCCTTTGTGGGCACTTGCAAGAACCAAGTGTTCTAGAAAAGGAAACGCTAATGACTGTGAAGTGGTTACAAGTTAAGCAAATAGAAGTGACATAAAAGGGACAGAAAGCACTTAACTTTCACAAAGGACGGCACGAGTCAACGTTTCGGCTTTCGCCTTCCTCAGGACACAAACAAAATCAGATGTATTGTACACAAGATGGTATACATGCTTCCAGATTTGTTCAGCAGTACTGAGGTTGTTTTTGTTTGTGTCCTGAGGAAGGCGAAAGCCGAAACGTTGACCCGTGCCGTCCTTTGTGAAAGTTAAGTGGTTTTTGTCCCTTTTATGTCGCTTTTATTTTGCTTAAGTGTTCGAGAACAAAGAGAGTTTTCATGTAAAGTACTGGTAGGCTGGAAACAGTGACTGGAATAACACATTGACACTGAGAATTACACATTTAAGTTGAGAATCAGTATTGTAGATGGTAGCTGCTGGTGGTTTCGTTGGGGGAGAGAGGGTAAAATTTTTTTTAGGGGGATATGTGTGTATGTATTGCTCTACCAGTCACCAGTGTTAAAGACAAAAATATAATATGTGTGTGTGTGTGTGTATTTGTGTCTTCTGATGAACTTATTGATGGTTTTCATAGAGATTAGTTAAGAAACAAAAAAATCAATATTTGGATGTATTGTACACAAGATGGTATGCTTCCAGATTTGTTCAGCAGTACTGAGGTGTTTTTTCTTTTTGTATACAGACTGAAAGCCTTTTGAATGTGTGTGATCTGCATTTCCCCCCACCCCTAACCTGGCTTGGTAGCTGTGTTTCTAGTTCTGCGGACTCCTCCATCCCAAGTGTCATGTGCATTCATGAGCTGTAGACGTGGAAAACTCATGGAAATATATATATACATACACTTGATGACTGATGAATGTATGCATTCCATTATTTCATGCACAGTAACAAATACATTCTTGTTCTATATGCACTTAACATATGACTACATCTTTAATAACGCCCTAATAAAGATGTATGTGTTGCTTGATGTAGATGCAGAGTTCATCTGTGCCAGCATCTCTACTGTAGCTAAATCTTGATCACTGAATGAATGAATGAATCTCATTGGGGTGGGGTGGGGGTGGGGCTGTATGTGTTTGGGGGGGGGGGGGGAATCGAAATTTAACATATCAGTCAGGGGTCTAGGATGGTTTCTATTTATTTTTCTTGTTGTTCAGATGTATAAATATATGTGAAAATGTTCGCATGTTTGTTTTGAGATTTGTTGTTGTTGAGTTTTTTTTTTTCCACCCACTCGCTGAGAGAGGAAGAGATGTGAGTCTGCTGATAACATGTCAGTTTTGCATTAGAAGAAGATAGATGGTTTTGAGAGGGGGGGGGGGGAGAGAGAGAGAGAGAGAGAGAGAGCAGAGTAGAGTTTGGGTTGGTAAGACAGATGCTGTTACACACTTTGGCGGATAAAGAAGATGAATGTAGCAAGCGACATAGATTTGCTGCTTGATTGTCGTAAGTAGTGAGGTGGTGCCAGCGGGTCCCACATTATCCTTGTGCTGTTTCAACTGGTGCTGAACTCTGTGTATGTGTGTGTGCCTGTGTTGATGGACCCACAGACTCTCCCTGGTCATATCTTAAACACTCTCCTTCCATTTTCTTGAGGACAATCACCTCTGCATACATGGGGTTGCGTGCACACCCTGAAGTTGTGTGTGTGTGTGTGTGTGTGTGTGTGTGTGTGTGTGTGTGTGTGCGTGCGCGTGCGTGCGTGTGCGCGTGCAAGTGTATGAGTGAGATACTGGAGGGTTTGTATATATAGGTTACCTGTATTTCTTCTGTCACTCTCCACTATCCCCTGCAGCCCCCCCCCCCCCCCCCTTACCATCATCAAATCTTCCCGGTCATTGTATCGTATGTGCTTTTCATATTTAATAACTTCGCAAACCTTTCTTTTGTGTCATCCCAGTTCCAAAGAAGGTGTTATTGTACTGTCTGTATCCAGCCTGTAAAATGCTTACTAATTTTGAGCACAGTTTTTTGTATCTAACACTCGGTCTGTCTCATTCTGTCATTTCTTATCACAGTATTGCATTCAGAAAGTTTCTGAATTTTTTTTAATGTTTGTTTTTGTCCTTTTCTCTCCTTCAGAGAAGAGCTTTAAAACATTTTGTATATACATCAGTTTTGTCATGTGTGATTTCGTAATTTGTTTTGTGGATTTGTTTAGTACTGTCCTTTAAACCTTCCATTGAGTCTAAAAGATTGTATAGTTGTGTTAAAGGAGTGAAGCCCCGTTTCTTTAGTTCTGCACTTTGATTATACTCTACCAGATGAAGGCATAACTCATGCACACATTTTGCTGCTATGTGAGTTGAGTTCAGGAACTGCAAGAAAATCAGTTATGTTTGTAAGTTTGTCGTTATGAAGTGCAGCCTTTCAGTATCTGCTGGACTGGACTTTTGTTTGGGGAAATCACGAATTCGATACTTACACGAACAACGTGTTTTGTTTGGAAGCTACAGTATTAATGTGAGTATTTGGGGAAATTTTGGTTGGAACTGTAGTGCTTAGCAGATCAGAGTAGAAGGAAACTGACGTAGATATTCGACTCTTCGAAAACCCAAGTGCCTAGATAGAAAATGGAGGACTGCTCAATTAAAATAAAATGTAAGAGCAGTGTGTATCAGGGCAGACATGGTTAAAAACGAAAAGACAATTGATTTCAAGAGATTTATTTCGTTGGTTTAAAGAGATTTATTTCGTTGGTTTAAAGAGATTTATTTCGTTGCATTGGAGGAAAGACAGAGAAACAGTTTGAGCATAAACAAGACGTATTTATTACATACTCAGTAAGAAAAAAAAAATAATTGAAAAGAAAAACAAATGTTTCAAGGTATCTTTAGCAAGGTCCGTTTGTGTTGAGATGTATTTCAGTCAGTATTTCATTTCAGTCCTGGAGGAACTTCAAAACATATAAACAGAAATGTACACCGTATAAATTTTTGGGCTTCCCAGCTTTTCGATCTTCCTATTGTTGATTCCATCTGGTCACTTCCCCATCCTGGCCGCGAATTAGTCTTTGTGGCTTGCGCGGCGTTAAGCCTAGAAAACTCACTCACTCACTCACCCCATCCTGGCACCGTTTATGTTTTCATCTCAGTCAGTGATACTTGTTAAACACCTCCATGTCTGCCGCTGATATTAACGAAACCATGTGTAGAACTTAGAACTTTGCTTAGATCTAGAAATAATGACGTTCCTGATGACGTACGTGCTTATATTTATCGACCAATGGTTGCCTTCTGTGATGACCTTGCCCTTGAGGTGCTCCCGCACCCAGGGCCCAAATCTCATTCAACGGTTGTGAACTGTAAATCTACCCACCCACGTATTACTTCACTAATGATGATGATGATGTTATTGATGACACAGTATGATGACGTATAGCACGCACCTGCCCAGCACTCATGTACAGGCGCACAATAGAATAGATATGTATAGGGACTGAGTGACGCAATGGTTCTCCTGACTTGACTGTGTGTAGGTTGCAGGTGATGTGACTGAAAACACGTCGAGAAGTTTGGATTTTGAACGACGAAAACATTATAGCATTTTGTTTTGTTGTGGGTTTTCTTTTCCGGGGGGGGGGGGGGGGTGTAAGATCCATTCATCAAGGGACTGGATCCACTCGTGAGTGGACTGGATCTTCTTTGGCAAACGGTCGGTCCGGCCACTTGGTCAGCATCCCCATGATTTTGGTTTGCAAGGGACGCGAGCTGGATCTTGCCATTTGCCAAGGGACTGGATCCACTCGGTAGTGGACCGGATCTGCTTGGGGAAGCGGTCGGGGCCTCTTGAGAGTGAACTCCACAGAATACTGGATCTGATGCACTCTCTACCGGACTACTTCCCCTGGCTCCAGTATGGCTGACTACGTGTCCACTTTTTGGGAGGACGGGACCCTACCCTGTTGGTTAAGGGCGTTTTTGTAATTGGCTCTAGTGACCTCCACCCCTTTATATGATCCTCTTTCGGTCGCACAGAAATAACGACCGGAAAGATATTGTCCTTTGAACAGAGAGGGCATTAATTACCCTGTGCTCTTGAAGTCAGTCGACTTCTCGTCAGTGTTGTCGTAGATTGGAATCCCCGTCCCAGTGGGTAGATAGGTTGTGAATTTGGACCACCCTATGTTCTTGGAGCACATTCCACGAATCCGCTTTTTGCACAGTCTCTTTGTATAAATGATCAACGTTTCTTACTTGCTATGTCTTGTACGTTTTCTACGCATTTCTTGCTGGCTGGACCTGTCTTCAAGCCATGACAGTGATTTCATGTACTGCATTCTATGTGTGCGGGGTTATGACTGGTTTGTGTTTGTATCTGTCGACAGTTGCTCTCTGCTGTTTCTTCAGGGAGAAGCGAGTTAAGTAAAGTTTTAAAGTTTTGTCTGCACATTCCAAAGACTACGGGAAAATCAAAGTACTTTTTGCTACACTTTTTTCTCTTGACCAAATTCGAACTTTTGTATCTGGTCCCCCCCCCCCCCCCCCCATTGTAAAGGTTGTGACACAGTTGAAACTTTCTGGTTGTGAAACATCTGTTCCACCTGACAATTCCAAACGAGGGTTTGTTTTGCACTGGTATGGTATCTTTCTTGTACCCTGTGCCATGTCTGTTTACAATCATGACGAATCAGTTTTCCTGTTTACGTAAAAAATAGTTCCACAGCCTGTTCACCACAGTATCCACGTGTGATGTATCTGGAAAACAAAACAAAACAAAACCCTTTAAAATGCATTTAAATACCGTTATCGCATGAGGGAGCGTTCAGTAATCACAAGTAATAACATTGCCTCAGTGAAATGCTGGCCGCCCTTGGCATTTTTTTTAGCTCTAAATTAAATTTCCATTTTCAGCGTTCGGTAACGCCGGACTCGAAATTAAGTGCTGATTCTCTATTTCCAGCTGGAATTGAGTTCTTATGGATCATTGTGAGAATTGGTCACGCTACAGTCGAAATTGAACCGCGTGCTCTCGAGCAAGAATGATGAGTTGCTGGACCCAAATCGGGTTCTCGCCGGCATCCCTGAAAATGAAGCGTGCTGGAAGTTGGAAGTCGGTTATACACGAACGTTTGACGCAAGCATGTATTTCGCGCTGTCACTTTCGCGCCCTCGCCTGCCTCAGTGCACTGGTGCAGGGGTAGGTAACGACAGAGTCAGTGCAGAATATAGGCCGTGAGTAGCGAGATGTGTGTCTTTCACGCGCCGGAGTATGATCATTTTGCACAAAGAGAGAACTGTAGACCTCGAGAACGAGGCTGTTTTGTTTTGTCTTTCCAATTAAAAATAGGTCAGAATTCGCTGCGGTTCACATAAACTTTACCATAGCATACAAAGGAACTGGGGAGGCGAGGGGAGGGGGGGGGGGGGGGGGGGGTGGGTGTGATCATATGCATTACGACTGGTTCATAGATGTCGTTTTCTTCGTGCAGGGGGAGCCGGGATAGCCGAATGGTAGAGCGCTGGACTTTCAATGCTCGGGTCGTGAGTTCGAATCCCGTCTAGGGCGAAATATCTGTGCTGGCTTCTTTCGCGTTGCCTCGTCTTTTAAAATCACCCGCACGTGGCAGAAAAGGACGTTAAACTCCCAACCACCCTCCCACCCACCTTCCCTTTTGTTTCCAGGACGCTTGCCACAGATCGGTACTGACGGCGGCAAGCTAAGGAAGGAAACTGGGTCGTTTGTAGACCACCTGTGAAAATTGAAAATTGCTTGCGTCAGAGAGTGAAAAGAAGAAAAAAAAAAAAAAAAGAGAGAGAGAGAAAAAAAGAGGAAACCGTGGTTCTTGCTTGGTAACGGCAAATCAATCGGATGGCGCGGACAATCGAGTGCGTGGGTGATCCGGTTCCGTAGCGAAGGCGGCCCCGTCATGCAATGTAATCTCCAATCTTTTCCCCACAGATTCGAGCGGGCCAGTCGTGAAATCCCGTCGCGAAGAACATTCACGCCGACAAAACGGACTCGCCTGATTCGATTTGACTTTCATTCCGCGAATTGGCAAGATTGTAAAATCCTGTCGCAGTAACGACTATCACAGCGGAGTCTCAGACTATCACGCCGAGCTGGAGCGAAGTCTCAGACTATCACGCCGAGCTGGGGGCGAAGTCTCAGACTATCACGCCGAGCTGGAGCGAAGTCTGAGACTAGTCTAGTCCCTTCTCATGCATCGGACTCCCATGGGGGCGGTCGGTGGTCCAGTGGTTAGATACTTCGTCACCGATGCGAGAGGTCAGGTTCGAGTCCCACTCGGGGCAAAGAATTTTTCCTTCTTGTACGAGACAATGGTCATTCGGGCCGACCGTCGGGGGTTCTCTCTTTGTACTCCGGAGTCCCCCCCCTCTGCTTTGGAAATGTTCAGCCCACAGAATTTGAAAATAAATGCAATTCTAATAATTATTTCGGAAACTTAAATTGCTGAGCTGACCCTTCGCACCACGTGACTGACATGTGTTCATGTCCACTGTGTGAGCGAATTGTATGTGGTTCACGTGAGTTTGCGTTCAGCTCGCGGCGCTTTGAGCCGGTTAAGGAAATTGGTAAAGCGCCTATACAATACTCAGTTTTATCATCATTTTTTTTGCCAGTCCAGTATATGCAATTTTCGAAGAAAAGTACCGTGATTCGGACACATAAGTTTATTGGAACAGCTGACTACTGAAGCAGGCATTTTTGTCAAATTTGTGTCTTGAGTTTGTTGGAATTCTTTTTCTTCTTTTTATCTCTTCGTTTGGGCGGTTCATCTGATCAAAATTGTGTCACAGAATTATCTGCCGATATGTAGTATGTGAATCACGTCGGGTGTGCCGATCCTATCCCACACGAATCAGCCGGGTCCTTTTTGACGGCGGGATTATGCACCGTCGCAGCGTTTCCTTAGCCGGAACCAAATCGCAGACAATATTGCCGGAGTGGACAGAAATAGAAAAGGGACCGCGATGTGGGCAAATTGCTGTCAACGACTGTGCGGGCGATAAAGAGAGAGAGAGAAAGGAAGAGAAAGTCGAAAGCGGTGTAGAGAGGTTTGCGAAGAGTGCTAACCTTTGCGTTTCATGCTTGCCACTGTGTTTAGCTGCGTCGGCAGATATTTAACGGCCACTTAGAGCGGGATGCGCGTTGACACTCGGCTGATCGCTCCTCTTAACTCTTTGACGACGGAGCGCAAATTTCTGACACACGATTCCTCTCCTATAGTCGTCAAAGATGTTAAGAGTGGAAGTGGTGTCCTGAATCCCTTTCTCATCTCTTCTTCAGTCTGCCCACCTCCTCCTCTCGCCTACACATTTGCCCTCTCCAGTCCGCTGCCTTCTGATCCGGACTTGTCAGACCGCGCAGGTGGGCCTAGTGTCATGTGGAGGAAAGGCCTAAACGCTATAGATATGATAAGTGCTTAGGTCTTATCCTCTAGATGATGGTAGCGGTACCAAGTGCGTCCATTTTCCGGGGGAGCCGGGATAGCCGAATGGTAGAGCGTGCCCCGGTCGTGAGTTCGAATCCCGACTGGGGTCGAATATTTGTGCTGGACTTTTTCTCGTTGCCCCGTCCTTGATATCACCCAAACTTAGTGGAAAAGGACGTTAAAATCCCAAACATTCACCCACCCACCCTTTCCATTTACTGAGTGCGAATGTTGCCGATCAGAAGTATGAAAATTGGCGTCAGTGAACGACGCTTTTTATTTTATTTATTTATTTATTTATTTTTAAGTCACGAAAAAACAGGAGAGAATGTTTGCCGGACACAAGCCAAGACTCAAACAAAACCCAACAACATACTCAGGAAATGTGGAACATAAATTATTATTCGATGAATTTTTCGAAAAGAAATCGACAGCAAGAGACAAAATACTGTATGGGAATAACAAATCGAATTCGACCTATTGTAGTCTTTTTTTTCCCCCTCTGACTTGGCTTGAAGGTTGCATTAAAGACCTTGGAAAAAGGTATCTTACCAAGACGTTTGGCTACGTATTGTTCTAGTTAATGTTTCTCAGTGACCGTTGGACGTCTGTGGGTGAGTTGAGCTCACGAGGCTGCCAGCACGCATTTTAGAGAGCGCGGTGACAATTTGCCAAAAGTTGGCATTATCTTCAATTAACTACAATTTGGTTACGTGTTGTTCTAGTTCATGTTTCTAAGTGACCGTTGCACGTCTATTTTCGTACACACGCTTTGAATCACGGTTGTGACCAGACCCCATTCCGAAACGCAAACAGTGGAGATATAATTATTGTCATTGTGTGCTTTGTGTGTACGTGTTTGTCCAATTCCATCGACGAGGATTGTCGTATTACAGTACATATGAACAAGGCTTTATAGTTTGTTATACTGTTGTTGTTAAGAAACGAGCTTTGAAATTTTTTGTGCTTGAAAATGTTCTGTAAATGCAGACAAAAAAAAGTATCGGCTGTTCTGATAGGACTGTTGTCTGTTTCTGTTGTTCTAGCGTTGAGAGAATTTGCTTTATGAGAGAATTTGCTTTATGAGAACAGATGGTTTCGCCTGATTGTTGAAATGCCGGCTTTAGTAGCGCTGAACATGCATGTACATAAATGTAAAAATGATTTTTTTTTTTTTTTTTTTGTTGCCGTTGAGAACATCATCTCTACTGATGCACTACCATTATAGTCAGCGCAATTTGCGCAAGCTCGCTTGACAAGAACGAAAGCTGGCTGACTGGCTTTTAGCACGTAAATGCTGCTATCGCCGCCTAATAGCTTTTCGGTTTTCAGCGGCTTTTGTTCGTGCGGTGGCTTCGTGTCCATTAACAGTATTTCTGTATTGTTATTGTCAAAGTAAAGGCTGAATAAAGAAAGACACTTTGGCGTTGGAGTCGTTGTTGTCTGAGTATGCTGGGCTGTTGTGGGATGGGATTTTAGTCGGAGACAGACAGAAAGCGGGATCCGCTGGGGTTAGGCTCATCAGTGTCGCACGGGAGACGTTTTAGTCCGAACAAACATGGAACACGGCTCGGACACCAGCCGGAACAATCAATATAAAGACATGTGATGGCCGTAGGCGATGTATCCCAAATATTTGGCTCAAAGCGCCGCGACCTAAACCCAACACGCACGCTCACGCGAATCACACGCATTCTCGCACACACTGGTCATGAACACATAACAGTCACGTGGTGCGAAGGGCCAGCTCAATGAACGGTGCCACGTACGAGAAAGAAAAATTCTTCGCCCCGACTAGTAGGACTCGAACCTGACCTCTCGAAACGGTGGCAAGTCTTAACCACTAGACCACCGACCGTATCACTTTGCATTACTGCACACGCAACCCTGTTCCGGATCCGTCGATAATTCTAGGCCTAGACCCGGAACAGGGTTGCTGCAGGCTACGTACCAGAGATGCAAATTTGGAGGAAAACGCTATATAATTCCTCTTACACATAACGTTGCAGATGCCACTCTAGAAATGCTTTACAATTCACAAAAAATCACAAAAAATCAGGCAGCCATAGACTCATGTGTAGAGTAAATTTCAACAAATTCCAATGTTCCGTTTTTTTGGCAATGTTGGCAGCAACCACGTACCCCCTCATTCCTCGGTCGTCTCAGTGCTGGCTCCTGTGCCAGCCGCGCATGAATACAAATAGTCCACAAGCCAGCCTCATTTTTCCCTAATTTTACTATTACCTGGCATGAAACTTGTTTACAAAGCCAACAAAAAGCACCAGATTGCCATTTTTTACTTTGCACACAAATTTTAAAAGGGGCAAAGATTTTCTACTATATTTAGCGTACATGACCCGGAAGCTAATACCGGTCTGTAACCTGCATACGTGGCCAGTGGGGAGAACTGAGGATTGGGGAGATGTGATCAGATTTTCTGGCTTTCATCAATCCGTCACGCTTCCTACTGGGCGGCACGAACTGCCGCATACAAGGGAAGGAAGGGGAGTAACCTCGCTGTTCTAGTCCCTTGTTTCCCTTTGCTGTGGAATCGTGGAAGTGCGTCGCACCTTTTGAGCCATGGTAGGCGATGTGGCTGGTCTCCAGCACCGCCTTGTGCTGCATCAACACACACACACACACACACACACACACACACACACACACACACACACACACACACACACACACACAGAGGCACGCACGCCCACACACACACACACACACACACACACACACACACACACACACACACACACACACACAGCATCCTGCATAAATGACTGCAAACAGCACAGCCGTCCCAACTCCCACCCTCACCCCTTATTAAAAAAAAACAAAAAAAACCCTCCTTGCTTCCTGTACAACAGTAAACGCCATGCAAAATACAGATGAAAATGCACTGGCTTGATCTGTCGCTCCGCCAGGAAACTCACTGGATCAAATTAATAAAAAGCGCGGAGCTGTGCCGCCAGTCCAATAACATCTTGCAGTTGCAGGCAGCGTTTGAAGAAGCCGGGGAAAAAGAAAAGAAGAAGAAGAAGAAGAAAAAAAAAAAAAAGCAAAAAGCGCGCTGTTCTATTGTGCTACAGGCCTTGGAGTTGAAAACTACAAAGAGTGTCCCTTCAGTCCTGGTTGACACAGTTGTTCGCTTGTCTCCCGTGTTTTCGCCCTCTGCTGGCGCCATGTACTCTTGCATTGAGTACAGCTTTGATTTGCTCGGTCTTCAGTGAGTCTGTTGGTGGTGGTGGTGTTGATGTTGTTGATGATGTTGTTGTTTGTTGCTTTTGTTGTTGTTGTTGTCGTCAAGTACGTTTGCATTGACTACAGCTTTGATTTGCTCGGTCTGCAATGAGTCTGTTGTTGTTGTTTTGTTGTAGTTGTTCTTGTTGTCGCCAAGTCGGGCGGTCGGTGGTCCAGTGGTTAAGAGACTTGTCACCAATGCGAGAGGTCAAGGGTTCGAGTCCCACTCGGGGCAAAGAATTTTTCCTTCTCGTATGTGGCACCGTTTATTCGGGCCGATCGTCGGGGTTCTCTCCGGGTACTCCGGCTTCCTCCCCCTCTGCTTTGGAAATATTCAGCCCACCAGATTTGAAAAATAAAGGCAGTTCTAAATTCCGAAATTTAAATAGCTGAGCTGACCCAATCACACGTGATTGTAATGTGTTTATGTCCAGTGTGTGAGAGAATGCGTGTGATTTACGTGAGCGTGCGTGTTGGGTTCAGTTCACGGTGCTTTGAGCCGATTCATGAAATTGGGTAAAGCGCCTATACAATACTCATTATTATTATTATTATTAAGTATGTTTGTATCGAGTACAGCTTTGATTTGCTTGGTCTGCAATGAGTCTGTTGTTGTTGTTTTGTTGATGTTGTTGTTGTTCTTGTTGTCGCCAAGTACTTTTGCATCGAGTACAGCTTTGATTTGCTCGGTCTGCAACGAGTCTGTTGTTGTTGTTGGTGATGATGTTGTTGTTGTCGTCGTCAGGTACGTTTGCATCGAGTACAGCTTTGCTCGGTGTGCAATGAGTCTGTTGTTGTTGTTGTTGTTGTTTTGTTGATGTTGTTCTTGTTCTTGTTGTCGCCAAGTACGTTTGCATCGAGTACAGCTTCTATCTGGTCGGTCTGCAATGAGTCTGTTGTTGTACACACACACACACACACACACACACACACACACACACACACACACACACACACACACACACACACACACACACACACACAGGCAAGCACACACACACACACGTCCATAAACCCGTGGAACATTCAACACGACTAAATCGGCGTACAAACGCAAGTCTCAAGTACATTTTTCTGATTTCACCACAACAGCATGGTTGTATGCTTCAATGGCGTATCTCAGAACGATTTGTGACCATAAAATTGTTTCAATAAACTTCTCATAAAATTGTTTCAATAAACTTCTCATTAAATTTTGACCACTGGTGTTTGGTTTGACCTGACCTCAGGGTGGGTGGGTGTTTGGGAGTTTAACGTCCTTTTCCACCACGTAAGGGTGATATCAAAGACGGGGCAACGAGAAAAAGGCCAGCACAAATATTTGGCCTCAGCCGGGAATCGAACTCACGACCTGAGCATTGAGAGTCCAACGCTCTACCATTCGGCTATCCCGGTTCCCCGACCTGACCTAACATGCTGACAAATGAAGTGATAAGATCCATAGGTGACACATGAACAAAAATGAACTTATTCGTGGATCAGGACTGTTTTAATCCTTTCAGCCCTGAAGGAGTCTCAATAGCGATAACGCTCTCTGCCTGGGAGTTTTTCAAGTGTGCTAGATCTAAAGCTGGGCTCTTGCATACAAAACCCTATTTCTCAAGAAGTATTGGATCCATCCTATTGTTAGGGTCTGCGAGACCGTAGGTGATAAGCTTACGGTGGCAGGGCTGAAAGTGTTAACACGAGGGTGAGTGGGTGCGTGTTTGGGAGTTTAACGTCCTTTTCCACCACATACGGATGATATCAAAGACGGGGCAACGATGAAAAAGCCAGCACAAATATTTGGCCCTAACCGGGATACAAACTCACGACCCGAGCATTAGAAGTCCAACGCTCTACCATTCGGCCGCCCCGGCTCCCCGTGTTAACAGCAAAAGATGAAAACGAACAGCACCACTGACGCGACTGGGAAAAAAAAAGTTCTGGAACTAAAATGGCCTGAATGCCACTTCAGCACGAACCGTTCGGCTTTAGGTGAACTTACATTTCGATTTTTGAGAGGAAAGCCCTTGCGAGAATAGATGCTTTGAAAGTTCGATCAGGAAGTCGCTAAGACCGGCTTTACTGCGTCCAAATGGAAACTCAGATCTCGACGTGAAAGGTCAGCTGCTGGCATCAAAAGTTGTGGCGTCTATTTTAGAATTTTCAAATTCCGGAATGCTGCCGACTTGTTCCGGAGTTAAGGTTGGCGTCTACTTTGAAAATGATCTTGCTCGAATCAGGAATTTTATGAAGACTGAACAGACCCAAAGAGTATATTAATGATGTTTGGAGACACTTTCAAGTCTTACAGGTACAAGCGTGTGTGTGTGTGTGTGTGTGTGTGTGTGTGTGTGTGTGTGTGTGTTGGTTTGGGAGTTTAACGTCCTTTTCCACCACGTAAGGGTGATATCAAAGACGGGGAAAAGATAAAAAGGCCAGTACAAATATTTGGCCCCCGTCGGGATTCGAACTCACGGGACTGTGGCAAAATGGCATGGCATATTTACCTTTCTAGTAAAGGTCGTCTTTACAAGACAGGCGCCAACCTTTCTACTTCCCTACACCGGCGTGCATTCAAGTATCTTCAATAGTTGTTTGACGTTGGGGCTAAAAAGAAGTCGGTTTCTTATGGGGCTGGTTTGAGTTGAGTGTATTATTCAGTGAAGACATGACTTGTGCATTACTAAGGACAGCTTCCAAGTGCCCACGGTGAAGCTTCATTTACGTTAACTGACTTTGTCAGTGTTTACAGCACTCCGCTTGAGTTAACTTATTTCAAGGGGCACAACCCGTATTCTTGGAGGAGCATGAGTTAGCATCCTGATAATTCAGAAAGAATTTATTCGGGTTCTGCTGCTGGAGAGAGAGAGAGAGAGAGAGAGAGAGAGAAGAGAGAGAGAGAGAGAGAGAGAGAGAGAGAGAGAAACACAACAAACTAGAACCACAACAATCAAACACTTCACGTGTGTGTGTGTGTGTGTGTGTGTGTGTGTGTGTGTGTGTGTGTGTGTGTGTGTGTGTGTGTGTGTGTGTGTGTGTGTGTGTGTGCGCGTGTGCGTGCGGTTGATACGGCATGATACCATACTAATTCATTGATGGTGACAGTAGTATGCGTGCGTGCTTGCGTGCGTGTCTAATGTCCTTGTCGTGTTGACATTCTTGTCGGCTAAAATTTCCGTGTAGGTTTCTGTCACACCAAAATTAGGCCAAGTCGTGACACACACTGAAAAAGACATCCTAACGACACTGGTACGCAAATAATAATAATAATTTAAAAAAAAATCAAATTATTTCTTTAATTGTTCGGTATGAACAGACGCGTCGATCCATAAATAACTGATCTCAAATACGCCGAAACATGACACGCGCCGAGACAAAGCTGATGATTGCATACTTTGTCATGTCAGTTTCAGTTTTCGGGAATCTCCGGACTTCCTCTGAATGAAAGAAATGACAATCGCTTGGAAATGGGTGTAACAAAACATGGTTCTTCTTCGACCTATTTCACAACCTATTTCACAACCAAACATGGATAGCATGCACATGCTAGAAATAGCAAAGTATATATTTTCACGTGCATATTTTAAAGTTTTATCAGAATGAAAGGTCAAATTCTAGGTCGGTGAAAATAGCATTTTTTTTTAATTTTTTTTTTTTTTTAGCTGACATCGTGGTTCCAAATGCGCACGATAAGCAACGATATGAATATACAAATTTACAAACCCACATATTTTGCCGTTTTGCGCATGTGCAGGGTCTACATGTTCGGTTAAACGTAATTTCAAGAGGTTCTCATTACATCCACTCAACAGTAGCCCCCATCCTTAAAGAAACCCTGAAATTCACGGGGAGGGCACAGCTTTGTATTGCAGTGACGTGCTAGTTAATGTCGTTTTCTGGTTGAGAAACAGCCTCTCTGTTATGCAGACAAATCCGGCATCATCATCCAAGGGTTGTTTTTTTTCCAGAGAGAGAGAGAGAGAGAGAGAGAGAGTGCGGGGGGGGGGGGTCTGGGGGTTTAACGTCTTTTTTCACAACACACGGGTGATATCAAAGACGGGACAACGATGAAAAAACCAGCACAAACATTTGGCCCCAGCCGGGATACGAACTCACGACCCGAGCATAAGAAGTCCAGAGCTCTACCATTCGACCACCCCGGCTCCCCGAGAGAGAGAGAGAGAGAGAGAGAGAGAGAGAGAGAGAGAGAGAGAGAGAGAGAGAGAGAGCCCGAGCCCAAAACTCTTTATGTCACTGACATATTTTGTCCACTGAAAGATCTGAACACACTTTAATCACTCAAAGGACATTTATATGTACAAGTGATTTTTGTGTTTACTAGAACTGTTACCAGCTGTCGCACCAACTAGCACAGGATGTTATTTCTCCATTCGAACTGAACACACACACACACACACACACACACACACACACACACACACACACACACACACACACACACACACACACACACATACACGCGCGGAGCGAGCCACTGACATACTCGCTCCCACATTCACACCGAAAAACAGGGGGGGGGGGGGGGGGGGGGGTAGGCCATCTGCCCTCGGTCAGATTTTAACACTTGTTGTTGTTGTTGTTGTTGAAGGTTTTTCAAGGTATTTGCAGAGCACGTAACGATAACATGTGTAAAAATATTGTCTGAAATCATGTCACAGTTACTTCCTGAAAGCTATTTCTCAGTTTCATCGCATGAAATATGAGAGAGAGAGAGAGAGAGAAGAGAGGAGAGAGGAGAGAGAGAGAGAGAGAGAGAAGAGAGAGAGAGAAGAGAGTAGAGAGAGAGAGAGAGAGAGAGAGAGAAAGAGAGAAAGAGAGAGAGAGAGAGAGAGGAGAGAGAGAGAGAGAGAGAGAGAGAGAGAGAGAAGAAGATAAGAATGGTAATAACAATACTAATGCAGGGCAATGCGGACTCTTTTTTTTTTATTGTGCTCGTAAGCCTCGTTCTCGCCGGTGGCTCTACTGGTCGTCAAGCCGGAAATGCATCGCATTCCCACCGTCGTAACAGCCAGTGAAGAGGGTAATATTTTGTCTTGAGTCCGTGGTTTTGGTTACAAGGAGTGAAAGTGCTGAGCTACGACCACTTGAACCGCGCTGGCATGGGATAAGTTTTATGGGCCGTAATCCTAGTGCAGTCTGCTATCTGGGTCAGTAAAGTGAGTGTTTTGAGGAGAAAATAAACCTCCGCTCCTCCCCCCCCCCCCACTAACACACACACACACACACACACACACCACGCACCCCTCCCCTCACCTCACTCTCTCAAGGTCTTCGCCTGTGTGTGTGTGAGAGAGAGAGAGAGAGAGAGAGAGACAGACAGACAGAAAGACAAGACAACACACACACACACACACACGCGCGCGCGCGCGCGCACGCACGCACACACGCACGCACTCACGCACGCACGCACACACACACCACTGTCACGATCATCACATTAGTATCGCACCATACCTTATCACCTTCATTCAGATGTCACCTAACCCAAGGCCATCCGTTAGCGACTCCGAGTCCTGTCTGTGCGTTCACTCGTCCCTCCCCCCCTCTCCCCGCGCTCCCCACCCCTCCTCCATGGCCTAGGTTGGGTTCCATTGAGCTGCGAGGCATGAATGAATGAATGAATGAAAATGCGGTAATGAGTAGTGATTAACGCTAAATCACGTTGCTTCGGAAATAATGAGGGCTGGCGCCGCTTTTTCTCTCTACCTTCACCCCCACCATCATGCCTCCCCCCTCCCCCTTGACTGACTGCCCTTTCCCGCCACAAAACGATCACCCCTCCCCTCCCTCCCCCCTCCCTTTACCCTGTCAAACTGCGTCGCCCATTCCTCCACACTTGTCCCGCTTTCGTGAGTCCTAGTAAAGCTCGAACGTTCAAGGTGGTAAGGAACTCGTTGGAACACTAGACACGCAGGTATTTGTTAGGGTCGTTATCCCGAAGTCTTGCGCTGGAGACACTTGCAGCGACAAGTTTATGTCTTGTCTGACCATCTAAATAGTACGCTTTTCGCTAGGGGAGAAATTAAAAACAAAACCCTGATGTTGTATCAGCGACAGCACTACCTGCCGGTCTGAGAGACCTGACGGACGTAGATCGTTTCTAGTCTGACTTGAAAACGTATCTATTCCGGCTGGCTTTCGACTAAGTCCGCTTACCTCCTCATGATTCAGCTGCTCTGTGTGTGTGTGTGTGTGTGTGTGTGTGTGTGTGTGTGTGTGTGTGTGTGTGTGTGTGTGTGTGTGTGTGCCTGATTTGTTGGTATGAGTGCCGGGAGTACGCGCATTGAGTCACTTCGTGAGAATTTTGCACTTTATAAGTAGATTCATTATTATTATTACTATTGAGCGGTGGTCTAATAGGTAGAGCGTCGGATTTTGCCGCTGCGCTGCTGAACGGCCGTCACCAATGTCATGGCGATGAAGCGTAGGTTCGAGCCCAGGTCAAGCTTGTGATAATTATGTGATATCGGGTTTTTCCTGGCTGCCGGGCTGCTCGTCGGGGTTTTCTCACCGGGTTATCCGGCTTTCCTCCCCCAGGAAAATTGCAAAATTGTAAAGAAATATATCGGATAGGTATTGGGTGGCGCTGCACCGCGCTAAGCAGCCCGAATTTCCCGAAAGGGATAGTTAAAAAAAAAAAATTATTATCCACAGTTTTTGCTGTTTTGAGCACAAGCATACTACACATGTTTCTCGAAACCTGATTTTAACAGGTCCTCATGACTTTCACGTATGGGTAGTCCCCGACCTCAGCTAAGTCGCCGTATGTGGTGGAAAAGGACGTTAAACTCCCAAACACCCACCCCACCCACCCGCTAAGTCGCTCACTGAATCCGCCGGTCTTTCCCAAGCGTGTGCCTAAGCATAATCCTAAGGGGATATGTCCTAAGGTTACTGTCCGCATAGCGCTAAAAATACTCGATGTAACAACCTTCGGTCAAATCGTGTTTCCGTATTCAACTGAGTTACGCAGAAAATAATACGGCCAATCCGTATTAGTTGGCATCATAATGCACTGTCTTTCACAATGTGTGTGTGGGCGTATTGAATAAAAATCTGTATGTAGGGGAAAACTCAAATTGCAATGAGAAATGGACGAGTAGAAAAGCAAAAAAATGGTTGAGAGAGACAGAAGACACGAAAGTGCACAAAACAAAAGGCAAACATATAGACAAGTGTTAACATTGCAGGAGTACACGCTCCATTATCTGGCTTGATTTGTTATTTTTGGAAGGAAAAAAAAAAACACATAAAAAATAGTCAATGATAAAGAGAAATGGGAAAGGATCAAAACTTTGTGAAAGCGAAGACAAGGTACCCCTGAAGTCACATAAAAATATCAATAACTAGTCACAAGCAAATTTTGAAAATACCGAGCATTAGGTATCTACACCCCCAAAATTGCGCAGCAGTGCATCTGACAGTGCAAATTGTGTGTATCTGACAAGTATTTCGTCTAGTATTGAATGGTAGAACGTTGGACTTTCAATGCTCGGGTCGTGAGTTCGGGTCCCGACTGCGGCCAAATATTTGTGCTGGCCTTTTTCTGGTTGCCCCGTCTTTGATATCACCCATACGTGGTGGAGAAGGAAGTTAAACTCCCGAACGCCCACTCACCCACCCTCGTCTAGTCTTATTCAACAAGGACCCTCCCCATCCACACACACACACACACACACACACACACACACACACACACACACACACACACACACACACACACACACACACGCACACACACCGTCACAGAGGCAATGAAACATCAAAATTAAGTTTAAAAAAAGAAAACGCAGTCAGCATTGTTTTCACCAACATTTCAGTTGTCATTTTCTGAAGTCACGAAGCAGACGTAAACACAGGTGTACTTACAGACGTGATTCTCTCTCTCCCACCCATGCACACATCCCACGGTTTTCATGGGGAGGGCCTTAAAGATCTAAACTCCCAACAAAAAGCTGCCCGAAGTGCGAAAAAAATTTACAGAGTCGACCGTGCAAGCACAGTCAACTCTGTCACAATTGCAGAGTTCACACAGTGTCCAGATACAGCGACAAAACCGTGCCGAAAAACTGCCCCCACTTCCTGTCAAGAGTAGCGAGGCGGGAATGTGCGTGCGCATACATTTGCTGATGACTTCCGGTGAACTGACCCTACTCGAGGTAGGGAAACTCGCAGAAGGTGACGAGGCCCTCCGCTTTGACGCCCGACCCTTAATTATCGAGCGATGCGTGGCTTGGAGAGTGGATCATTTACAGCGGATTGCAGAAGTCGCGTGTTTCAGCCTTTTATACCCCCTAAACCGAAATCAAGTTAGAACACGCGAACGGTTCGAATCCTAGCTGGGGCCAAATATTTGTACTGGCCTTTTTCTCGTTGTTCCGTCTTTGATATCACCCTTACTGAGTGGAAAAGGACGTTAAACTCCAGAACACCACCCCATCCACCCGTACACTGTTCGCGAGAAAGAATTGCGCCTCTGATCACTAACATTGCAGCAGGCGGGTACGTTGAACTCCAGCTAACCAACCAACCGACCGCGAGAAAGAACAGTCTAAGGGACACCAAGACAAACTGAATTGAATTGCCGGTAAACATCCCTTTCAGTCACGACCACAGACGTAAAGAGATAGACGCACCGCCGCACGCTGCCACCGCTGCTTGCGAGTGTCGCCATCTTACTAATACGAGAACTCAGAGGCTCTGTGTATAGGACTAGGGGTGTTCGGTTTTACCGGTTTTCCGGTTAAAATCGGTCTGACTTTCTCAAAAAGCGAGGGGACACCCCAGTGATAATCTAAAAGGCAAAAGTACGGATGACAGAACAGACTGAGGCACCGAAAAACAAACCCAGACCAGGCATCTGAAAGCCAAGCGAAGATCCTCTGACGTCGCCCAAAGCTAAGCAAATCAGCCCTCACACACCCCAAAGACACTCGCCTAGCCAAGCAGCCAAAGTCACACGCCAGGAACAACTTGTCCTTAAGGGCCAAAAGCCATAGGACGTAAAGCAAGCTAATGATGATGATGACGGTTCGGTAAACCGGTTTGGCCTTAAAAAACCGGAAAACCGCGGTTTTTCTAAGGGACATCACTCGTCTTTTTTCAGCCCGTTACAAGACACCCTCCTCCCCCACCTAATACATACACTTTACTGCCCTCTAAGAGGGTTACAAACCGGTTTGAGAAATCGTACCGGTTCCACCCTCTATATAGGACGCCTCGTTCGAAATACAAAGTTCTTTAGAAAGACGTCATCAGAAATGTGACGTAAGATAAAGCGGACCAATGCTATGCGCGCTATGTAAACAGCTGATAGCGTCTGGCCAATGCTATGCGCGCTATGTAAACAGCTGGCACTTCCAGGTACTAGCAACATGGCGCGCGGCGGCGTCACTTTTCCGGCACCGCGGTGCGTCTATCTCTATACGTCTGTGGTCACGACTCTGCATTGATAGGGCTGCCTCCGCGGCACGACATCTGACGAAAAATGCCTCCGAGAAATGAGAAAAGGCAACACGAACAAACAAATCTCGTAGACAAAATAGCCGCAATAAACCCGTGGGGATAAGTAAATGTCATGCACTTTTACTACGGTTGAAAATTATCGACTGGCTCTTTTGGAATATTGTGTGAAGAGATTTGAAAATGTAGGACAAAACATTGTTGAGTTTTGAAGAGTGGTTGGATGGGAGGTTGCGGGGTGTTTGGGGGTTTAACGTCCTTTTCGAACCGATTCGAACCGTCCGATTCGAACCCACCGGCCGTCGTCGAGCTAAGCTATTCTCCCCTCCTCCCCTCCCCTCCCTCTCCACCCCGCCCCCTGGATGAAAGAGAGAGAGAGAGAGAGAGGGGGGGGGGATGATGATGACGATGATGATGATGACGATGATGATCTCTCTCTCTCTCTCTCTCTCACACACACACACACACACACACACACACACACACACACACACACACACACACACCGTCGACACCCACCCAGCCACCCACCCACACACACACCGTCGACACACACACACACACACACGCGCGCGCGCGCGCGCACACACACACACACACACACACACACACACACACACACACACACACACACACACACACAGAATGCTAAATACCACTTCAGTGAAGAGCATGCATTTGAGAGAGAGAGAAGGGGGAGGGCGGGGGGGGGGGGGGTCTCATCCATCAACGCGCGTAACCAAGCATGCGACTGCGTGTGTCGGGAAAGCAGCAAAAGAATGAAGAAAAATGATTACCATCAATCCCAGACACGCGCGCGCGCGCCGAGGAGAGAGAGAGAGAGAGAGTGTGAGAGAGAGTGAGAGAGAGTTTGGCCTGGTGCCCGCTTTCTCGGCTCACACTCACAGCTCCTGCAATAAGTACTTGGCAGACAGCGGGCCGTTTTACAGGGGCAGTAGGATCTTTCACTACCAGACCCGAACCAACCTTCCTGGCGTAACCGTGCTCAACGCGAAGCCTGTCTGTCTCAACCTGACGCAGAGTAACGCCTGTGCTTGACGTAGCGTAACGTCTGAATTTGACGCAGCGGAACGTCTCAACTTGACGTAGTGTAACGTCCCAAATTGACGCAGCGTAACGTCCCAACATGATGCATCAAAGCCTCTCAACTTGACGCGATATAACGTCTCGACCTCAAGCAGTGTGGCGTGTGAAGTTGACGCAGTGTAACCTCACAACTTGACGCAGCGTAACGTGTGAACTTGACACAGCGTAACATGTGAACTTACTGACATGACGCCTCGTAACGGCTCAACTTGACGCAATGTTACGTCTCAACTTGACGCAGAGTAACGTCACAACTTGACGCAGCGTAACGTGTGAACTTGACACAGTGTAACGTCCGAACTTACTGACATGACGCCTCGTAACGTCTCAACTTGACGCATTCATGTTACGTCTCAACTTGACGCAATGTTACGTCTCAACTTGACGCAGTGTAACGTCCCAACTCGACGCAGCGTAACGTGTGAACTTGACGCAGCGTAACGTCTTAATTTCATGCAGCGAAACGTCTGAATTTGACGAAGCGTAACTGTGACGTAACGGTACCTGATGGCACACCCTTCTCGCAATCCCACCATCAACTCAAGTCGAGTCGCTTCTACAGTTCAAAGCTTAGTTTGTTAGCAGTGAAAACTCACGACACAACAGTTCAGTGCAGTGGCAACTAAGGTCTGGTCGCCGGCCGGTTCGCTGTAGTGGACTATCCATGCTTCTTTCGGAGAGGTTTGCGTCACAGACAATGACAGCATCGGCCTTGAGGCTAAGATCGCTTTCAGACGCGCCGGATAGCTGGTCATCTCACGTGGGCTTCGTCGATTATCCCCGCTTCTCTCTGACAGGTTGCGTCACAGGCAATGAATGATAGCATCGCGGCCTTAGGAAGACTGACTAGTATCTATTTCAAGCCGTGGTACAGCGACACACAGATAGCGTTCGTAGTCACAAACTCGGCTATGGACCGTGACCATCGCAAGAAGACACAGTGAACCAGAAAATGCCAGCAGAGCCGAACAAAGGGCAAGGGGCCAGTTTAACTGAGATCGGCATGTCCTCGGCCCAAAACTGTGTGATGTCGCCTGACAGTGTCGGCGCGGTTTTTCGTCAAAGCATAACCGCGTGACGCGAAGCGGGCCGTTACTGACTGAGCGAAGCGGCCAGACCCGACGAACGACGGCGGACGGTGAAAAATGAGCTGGTCTACCGGTCTTCGCCTCATCGATCTAGTGTCCGTTTGGTGGTGGTGGTGGTGATCGTGGTGAGTGTGTGTGTTTGTGTATGCATCGGGTTCTTGATATACGTTACTTGTGGGACCTCCCCTGTGGCTGGTTTGTGGGGAGTTGTGGCCGGTGCGGTGACATTTTGCTATACAAGAAAAAGCGTTGTTCCATATTCTGTCCGTGCCTGCAGCTGGTGCATATCTTTTCCAAGTGCTTGTGAGTGTCCCTGGCAATGTGCATGCATGCATGCGACAAAGGCATTTACAAGGATCAGACCGAGGCATTGTGGTTGTGATACAGTAACCTGCCTCCCTTCTTCACGGCTGATTTGACAAGAGTTTGGCTTCTTCACGCGTGACGGATTATAATTTTGTGTGACACACGGAAATAGATTTTGTGACCTTGCCGTCACATGCCGTCTTGACAGCTGGCGACGATTTGACGACCATCGGCCTCGAGCATCAAATTTTGTTTTCGGTGACTAATCGATACGATTTAAATTTCCGAATTTCTCGAAGCTTCTAAACTGGCGTCATAAGTTGGCGGACTGTCAACTATGCATTCTCAATAGAGTCAGTTGGTCTTGCAAGACAGAGGTATTCTAGCGTCCAGTTCGCTGGTCAAGTGTATCGGAAGACATTCTGTCTGGCCACCATTCTTCTCTCATTGCAATTTTTCTCCGCCGGAGAGTGTGTTCGAAATCATTAAATTTGGTCACTGTTCTCTGCCATCTGCAGTTATTGTAGAATTCGCCACCGAAATCTTGTGGCTTGCGCGGTTTTAAGCCCTAAAAACTCACTCACTCACTCGCCACCGAAATCGTTACGTTTAGCCTCTGACGTGCTTCTGTCATCATTGCAGATTGTTTGTGTGGAATTTGCACTGAGCAGGGAGAGTTGTACTAACAATCATTCTATTTCTCAATGTGCGACAAAGCAGCAATCTTCTACTGACTCAGTTCTCGTTGGCTTCTCGTGCTTCACGTCTCCGCTACACAAGTGATTCGGGAGGACCCCTTTCAGTATCCCTCCCGCTTTCTTACACACCTGCATTGCACAGGTAGATAATGGACCTACGTCCTTCTTCGCTGTAATCGTACCGGTGCAGATTCTCACATTACAGACAGTTCTCCTCGTTCTTTACTTTCTGTTGGAAGCCTTGTACAGGTAGATACTGCACCTACGTCTTTCTTCGTTGTAATCGGACCGGAACAGATTCTCACATTACAGACAGTTCTCCTCGTTCTTTACTTTCTGTTGGAAGCCTTGTACAGGTAGATACTGCACCTACGTCTTTCTTCGTTGTAATCGGACCGGAACACATTCTCACATTACAGACAGTTGTCCTCGTTCTTTACTTTACCGTGTCCGCTACAGCAGCAGCTCTCCACTTCTATTGTACCCGGGCCTTGCTACTGCCATTACCTCGAACACACCAGGACAAATCTCCCCTGAACAACAACAACACTACTACTTGCCGTCAGTCTTAACATGGAGGGGGTGCACTACGTCCTTCTGTGGGTAGCCTTGTGTTTGGCGGACTTTTTCCTCTACCCTGGTGGCGGCTTCGTCCCCTGGGTGGAGGGCTACCGGCCCGGCCCAGTGAGACAGACGATATACGGGCAGGTGAGGGGCGTGGTGAAGACGTTACATTACCTGGACGACAAGGAGGTGGAGCGGTACCTTGGCGTCCCTTTTGCAAAACCACCTGTTGGAGAACTTCGATTTGAGGTGAGCAGCGAGTTGAGTTCTGTTGAATTTGTGTGTGTGTGTGTGTGTGTGTGTGTGTGTGTGTGTGTGTGTGTGTGTGTGTGTGTGTGTGTGTGTGTGTGTGTGTCTCTCTCTCTCTCTCTCTCTCTCTGTTTAAAAAAAAATCTAATGGATAAAAAGACATGATAATTCTTGAAAGCCGGTACACACATTTCCTGACATCGTTTTGTTTGCTGACAATCGTTTAACAATGTGATTGTGCATGTGTGTTTTTGTGTGTGTGTGTGTGTGTGTGTGTGTGTGTGTGTGTGTGTGTGTGTGTGTGTGTGTGTGTCTCTCTCTCTCTCTCTCTCTGTTTTCAAAAAATCTAAAGGATAAAAAGACATGATAATTCATGAAAGTACACACATTTACATCGTTCTGTTTGATGAGAATCGTTTAACAGTTTAATTCTGCATGCGCGCGCGCGCGTATGTGTGTGTGTGTGTGTGTGTGTGTGTGTGTGTGTGTGTGTGTGTGTGTGTGTGTGTGTGTGTGTTTCATTTTGTTAGCTTTGCTGAGTAGCTGAAAGTCGAGTGCATCCGTCGATACTTATTATTATTATTATTACTAATCCCCAAAGGAGTTGACTTAGTTCTTCAATAGTCGCACACACACACACACACACAGACAGACGACGGAAGGTTATAACATAGACTCCCATTGTTACACAAGGGAGCCAAAAAACGAAAAGCGCACAGAAACACACACACACACACACACACACACACACACACACACACACACACACACACACACACAACTATCAAAATCACATTTTCGTTTTCATTTTTTGGGGGGATTCTAGATGATTTAGCCCTTCCTAACTTCCCCTTGAATAATCGGAACGCCCCTCGCACTATTTGGACGGCCCCTCAACGCTTAAGACCGTGTTCCTCGTGCTTCACGTACCTAGGTTACCCTCCGTGCAAACTGTACGTAGAGCAACGCTGAAAGACTACGAAGAATTTGTAGTAAATGGGATGTCGCTCCGTCCCGGACGCTTTCAGCAAGTCTGCCGGAGAAGAGCGTTCCGGGTACTAATGCGGTTAATGTGCCCAGAAAATGCTAGTGGGTGGCTGTGCCAGTGGTGATGGGTGGCTTCAATGTGGGTTATTTCAGGTCTGCTGCTGAGAAGGGGACGCATTGTGCGGGTAATTTCAGGTCTGTCGCTGACAAGGGGACTGACTGTGCGGGTAATTTCAGGTCTGTTGCTGAGAAGGGGACGCACTGTGCGGGTAATTTCAGGTCTGTCGTTGAGAAAGGGACTCACTGTGCGGGTAATTTCAGGTCTGTCGTTGAGAAGGGGACGCGCTGTACGGGTAATTTCAGGTCTGTCGTTGAGAAGGGGACGCGCTGTACGGGTAATTTCAGGTCTGTCGTTGAGAAGGGGACTTCCTGTGCGGGTTACTTCAGGCCTGTCGCTGAGAAGGGGACTTTCTGTGCGGGTTACTTCAGGCCTGTCGCTGAGAAGGGGACTCACTGTGCGGGTAATTTCAGGCCTGTCGCTGAGAAGGGGACTCACTGTGCGGGTAATTTCAGGCCTGTCGCTGAGAAGGGGACGCGCTGTGCGGGTAATTTCAGGTCTGTCGCTGAGAAGGGGACGCGCTGTGTGGGTAATTTCAGGCCTGTCGCTGAGAATGGGACGCGCTGTGCGGGTAATTTCAGGCCTGTCGTTGAGAAGGGGACGCGCTGTGCGGGTAATTTCAGGCCTGTCGCTGAGAGGGGGACGCACTGTGCGGGTAATTTCAGGCCTGTCGCTGAGAAGGGGATTCTCTGTGCGGGTAATTTCAGGCCTGTCACTGAGAAGGGGACGCACTGTGCGGGTAATTTCAGGCCTGTCGTTGAGAAGGGGACGCACTGTGCGGGTAATTTCAGACCTGTCGCTGAGAAGGGGACTCGCCGCGCGGGTAATTTCAGGCCTGTCGCTGAGAAGGGGACTCACTGTGCGGGTAATTTCAGGCCTGTCGCTGAGAAGGGGACTCGCCGCGCGGGTAATTTCAGACCTGTCGCTTAGAAGGGGACTCGCCGCGCCGGTAATTTCAGGCCTGTCGCTGAGAAGGGGACGCGCTGTGCGGGTCATTTCAGGCCTGTCATTGAGAAGGGGACTCATTGTGTGGGTAATTTCAGGCCTGTCATTGAGAAGGGGACGCACTGTGCGGGAAATTTCAGGCCTGTCGCTGAGAAGGGGACTCGGTCTGCTGGCTGATTCGAGCCGAAGGTACCAGGTTTGAATTCCCTGGTGTGTAGGAACGTGGTTGTTTACTCAGTTCTTCACCGAATGTAGTCAAAATCACGCGCTGGTGTGCATGGATGACGGTGCCTGTGTCACCTTCGTGTACATACGCACGCACAGATATCAAGGTGGTCATTTTATACCCAGTGTGATCAACTGTGATCGTCAGTTAAAAAAACAAACAAAACAAAACAATACCAACCGAAGTACAAGTTAGTCGTTAACTTTTTGTGTCGAGTGTAGTTAAACAGGATAAATCCACCTTTTCTAAGGCAGGATACTTATAAACAAAGTACTTCTCCTCCACCCGAATTCCCGTATCCATCCCCCCAAAAAAGAAGAAGAACAACAACAACAACAAAACAACAAAACAATAACAACAACATAAAAAACAACAACAAAACCAACAAAAACAAACAAACAAACAAACAAAAACCAACAACAAAAGAAAACAAAAAACCCACAAAAACTAAAACAAAACAACAAACAAACAACAACAACAAAACAAACACAAAAACCAAAGAAAGAAAGAAACAAAACAAAACAACCCCCGCAAAAACCCCTAACAACCAAAAACACAAACACAAAAACAAAAAACAAATATGTATAATATGCAAGAGAGAGAGAAATGAAATGAAATGAAATGAAACTTTATTTGTCAACGGTAAAAGACATTGGTCCAGTGGTCCAGTTTTCATTCTTGCCGTTGCTAAGAGAGAGAGAGAGAGAGAGAGAGAGAGAGAGAGAGAGTTTTAACTTGTCTTCCAAAATTTCAAACTGTCGCAGACGGCTTGCTTTTCAGCAGTGCTTATTTTCAGAACTAAAACCTGTCCTAATTATCACGTCCATAAGCTGATTGCCGCGTCGGCAGCCTCTCTGACCACAGCTTTCCACCCAAGTTCCGTCTGATGCTCACGATTTCCTTGCAATTGTCAGACATTTTCCCGTTCTGTAATCACGCCAAAGTCTGATGCCTCAGGCAAACGCCAGCAAAATCATGGGCACGAAACGATTCTCGGAAAAATTTCCTCCTTGCGCGCGCGCGTCTGTATTTGGTGTGGGGGTAGGGGGGGGGGGATGGTGTGGCGTGGGTGAGGGGGGGGGGGGGGGGGTTGGGGTGTGTGAAAACTAGCTGACAGACTGAGATAAAATAAAAAAAGAAAAACAAAAAAACTTTCAGTGTGAAGGATAGGCTTTGTTGTATTTGACATAATTTTACTAATCTATTGTGCTTTGCAGATGTTTTAAGCATATGTCACAAATATACATTTTGATTATTTTGGTATGATTTCGACTACGGCTGTATGGATACCTCTGTTAAGTGTAGTGGTGTGTGTGTGTGTGTGTGTGTGTGTGTGTGTGTGTGTGTGTGTGTGGTGTATTTGTTCGACCTGAAAAGGGGGTGGGGATGGGTGGGTGTTCGGGTGTTTAACGTTCTTTTCCATCAAGTATACCTGAAAAGGGTGTGGGTGTGGGTGGGTGCTTGGGTGTTTCACGTCCTTTTCCACCACGTACACCTGAAAAGGGGGTGAAGGAGTGAGGATAGGGCACTGGAAAAAGACCTCCCAAAAAACAAACAAACAAACAAAATAACAAACAAATACAGAAAACAACAACAACAACAACAACAACAACAACAAACCCAAACCAACAAAAACAAAACCAAATACAATAACAACAACAAAAGGAAAGCAACAATACACATAACAAGCTCACAAGCTTCCTGCCCGGCCCCCGCACCCCTTCCACACACACACACACACACACACACACACACACACACACACACACACACACACACACACACACACACACACACACACAGAGAATTAGAAGATAGCATTTAAAGCGTTTTTGTGGCATCCGTCTTTCACAGGTTTGACTAGCCACCCTCCAGCACCATTTCTTTCAAGAAGATGTAGGTTTTTGGGGAGGGGGCGCAAGGTGTGTGGGGGGAAGGGAGTAGGCGGGGGAGGGGGGGGGAGTGGCGGGCTTGGTAGTTGGTTGCGCGGGGCGGTAAGTAGACCAGCGAGTTGTTGTCATTACCAGTCCATGTTTCAGACGGACAAAACCTTCATTCGCAGGCAAATTGCTGCACCACGGAAACAAATGAGTAACTCCCAAAGGGACCAGCAACTATTTAACGTTCTATTGTCTTGAGATCTGCCCATCAGACTGTCTGGCTTAGCATACTGACGACAAACGGACCGGGGCACGCGAGGGATAATCAGCCATTTCACCATCACACAAAGCCGCTTTCACGCCAAATAACTAGTGACGAACGCTTGCTTTTCTGTTGCTAAGCCTACAGATATGTCTTTCAGTCACAGAGTCAATTCTGTGTGAACGCGGGAGTGTTTTTAAAAATGAGATTTCTCGCCGTGCTTAGTTTCGTTCACGATGAAGAAATCGGCTTAAGCAGTGATGTACAAAACTGGTTCTAAAGGGTGTTTCTAAACAGATAGATGTTTCGAAAACTCGAAGGTCGAAAATTTGCGTTGTGTTATAAGCTTGTATTGTTGTAGTTCGGCGCCTTTTGTCTGTCTGTCTGTCTCTCTGTCCGCTTGTCTGGGGGAAGCCGGGGTGGCCGAATGGTAGAGCGTTGGACTTCTCATGCTCGGGTCGTGAGTTTGTATCCCGGTTGGGGCCAAATATTTGTGCTGGCTTTTTCATCGTTGCCCCGTCTTTGATATCACCCGTATGTGGTGGAAAAGGACGTTAAACCCCCAAACCCCCACCCACCCACCCACCCGCCTGTCTGGCTGTCTGTCTGTCTCTCCAAGTCAAAGGAGAATGTACACACTGAATCTTACAGAGTAATACAAAGTTGTGCAGTTGTTTAGATGAACGTCTTTCGAAGCAAGTACAAGGGACTTAAAAAAAAAAAAAACTTTCTTCGTTTAGTTACTTCGAGGTGTTCACTGCCTTAAGTGATGTAATCCGATGAAGCAAATTCCTGACCACTGCGAGAACCTCTCATGACAATCATGGTCACAATTTTTTGTTTATTTTTTTTATCAAGTACGTAACTTTTTTATTTTATTTTTATTTTTACAGACATACATGCATACATGCTGACATACATACATGTACGTACCGACATATTATACTATAGACATAAACATATTTGCTTACATGCTTAACATGCATGCTGGAACACGATACAACTGTAGTTTTGTAGAAAATTGTTTGACTGGTTAGTTGCATACGTCACTTGCTTTAATGACCAGGTTATGTTGGGGGAGGGGGGGGGGGGCGGAAGGCGGTGCGGGTTGGGGGGGGGGGGGGGGGGGGGGGGTTCGGGGAGGGAGCAACTTAGACTTAACATTCATGTTAAACCGCAGTTGAACTTGGGAGACTGTCGTGCCGACCACATGTTCTTGACTGAGTGAAACACAGGCATGAAATACCGGGAAACTTTAGACGTCAGCGTAATTTTGATTGTTTTGACCTTTTTTTTTTTTTAAATCCCGCCAGGAATCACGATAAAATTCGCCACCTCTTACTTGCGCGGGCGAGTGTGTGTGTGTGTGTGTGTTTTTTTCCTCCTGCCGATTAACGTCTGAATTTTTTCCCTTGCCGCCAATTTACTGGGTGATTCTTTTTTGTTTTTTTCTTGTTTTCTTGTCGCCGTTTTACTGAGTTTTTTTTTTCGGCAGCCGAGAAGCAGGAGATTGCTCTTACGTGACTGCATATCGTATTTCGTCGACTTACACAACTCCCAAACACCAACCACCAGCCAACCATCGACGTACACAACTCCCAAACACCAACCACCAACCAACCATCGACTTACACAACTCCCAAACGCCAACCACCAACCAACCATCGACTTACACAACTCCCAAACGCCAACCACCAACCAACCATCGACTTACACAACTCCCAAACGCCAACCACCAACCAACCATCGACTTACACAACTCCCAAACGCCAACCACCAACCAACCATCGACTTACACAACTCCCAAACACCAACCACCAACCAACCAACCATCGACTTACACAACTCCCAAACACCAACCCAACCAACCATCGACTTACACAACTCCCAAACACCAACCACCAACCAACCAACCATCGACTTACACAACTCCCAAACACCAACCCAACCAACCATCGACTTACACAACTCCCAAACACCAACCACCAACCAACCATCGACTTACATAACTCCCAAACGCCAACCACCAACCCAACCAACCATCGACTTACACAACTCCCAAACGCCAACCACCAACCAACCATCGACTTACACAACTCCCAAACACCAACCACCAACCAACCAACCATCGACTTACACAACTCCCAAACACCAACCCAACCAACCATCGACTTACACAACTCCCAAACACCAACCACCAACCAACCAACCATCGACTTACACAACTCCCAAACACCAACCCAACCAACCATCGACTTACACAACTCCCAAACACCAACCACCAACCAACCATCGACTTACATAACTCCCAAACGCCAACCACCAACCCAACCAACCATCGACTTACACAACTCCCAAACGCCAACCACCAACCAACCATCGACATACACAACTCCCAAACACCAACCACCAACCAACCAGCCATCGACTTACACAACTCCCAAACACCAACCCAACCAACCATCGACTTACACAACTCCCAAACACCAACCACCAACCAACCATCGACTTACACAACTCCCAAACGCCAACCACCAACCCAACCAACCATCGACTTACACAACTCCCAAACACCAACCACCAACCAACCATCGACTTACACAACTCCCAAACACCAGCCACCAACCAACCATCGACTTACACAACTCCCAAACGCCAACCACCAACCCAACCAACCATCGACTTACACAACTCCCAAACACCAACCACCAACCAACCATCGACTTACACAACTCCCAAACACCAGCCACCAACCAACCATCGACTTACACAACTCCCAAACACCAGCCACCAACCAACCATCGACTTACACAAGTAATTAGATACACAGCTTGCGTTATTGCTACTGGTTTCGAGTTTACAATACACATTGTGCAATCCGCGCATACAGGACAATAAAGCAAGAGAACAGCAGGTGATGGAAATCATTCCGGAGCTTCGGACCAGAGCTCAGGTGTAGGCAGGCGTTCGACAGAATTGTCACTATTGCCAGACACATTCATAACAGTTATGGTTGTCTCTGATACTGCGATCTGTTTTTTTTCTCACTCTCTCTCCCTCTGTGTGTGTGTGTGTGTGTGTGTGTGTGTGTGAGCGTGCGTGCGTGCGTGCGTGTGCGTGCGTGTGTGTGTGTGTGTGTGTGTGTGTGTGTGTGTGTGTACGCGCGTGTGTGTGTGTGGGGGGGGGGTGTTTGCGCGCGCGCGCGCGCGCGCGCGCGCCAGCAATCCCTCAGGACATATGCAGTAGTTTCTGTTGTCGCGATTCAGACGTGACGTCACATATATTTACTGAAGAGGCAAGGGGGGCTGGGGGTGAAGGGGGGGGGGGGGAAGGTGAGGGGGGGGGGAGAAAGCACGTAATTATTTCCCTTACTCCTGTATGTGACTGTAAGATAAACCAAATACCAAATAACTACTATTCCAGCGAAGCTGCCCTCTTCGCAGAGATTTTGAGGACGGGTGTGAAGGTGTTATGCAGATAAGACAGGCGTGCAAAACCATTTCAACAAAAAAGGGAAAATGGCTCCTTACCATACCCCCCCCCCCTTCTGCCCTCCCAAAACCCGCAGTCTCCCGAAAGTTTTCTGGTTTATTTTACTTGTGACAAGGAATCGTATCAGTCCCGATATTTTGTTTCTTGCAATGTTTTCCAGTTTGGACCTCCAGACAAGGGATATGGGGAATTTGATCGGGTGCTATAAACACAGGAAGAGGGAGCATTTTTTTTTAAAGCACAGAACAGACTCCCACTTTAAAGGAACTTTCTATCTCCTTCACTTTCTATCAGATGTCAGATAAATCATTCAGCCCCGGTTACCAAGCTCAACTCGTTGTGTTTGCAGTGTGTATGTATGTAGGTGTGTATTGGATGTTTTTTTTCTACTTTATTATCCCTTTCGGGAAATTTGTGTCACCTCCTCCTGTCCTCCATATCTGTCTTCTTTGCTTCAGCTTTACACTCCATCTAGACGACTTCGTTCTGCTGCTGACACTCGGAAACTCCGTGTCCCTCATGTCAAGACAAAGACCTTTGGTCAGCGTAGTTATTCATACCAGGGTCCGACTTGTTGGAATGATCTCCCAGTCTCGATCAGATATGCAGACACAAAACTATCTTTCAAAACAAAGTTGAAAACCCACCTCTTCACAGCCTTCAACCAATAACTGTTGCCACATCTTCATCTTGCTGGTCATGTGTGTGTGTGTGTGTGTGTGTGTGTGTGTGTGTGTGTGTGTGTGTGTGTGTGTGTGTGTGTGTAAGCCAGGGGCAGCCCGTGTATGATGCTGCACATCATGTGTTTTTAGTTAAATGTATGTGTGGAGGCATGTCGTGTGTGTTCTGGGTGAGTGGGTGTGCGTTCTTTGTAAGGCGCCCTGAGCTCCCGCGAGAGGGAGGGCGTCTTTTTAAGTACCCATTTTATTATTATTATTATTATTAAATTTGGGCTGCTTCCCCCGGGGAAGCGCGTCGCCGCGGTGCAGCGCCACCCAATATCTATCCTATATTTTTTACAATTTTGCTGGGGGAGGAAAGCCGGATAACCCGGAGAGAAACCCCCGATGAGCAGCCCGGTAGCCAGGAAAAACCGGTATCACATATCACAAGCTCGACCTGGGGATTTATCTATGATTCATGTATTTATTTATCACCTTATATGCATTTGTAAAGAGTCTAGAGCTCCGGCTTCGGAGATTAGGCGCTATAAAAATTATTATTATTATTATTATTATCTCACAAATCGTTCGTAGCGCACAGTTACAGTCTGACATAAGCTGCCATTGAGGAAACAGAATCCGAAACGCACAGCGTCTGCCACAGTTTTGTCGCACGACTGACTTAGAGTGCTTCAGGCCGATGAAGTTATCCTGTTTTGCACGGCCGGCAAACGTCGGTGTATGACATTTGGAACTCTACCGACCATTAGGATAGATTATTCCGAGCGAACAGGTGCACCCACAGGCACAAAACAGCATCAACAAAAAAAAAAAAATCGTCGTTTGCGAAACCCGGCTATGTCGGGCAGTGGGCCTTTAAATTAACAGGAAAGGGTTCTGTTACTGGAACCCGCAGAGGAAACCTTACAGTCTGTAGCAAGGGTTGGGGATTGTCGTTACAGAAGAATTCGATGAATGTGTCATGCGTTATCGCGTGCTTCTCACTTTGAAACGTACTCGGTTATCGCTGTTTTTGCGCTGCACCTTCACGTAACTTGAGGTATGATGACTGTATCTGACAGAGGAGCGGGGTGAGCGGTGGTCTAATAATAGGTAGTGCGTCGGATTTAGCCGCTGCGCTACTGAACGGCCGTCACCAATGTCATGGCGATGAAGCGCGGGTTCGAGCCCAAGTCGAGCTTGTGATATGTGATACCGTTTTTTTTTTCCGGGCTGCTCGTCGGGGGTTTCTCTCCGGGTTATCCGGCTTTCCTCCCCCAGCAAAAATTGCAAAATTGTTAAAAAAAAAAGGGGGGGGGGAGGATAGGTATTGGGTGGCGCTGCACCGCGGCGACGTGCTTCATCGGGGGAAGCAGCCCGATTTTCCCGAAAGGGACAATAAAGTAGTGAAAAAACAAACAAACAAACAACAAACAAAAAAAACCCCGAGGTGTCAGCTCGAAGTACTAAGTTTCACTTGGCGGTACAATGTTTCAGTTGGAGGTACGATATTTCAGTTAGAGGTGCGATGTTTCAACTAGATGTACAATGTTTCAATCGGAGGTACAATGTTTCAGTTGGAGGTACAATGTTTCAACTGAAAGTACAGTGTTTCAGTTGAAAGTGCAATGTTTCAGCTGGAGGTGCAATGTTCCATTTGCAGTACAATATTTCATATGGAGGTAGGATAATTCAGCAGGAGGTACAATGTTTCAACGGAAGGTACAGTGCTTCAGTTGAAGGTACAATGTTTCAGCTGGAGGTACAATGTTCCATTTGCCGGTACAATGTCTGAATCAAAGGTACTGTATTTCATATGGAGGTAGGATGGTTCAGTTGGCGGTACAATGTTTCAGTTGGAGGTTCGACATTATACAGTAGTTAGACGTACGGTGTTTCAACTGGAAGTACAATGTTTCGGTCGGAAGTACCCCGGCGGAGGCAGCCCGAATTTCCCGAAAGGGATAATAAAGTAGTAAAAAAAAAAAAGTACGGTGTTTTTGTCGGACAGGCGGATGGGTTGTTGGTTTGTAACTGGTAAGAACCTTTCTGTTTATTCATGGATGGAGGCGAGTAAAAGCCCCAGGGAAATCTCCCCCTTGCAAATTTGTTCTCCTGTGTGGCCCGTCATGACCTCCTCGGTCAGGTTAAGATCGTTACGGAGAATATGAAGTGCGCTGTCTACATAATTACGTATGTACCCCAAGGGTACACCACAATGGATGACCGCCTGGGGCTGCCGTACATCTTGGTGCAAGTTGCATGAACTGACCAGTAGGTGATGGCGTGACTTGGGCGTGTCCTGTGTGACTGAAAATCGTCTAGAAGACAAAGGGATACTGTCGTCCGGGCTAATGCTGGCGATAGAATTTTCCCTAAGGAAGAAGTTTCATTATGTTGTCAGGTTTGGGGCATTGGGAGGTAGGAAAAGACTGACTGGAAGGTTGTGAGCAAGAAAAACAAAGAAACAAAGTAACCCGAAGCACGACAACCAACCAGCTGACAAGCCACAAATCAACCATTGACAATGATTTTTTATTTATTTAACCAACGGTAGAAGTTTTAACTGAATTCCTACCAAGTAAGTTCTTGGGTTGTGTACTAGTGGTCTCATTCAAAAAAAAAAAAAAAAAAAAAAAAAAGAGAGAAAAAAGAGAAGAAGTCTGCATGGGTTTAAATTGGGCTTTGTGGAAATGTTGCACTTTGATTATACTCGTGTTTGCTGCAGTAGAAGTTGTTAAGGAACCGTAAATCCTGCGTGATTTTCGCATACAAGGCTAAAACCGGAAGGAGTCAGAAATGTGGGGTACCCGTGTGCGGTACGAAATGTGTTAACACGAAGGTCAGTTTTCTAACTTGCTGTTGCTACACTCAATACATAGCTAACACATTTTAGAAAAGCAAGGAATCAAAGGCGGAATACATCAGCGCGTCAAACCATGCGAAACAACAGCAACAACAACAGCAACAGCAACAACAACGGCAGCAACAACAACAACCAGACATCAGAAAAATAAACAATCAAAGAGCAGAACCCACCAAAAAACAAACAAACAAACAAACAAAAAACAAAACAAAAATACCCCACAAAACAACAACAACAACAACAAACAACAAAACAAAACAAAAAAAATCACCCCCCCCAAAACAACAACAAAAAATAACAACAAAAACAACCAAAAAAAAAAAAAAAACCCACCCCAACAACAACCAAAACAAAAAAAAATCGAAAAGAAAAACGGACAAACAAACAAACAGGCCAACAAATGAAAAACAAACAAACAAACAAACAAACAGAAAAAAGATTCGACAGAAGAAAATAATGGAGTACTCACGTCACGGGGAGAACAACAACAACAACAACAACAAAAAATCAAAACAAACACGAACAGTAAACCTACACCGTAATAACTGCACCGTGAACTTTGTGAGTAATATTGCTCTTAATACCGCAATAAGCGGCGACCTAACGTAGGGTTCACACGCACGCACCCGCCTAATTCCCTCCCCTGATTGCCGCCATTACATCTCACTTTCTCGTTGGGGATTTGGTGCACTGGGTGATATTATTGGATTACCACCGATTGCTGTTTTGGTCGGCCGGCAGCTCGGGCATGTAACACGAAATAACACACGAAATAGGTGACACCTTCTGCACGGGGGTGTAAGTCAAAATGGATGCCGGTGTTTCCGGTGCTATTCCGCCTTAAACGTTTCCGCGATGGCTCCGGTGGTTTCTTCATGATTCAATTCAATTCAATTCAATTCAATTCAATATAAC
>JACVVK020000031.1:202500-212500 GCA_018292915.2 Batillaria attramentaria | reverse complement strand
ATACTTGACTCAAGTGGCTGATTTTGATGCACGGAATCAATGAAAAGTTGTCCACGCTGTTGTATGCCTGTCATTACAACAACAACAACAACAACAACAACAACAACAACAACAACAACAACAACGTGAATCACACGCATTCTCTCACACACTGGACATGAACACATAACTGACAATCACGTGGTGCGAAGAGCCAGCTCAGCAATTTAAGTTTCGGAATTTTAGAATTGCATTTATTTTTGAATTTTGTGGGCTGAACATTTCCAAAGCTGAGACTTGAATTGAGACTTTAAAGATCTAAGCTCCCAGCAAAAAGCTTACCGTGCAAGCACAGTCAACTCTGTCACAGTTGAGTTTTCATCGTCCCTGCAACCCCAATAAAAGCCAAGGGCAGCCTGATTTACCAGCTCAGTTTGCGTTTTGACACTGAGCAAGAAAGATCGTACAACACTCAACATCCGCTAGACACTGCGTATAGCGATGTGTCTCGCTCACTGACCAAAAGCCAAATAATGTCACGGCAAACTCGTGCTCTGGTTTGATAAGGGTCCCCGAAGCGCTTAAAACTGTGCAACTGCGACAGAGTTGACTGTTTGCACGGTCGACTCTGTAAAAGTCACACTTCGGAAAGCTTTTTGTTGGGAGCTTACATCTTTAAGTACATTGTGGTCGGAGACATCGTATCGTGGGTAGGTTACCGTCGGAGACAATGCAGCTGAGGTTCACTGTGCCATGGATGGGTGGGTGTTTGGGGGTTTAACGTCCTTTTTCACCGCATAGGGTGATATCAAAGACGGGGCAACGATGAAAAAGCCAGCACAAATATTTGGCCCCAACCGGGATACGAACTCACGACCCGAGCATTAGAAGTCCAACGCTCTACCATTCGGCCACCCGGCTCCCCAAATACGACGACAGTCATTATTTCTGCGTTAGTGTTATCCGTCTGCTGCCCGGGTCTGTTCGCAGCATTAGCGAAGTTCGCAACCACCAGCCATTTCGGTTTCGTTTCATTCCTGCTCGAGTTTTGAAGTTGAAAATGCCAAGTTCGTAATTTAGAAAATAATATAATAATGGAAATAGCGGTATCTCTCTCATTCACGGTATCGTTTTTGTTCGCTTACAGGTTGTAAACAACCCTGACATTTTCAGCGACATGGCGAAATGGCGGGGCGGTCGGTGGTCCAGTGGTTAAGAGAGTTCGCCACCAATGCGAGAGGTCAGGTTCGAGTCCCACTCGGGGCAAAGAATTTTTCCTTCTCGTGCGTGGCACCGTTCATTCGGGCCGATCGTCGGGGGTTCTCTCCGGGTACTCCGGCTTCCTCCCCTTTCTGCTTTGGAAACGTTCAGCCCACAAAATTTGAAAATAAATGCAATTCTAAAATCCGAAACTTAAATAGCTGAGCTGACCCTTCGCATCACGTGATTGTTATGTGTTCATATCCAATGTGTAAGAGAATGCTTATGATTCACGTGAGCGTGCGTGTTGGGTTCAGTTCGCGACGCTTTGAGCCGATTCAAGGAACTGGGTAAAGTGCCTATACCATACTCAGTTATTATTATTGTCATTATTATTATTATTATAACACACACACACACACACACACACACACACACACACACACACACACACACACACACACACACACACACATCACCGTATGTGATGAAAAGGGTTATGCCCCAAAACACCCACCCACCCACACACCTACACACCCACACACACAGTTCTGTCATTCCCTCCGACATTAACGTCACTGCTGCTGGGCTGAAAACAACTGTTATTTGACTGCAGTTTTAAAGATGCTGAAACATTTCACCCTTGAAAGCACCCTATTGTCATCTGGAAAAGGGGCATAAAAACCACGAATTTGATAAGCGTGTAGACCCTTCTTTAACGACCTAAGCTCCCAAGAAAAAGCTTTCCGAAGTGTGAACAAATTTTACAGAGTGGACCGTGCAAGCACAGTCATCTCTGTCACAGCTGCGGAGTTTTCGGCGTCCCTGAAACCCCAACAAAAGCCAAGGGCAGCCTGATTCACAGCTCAGTTTGCGTTTTGACACAGAGCGAGAAAGATCGTGCAGCACTCAACATCCGCTAGACACTGTAGCGATGTATCTGGCTCACTGACCAAAAGCCAAATAATGTCACAGCAAACCCGTGCACTGGTCTTGTAAGGGTCCCCGAAGCGCTGAAAACTCTGCAACTGTGACAGAGTTGACTGTGCTTGTACGGTCGATTCTGTAAATTTTTTTTTGCACACTTCGGAAAGCTTTTTGCAGGGAGCTTAGATCTTTTAGTTGCCGAAACGTCAAGGACTCCGACGCGGCGAAAAAATGTATCTACGCTTTAGCACTGACCAGTAATTACCAATATTTTACCGCCGCCATTTCGCTGTGAATCCGAGACAGATCAAAGACGGTAGTCGAGTTCGCTAACTTCTCAAAGGTCAACGCTCTCATCATACAGGTCTCATCATAGCGAAATTCACAGTAGATGTAAGTGGCGAAGGTGTTCGATGCAGGATGTGTGAGAGGAATTCCCTCTGAACTAACGCGCGAGAGATGAAAGAGCGGTACTGCTGTGTTGCTGAACGCGAGGCCTAGGTGACAGATTTATTCGTCTGTAGGCTACATTATACCTTTCATCTAGTCTGGAGGGCTGCAAGAGCTCGAGGTTTCGCTCTCTCTCTCTCTTCTCTCCGTCTGTCTGTCTGTCTGTCTCTGTTCTCTCTATGCATGTCGCCATGTGTGTTTGTAGGGTCAGGGGGGGTATTTTCGTTTCACTTTCTGTTCATAATATTTAGTAATACTTTTATTCAGTAATACTTTTCATCTAGTCTGGAGGGATGCAAGAGCTCTCTCTCTCTCTCTCTCTCTCTCTCTCTCTCTCTCTCTCTGTGCAAGTGTGTGTTTGTAGGGTTAGGGAGGGTATTTTCGCTTCACTTTTTATTCATAATATTTAGGTTTTTTTTTTTCAAATATCATTTTTATGTAGTTGTAGCACGGCAAGTTAGGAAATTGACCTTTGTGTTGAAAGTTCTGCCGTTGAGAAATAAAGATTTATTCATTTATTCTCTCTGTCTGTCTGTCTCTCTCCTATATGTATTCCTACTTGTAATTGGTATGTTCATCACACTTTTTAAATGTTCCTGTCTTATTAGAGTGTAGTTTCATTTCCTATGGTTTTTCCTACATGTATTCCTACGTGTAATTGTTTGTTCATCACGCTTTTTAAAATCAATGTTCCTGTCTTATCAGAGTGTAGTTTCATTTCCTATGGTTTTATTGCTATTTTGCTTTTTTCCTGTTGCATTACATGTGTGTGTATTTTTCTGTTTAGATAGATACTATTACTAGAAATAGCAACGGCAGGTATGGAAATTGACTGTTTCACGTTAACTACCTCTACCGTTGAAAATAAAGTTTTCTTGATTCTTGATTCTCTCTGTGTCTCTCTGTCTCTCTCTCTCTCTCTCTCGTGTGTGTGCTCTGTGTCTAGATCACTGGGGTCTTACATCTAGTAACTTTTCCTCACACGCTTGTCGGTGGAGAGTTTTTGCTTAATTGATTGAAACTGGTACAGCTGCACTCTTTCCAGCCTTGAAGTTCAACCGTCATTTCGTCATAGATACTCTCATAACTACATCGTGTCTGCACGCGAGAGTGGAGGGTGGAAACTGGGTACAACGAGTTGACGTTAGAACGAACAAAATCTGGGTCAAACTAACAATAACTGCTGGCCAAAGCTTGTCTGAGCGCGCCTTCTCAGTCTCCACCCTCCACCTTCCGACATAACCCCATCCCCCCCAACCCCCCCCCGACCCCCCCCCCCCCAAACCAAACCAAACCAAACCAAAAAAACCAAAAACAAAAGAAGACAAAAAGAACAACAAAAACACCAAGAATCGAAAAAACAAAAACAACAAAAAACCCCGACAACACCCCCCAGAAAAACCCAAACACAAACAACAACAACAAAAAACAACAAAACCAAAAAAACAAAAAAAACAAAACAAAACGACAACGACAAAACAAAAACAAAAACACAAACAACAACAACAACAACAAACCAAAAACTCACAAACTGTGTTTCAGATGAAATTTCCTTAAGTCTCGCACCCCCCCCCCCCCCCCCCCCCCCCCCCCACCCCCCACAAGACACCCCCCCCCCCCCAACCCCCAACACACACACTTTCCTATCATTTTGTATCTGAGCTGGGAACTGTTACTCTTCCCATACAGGCGCAGTTCTCTCCCTTGCAGCGTCCACTTCTCTCCCTTGCAGCGCCCCACTTACCTATGAGTTCCTCTTGGAACAGACACTTCGCTGTCGCCGGTCCCTAGGACAGACAACTTACCGCGGATCGCGTGAGGCGCCTGATAGCAGGAATTACGTTTTAACGAAAGACCGTCAGTCCTGGTGTCCCCATCTTGTCGTGTGTGTACCCATGGAATAGACCGGATTTCGAAATGTTGTACTTGGTGAAAAAAATAAAAAATAAAATCGACGTTCTTAGACAAAAATGAACACAAGCCTGATGCATGCAGACAGACTAGGACGAAAGTCCAGGACTAGCTTAACTAAGCTGAGAATAAACGGAGACTAAGGCGAGCTTACGACTATTGCAGGGACTAACCAGCCGTACACGCTGATGGCAGTTCAGACGTCTAAGACATAGTCTTAATTTACGAGGAGTTTAATCACACTCGTTGATATTTTTTATCTTCTGGAATTCTGGAACTTTTGGGAGTGAATAATTATGAGCTACGGCCAGACAGACAATTGTGACAACCACATGACAAAAGTTTTTATCGTCTTTCTTTGAACTTTTATTTGAAGATTCCCTGCAGATGGAGGTTATCCTCAGAAAAGCTATTCATTGTTATCCTGCATCTCAAATTACCATCCAACAAAAAAACAAAAAAAAAAAACATTCACAAGTCTCGTCAGTGTTCAAATAATAATAATAATAATAATAATGAGTATTGTATAGGCGCTTTAACCCAATTTCATGAATCGGCTCAAAGCGCCGCGAACTGAACCCAACACGCACGCTCACGTGAATCATACTCATTCTTTCACACACTGGACATAAACACATTACAAAAACATTACAATCACGTGGTGCGAAGGGTCAGCTCAGCTATTTAAATTTCGGAATCTAAAAATTGCATTTATTTTTCGAATTTGGTGGGCTGAACATTTCCAAAGCCGAGGGGGAGGAAGCCGGAGTACCCGGAGAGAACCCCCGACGACCGGCCCCGAATGAACGGTGCCACATACGAGAAGGAAAACTTCTTTGCCTCGAGTGGGACTCGAACACCCCTTCACCTCTCGCACTGGTGGACAAGTCTCTTAACCACTAGACCACCGACCGCCTCTACCGAATTCAGCACATTCGATGACAAAGTTTTCCACACGATCCTGCTGTATGCCTGTCGTACGGATTGAGACTTTGAGGAAGCGAGACAGAGCGGGATTCGGCTGTCGCCATTGTGGCATAGAGCAAGACAGACACTTCCGACGCTGCGGTCTCCAGTGTGACGCTTAATTATTATCTGGCCGGTCAAGTCTCTCATTGCCGCGAGACATTCTCATAGCGGCGCTAATGCTGCAACTTTCGACAGCTTTCTTCTCAGCACTAGCGCGGGCGGAGACAAGTGGGCATAGAATTAGAGTGGCGTTTTTAGAGTCGGTTAGCTGTCTAGAGTAGTCCCTGTGATGAGGCTGGTTTTTTTTCCACGCCGAAGAACGAGCGTGCAGATATCTCGAGAATTTATTTTATTTTATTTTTTTAAAAGTCATTGCCCCACCTTGACCGCCGCGGTGGTGGTACATGTATTCCCCCGTGACCTGTGTTCTTGTACAACCCTTGCCAACCGGGCAATTTTAGCAATTTTTGCGGATTTTTTTTGGGTTCTAAATTAAAATAGATCTTCCTAAGATGTTTCCTAATCGTGTCTCAGTGCTCGGGTCGTGAGTTCGAATCCCGCACGGCTGGGGGCCAGATATTTGTGCTTGCCTTTTTTCTCGTTGCCCCGTCTTTGATATCACCCTTATGTGGTGGAAAAAGGACGTTAAACTCCCAAACATCCCCCACCCACCCTTTCCTGATCGTGTTTGGTACGGTTTGAAAGTTAGTTAGGCCTAGTTACTTATTTAGGGCTTAACGCTGCGCAAGCAGGAGGTTGGGCGCCAGACAAATCCTCATTATATTATTATTATTAAATCCCGCTGGGCTGGGGCCAATATTTGTGCTGGCCCCTTTTCCTCGTTGCTCCGTCTTCGGTGTCACCCACAAAGGTGGCAGAAAAGGACGTTAAATTCCGAACACCCACGCACCCACCCTCCCTCCCTCCGCGCGCGAAATGAGCTCATCTCATTCTAGTGTCTGTGAGGACAGGAGGTAGATATATATGGTGTCTCATACACGAACCGGATAAGTCAGAACTCCCTTTGATCACACAAGATGAATACATCAAACGCGATGTGTGGACACCACACCAGCATAGATTGGAAACGAAGCTCAATTCCAGAGGCAGACACGGGGGATGGACAACATTAATGTGAGTTGTATGCCACTTAGTGGTCACGTGTAGGTATCTAGACACACACGGCAGAAATTAACCATCAGACGTGGACGGAAACTTGCTGACTGGTGGACTGAGTGACTGACGGTAACATTAGGCTCTGCCCCCACCCCCACCCCCCATCTCCCCCCCCCCCCGATTCCTCCACCCACGCCCCCCCCCTCCCCGCTACAGAAAGAATTTGGACGTTTTTGATGCTGTGCAGCCATGTGCCCAACCAAAAAGAAGGAAAAAAAAATAATAAAAGAAAGAAAGAATTTGGACGTGTTTTGCTAGTCTGGGCAACCCTGTTCGGCTCTTCCTATTTAATAATAATAATAAAGGGGTGAGCGGTGGTCTAATAGGTAGTGTGTCGGATTTAGCCGCTGCTCTTCTGAACAGCCGTCACCAATGTCACGGCGATGAAGCGTGGGTTCGAGCCCAGGTCGAGCTTGTGATATGTGATACCGGTTTTTCGTGGCTGCCGGGCTGCTCATCGGGGGTTTCTCTCCGGGTTATCCGGCTTTTCTCCCCCAGCAAAATTGTAAAAAAAGAAAAAGAAAAAAAGGAAGGGATAGGTATTGGGTGGCGCTGCAACGCGGCGACACGCTTCCCCCGGGGGAAAGCAGCCCGAATTTCCCGAAAGGGATAAGAAAGTAGTAAAAAAATAAAATAAAATAAAAATAGAGCGCTTAATCTTGCAGCAAAGCAGCTCATAGTGACACACACACACACACACACACACACACACACACCCTGATACTGATAATCTATATAAAATTACATACAAAGACACTGAAACAATGGCAGACTACTGTGAAACTGTGAAAGATCACGAAATTCGACCGGCTGTGAGTTCCAAACATTTGGGGGCTAGGAAACTGAAAGAACGTTCGCCTGCGGTTTCCTCGAGGGAGTGGGCTCGCACCGATATAAACGTTTTGGTGGCTTTGTCATTATCTTGGTGGCTAAGCACAACGAAACATCAGGCTAATGTAAAAAAAACAACAACAAAAAACAAAAAAAAAAAAACAAAAACGGCGTTCATAAGCTCACCCATGACGTTCACTAGCTGAATTTGATATTACTCTGCAACGGCACTTAATGGGATCCCCTGTGGCGCATGTCGTAGTTTTAGAGTAGGACATTTCCGACGGACACACGCGTGGATTGTTGCGAGTGAGGGCATGGCGCAAGGTCTCACAGAGCGTTAGTCAGTGTCCATTATGGTCTTGGCTCGTCTTGAGTCTGGGGCGGTCGGTGGTCTAGTGGTTAGGAGATCGAGAGAGATCAGGGGTTCGAGTCCCAATCGGGGCAAAGAATTTTTCCTTCTCGTATGTGGCACCGTGTATTCTGGGGTTCTCTCCGGATACTCCGGCTTCCCCCCCCCCCCCCCCTGCTTTGGAAGTGTTCAGCCCACCAAATTTGAAAAATAAATGCAATTCTAAATTCAGCCCACCAAATTTTGCGCTATATAAGTACAATTCATTATATTATTATTATTATTGATATGTATGGTCACATCACAGGCACTTGCAGGTTGTGTGAATATCTAAAAAAAAATTTTTCATGTCATACCGACCACAAAGCCAACGTCTCAACTACATCCCCGAGACATGGGGTTTGCGATCGGGATGACACGTGAAAATACCATTTGGTTTTTAAAATATTTACACAATCAGTCGAGGAGTGCCTGTTGGTCACATCACATTTGACAGGAATCATCACGGAAACTTTTGAACCGGTGCAGGATTTTCCTTTCTGGCAGCCATTTTGTTTAAAATCTTCGTGACCCCGCCGTATCGAAAATGCGTCTACAAACTACGCACGGGCTAGGTTCTGCCTATTCTGGGTACCCGTACTTTTCAATGGACAACTTCTGGCACGCGAACTCTCGCTTCACTCGCTAAAGCCGTTGACAGGGGAAAATTGGCGGTGCCATAACCAGATCTAACGGTAATAGTATAGAAGCTACTATCGAATGATAGTATCGATAGTGCAGTGCCAGGGAACACGGGGCGGACGCGAGTGTGCTACTCTTGTATTCGCCTGCACGGGTACTTCGTGAATGTGAACACGTGGAGGTTGTTTCATGCCTTACGCCTTTTGTCTCCACTTCCGTAATTATCGACTCGTGGTGTAGTGTCTCCGAACACATCAACACTGTTGCTCCAATCCTCTCTCTCTCTCTCCACACACACACACACACACACACACACACATTCTCTGTAATTTCAGTTTTTTTCTTTCCTTAGTATTAGTTTCCTTACCGCACTTGGTAAATCTGTGTGTAACGATTAGTACATGTACTGTTCCTTTGTGAGCGCAGTGTTAACATGTACGTTAGAAATATGCCACAGCCGGTGGCTGTAATGTATATATGTTTTTTGTTTTTTTTTTTTTTTTGGTTTTGTTTTTTTCAATGCCCCTAGAGGGTCGAAAAATGTACTTCACTTGACTTGTAAAAAAAAAAAAATCAATCGAAATAAAACTATGTTTAAACCAGTGTTGATAAAATCTATCGCAGTGAAGTACATATCGAGCCCTAAAAAAAAAAAAAGAAAAAAAAAAAGCACCGAGTGTTTCCAATCAAAACTTTGAAAGCAGATTAGCACGGAGAAAAACTTGCCTCCATACTGACTTCACCCGGTTTAAGAACAGAAGACGGAAGGAGGTGGGAAGTGGCTCGGAAGAAAACGCAGTGCCACACGAAAATCTAAAGGTAATAAAACGCCACTATCGATAGGACACTGCCAGAAAATCTCTCCTCACACACGTGAGCTGCACTCACGGTTCTCGGCGTAACCAGTTTACAACCACCCGCGTCACAGCGACACATTAACCCCGTTCCTGTTCTCAGTTTGGGCACGTGCCATCATAACCCTTGCTTCAGCTGGGGTAAATGACTGGCGCCACATAAAAGTAAGAAAGAAAAGAAAAAAAAAAAAGACGGGCCGTCTTGCGTCAGATGGGCTTTTTGGAAAGCCTACTCTACGATGCGAAAGGTCGCAAATCTCATTGAGTCGGAGGTGAATCAAGTTCCGGGGAATATATATGTTTTTGCTTCCTCAGGCTGGGGGATTTGTCAGTCATCTGGCAATTTTCAGTCAAATTTCCTATCCTTTCAGCCAAAAACTCCAAGTTTCAGCCGAAAAAAGGAAGGGGGAAAAAGGTATGCACACACAATGGTGTGTATCATGATACATGTAATAGTATATGGGACTTCAGTTTAGAAGGCTTGCGCATCAGTACCAAGGCAGTATAAATTTAACATCTGGGTGCCAGTAGAGGCTACTAAATGCCTTTAAAAAAGCTAAAAATTGTTGGGTTTTTTTGTGGAAGTGGGTGTTGCTCCCGAGGACCCACAGTAGTGTGCTACTGCTGCACCCTGGCCTAGGTTTCAGTCGTTTTTTTTTGTTTTGTTTTT
>JACVVK020000031.1:187500-200000 GCA_018292915.2 Batillaria attramentaria | reverse complement strand
AGGGCAAGGAAATGGCGGTGGGGAGTGGGGGTGGGGGGGTGGGGGAGAGGGGAGGGGAGGGTGTGTGTGAAAAGTGCATGCACGTGTTTCCTGTCTCGCGCACGAAGGATCATATACCTTCAGTTCCTGACGATAACGGTTTCACCGCCTCGGTAATTCAGTTTCATCGCCGAAGGCTTCGGCGCTGTGCCCCCGGGTGTGTTGTGCACTCGAATTGAAAATCTGGACGCTAAAGGGCAAGCGTGATCGGGAGCAGACGGACTGCAATTTGAACCAATCGTTTCACACGTGCAGCGGCCCTGATGACTTTCTGATCCAATCAGCAGCGTGACCTGTTACGTGGTGAGTGAGAGGTCATTACCCGAGCACGTGATCAGGATTCCCCCCCCCTCCCCCCACTCCCTCCTTCGTCCACGCCAAGACGTCACGGTTTTTATAACGTGTTCTTCGCTGCTTGCAGGGTAACTTCTACAACAATAAGGTCGCCTGCACGTGTGAGCGAAATACCACATAGGATCTTCAGACGCGACTCACTTTCACGCTCCCAAAGCAAAGGGAAGCAAGCAGAACCGACGAACAAGATTAGGGGCTCGCCCCAATCACGTGGATAAAAGTCGAGGTCATACCTTCATTAATGAAGATTTATCATTGGCAACCGGCCCCCGTAGTGTAGTGGTTAGCACTTCGGACCATGGACCGGGAGACCCGGGTTCGAGTCCCAGCCGAGGCAAGCGGGATTTTTCCTACCTAGGTCGGCTTCTACCCAGAGCGGTGTGTGCTATGGGCCCAGTGGGGAGGCTGTTGCCACACAGCCGAGATTCACCCACTTCACGGGTGCGACTTTGGGGGTGCTTCCCTTGGTATGACACTTCTTATGATGTGGATGATTACACGGCCGCACTGCAGGTGCCGTAGTTCCCGGGCCTGGTTATACCGGATATTTATGACAGGAAGCGCGGAATGCGGCCCTGTCCCGCAGTCCCAAACCACACGGACCTCCATAACATCATCTTACCATCATCCTCATCTCCATCATCATGCATAATAAAAATTGTCCCAGCTTCTGAGTCCTCCGTGGATTCCACCCATTACCAGGGAAGAATACCACTGGAGCCGGCAAAGAGTTGGGGTGAAAAAAATTTTCATTGGCTTGGTTCCCGGGCTAGGTTAGGGGCAGGGTACGAGGTTGTTTCCCTTTCCAAGGTTTCATATCTGTATTTTACACCAGTCATAGACTGATTCATTTTCAAAATGCCCTATTACTTTCTTACAAAAGCGGACGCGTATCCTATCATGGACAATATTCAGGACAAATGTCCTATATTTTTTACGGCCATTCAGGACATTTGTCCTATTATAAATTATAGTTGCCACCGTTATGAAACCTCGCCTTTCTGGAACTGGGGAGCTGGGATAGCCGAATGGTAGAGCGTTGGACTTTCAATGCTCGGGTCGTAAGTTCGAATCCCGGCTGGGGCCAAAAAACGCCGACCACCCCCCCCCCCAGACACCTAAAGCATACTTGGCAAACGCTTCCGCTGAAATACTCCGCACTTAACAGCCGGTCTTAACACGTGCACTGATGGTCGGGGGAAATAAGTGACACTTATTTTTTGTACGACAGTTACGCCTGTGGGTGACGTATGGTACAGATCAACATTCCTCTGGGAAAATATGTGTGTGTGTGTGCGTGCGTGCGTGCGTGCGTGTGTGCGTGTGTGTGTGTGGTGTGGTGGTGTGTTGGGGGGGATGGGCTGTGATGTGTGTGTGTGTGTGTGTGTGTGTGTGTGTGGGGGAGGGATGTGGTGTGTGGTGGTGGTGGTGGGTGTGTGGGGGTGGGGTGGGGGGGGGGGGTGGTGGGGTGGATGGGGGTGGGGTGGGGTGGGGGGGGTGGTGGTTGTGAATGTAGTGGAGGGGAGAGGGGGTTAGGGAGCCCAGAGTAGGCGCAATATCTGTCATTCACGAAGAACTAACTCTTCTCTCTTTTTCCCTCCACCCGTTTGGTGAAGGCAGGTGTCGACAGAGGGCCTGCTTCCGGTGCTGGTGCACGTGCATGGCGGGTCCAATGAGGTCGGGATGGGCGCCATGTTTGACGGGGACGTGCTGGCGTCGCTTGGCGAGATCATCGTCATCACCTTCAACTACAGACTCGGCGCCTTCGGTATGACCCTCGAATATGATGACCCCATGATGATGATGATGATGATGTGTTTTAGCGCACTTGAAAAAAACAAACAAACAAAAACTCCGTGCACAGCATGCTCGTATTGCGGGGGAAGGTAGAGTGGGAGGGATAAAACAGGAGTGGGTGGGTGGGTGTTTGGGGTTTAACGTCCTTTTCCACCACATAGGGTGATATCAAAGACGGGGCAACGATGAAAAAGCCAGCACAATATTTGGCCCCAGCCGGGATCGAACTCACGCCCCGAGCATTAGAAGTCCAACGCTCTACCATTCGACCACCCCGGCTCCCCGGGATAAAACAGGAAAAATAGAGTGGAGGGAGGGGGGGGGGGCGGGGGGAAGGGTGGAGTCTTCGTCAGAACTTTGAGAAAAAGATGGGTCTTCAGGTGGCTCCTGAAAGACTCGTTGGAGGTGCTGGATATTAAATATGGCGTCAGTGCGTTCCACAGAGCAGGGGCAGACCACTTGACGGAGCGAGCTCCAAATATACAACTTTGTGACACAACGGCGCGAGGCCAGATTATATTCTAACTACACGGGACAGTCAGATATACCAACGGGTCCATTTGGCAGAACAGGCTGTGAGCCTGAAGTAACGGGGGAATCAAAACTGATGCTTCCTGGCAACAGCAACATTCAATCGGGTATCCTCGAAGCCTTTTGGACACGCTGACGTAAATTCATAAATCTGTACTGTCCCATATTCAGATCTGCATATTATACTCCAGCGTGTGGTAATTTAAAAGGGTCACTTGTCGAGCCAAGTCTGCCATTTTTCAACCTTTCCCAGAAAGGATGGTCTCAGCTACTAGCAAAAACAAACAAACAAACAAACAAACAAACAAACAAACAAACAAACAAACAAACAAACAAACAAACAAACAAGGAGGAAATTAAGTTAAAATTAATTTCAGTTTAAATCACCGGTCATCGTACTTCTTAGCCTTCCTCCGTCACTGAAATTTACTGTCTCATTACAAATTTACCGAATTTACCAAATTTGCCGTCACTGTCTCATTTAAATATGTAACCTGTGAGCCTGCCTCACTTGAATTTCTTCTGTGGGTTGCAGGTTTTCTGAGTGGCGAGGACGAGGTGTTGCCAGGCAACTACGGCCTGTACGACCAGACAATGGCCTTTCGCTGGGTCAAGGACAACATTCAGTACTTCGGCGGTGACCCGACAGGGTCACGATACAAGGTCACAGCGCAGGCGGAACTGACGTCGGGCAACACGTGGTCTCTCCTTTGTCGAAAGGCATGACGGGACTTTTTTCCGACTTCAATTTGTCTGGGGGTTTTTTCTGCCTCAATTTGACTCTCGCTAGCTCCAGCAGTGTCAGGTCATGGGTGCAATCCGCAGAGGGCTGCATGATGATGAGGATGATGATGCTATGGAGGTCCATGTGGTTTTGTACTGTTTGACATTGCCGCATCAGTTCCGCGTTCTGTCATAAATATCCGTACGTTGACCAGACCAGGGAACTACGGCCATGTAATCCACATTGTAAGGTGTTGTGCCAAGAAAGCGCCCCCCCCCCCCCCAAAAAAAAAAAAAAAAAAAAAAAGAAAAAAAAAAAGAAAAAAAAAAGAAAAAAAAAGAAAGAAAAAAAAAGGCACCCGTGTTTTGAGTGAGTCTCAGCTGTGTGGCAACAAGCCTTTCCATTTGGCCCATATCACGCCGGCTCTGGGTAGGAGCCGTCTTATATATATATATATAATATAGAAAAAAAATCCATTTGCCTCGAATGGGATTCGAACTCGGGTCTCTCGGTGCCTGCCAGTTAGTCACTCTAAGCATTACACAGCGGTGACTGGTAACTGCATTGAACTGATTAGCCTAACGATCGTGTCAAGAATATGATTACGGTACTATGAACAAAACACTTCAAGAAAATTGAAGTGTGGTTTGTATTTTCCCCCACACAGACGCTCGCAAACTCACTGTAGTCATTAATTTTTCTGTTTTCTGTCTTCTCGCTTCAGGTTTATTCCGCTACGCCGTCATGCAGAGCGGATCCCCGCTAGCTTACTGGGCGCTACTGCACCCTCCGGCATCGACGCTGCCCTCCACACGCGAGTTCGTGCAGAGGTTGGGGTGCGGGGGCACGAGCAGCATGGCCACCATCAAGGCGTGTTTGAAAAAACTTAGCTGGAAGGACATTAACGGCGCTCAGTACATGGTGAGCTGATGTTTTTGTGTCGCCGTTTGTTACGTGGTGAATGTGTGAAGAGCCCGTCGTCTTACCGAGGAATACGATGACTGTCAGGCCAACACTCTTCACGTAGCGAGTTCTTATATTGACTGCCGAAGAAGTCTCAACAATTCACTCACAAAAAGACTCGTGAGCGCGTAGAAAAGTTATAGTCGTGTGGAGTTTATTACAGCACGTCTCTGGTGTCACACTGCACTCTCACTCAAGCTTCTTAAAAAAAATAATAAAAAATAAATACAGCTGTCATCTTTCAGCATACAAACAAAACACAAACAAAAGACACAGCCACGCTCGTAACACTGTTGTCGTTTTAGCTGTTGTATGGGATGATAAAAACGAGTGCGCGAACGCCCTGTAAGCAGGGAAAAGGGAATGGATGGCGTCGTATGATGATCAATATGTTACTGACCTGCTTATCTGATCGATATCGAAAAGGCCGTTTGCCCTACGTTGACACCAGTGCTATTATCAATGTCTGAAGAGTCAATAAGCTGATCAAAGGTACGTCAGTCGCTGCAGGTAAAAAGGCTCTGGGTTAACATCAGTAACATGATGATGTATGATGATGATGACGACGACGACGACGACGATTTGTTTAGAGAGAAGAAACGCAACACAATAAATTACCTTTGACGGTCGCTGTGTTGCTAGATGTACTGTCGATTGAATTGAATTGCAGTGAAATGAAACGAAATAAAACCGAAAAATACTGTATTGTATTCGTCGTCGTCGTTGTCGTCGTCATCCTCCTCCTCCTCCTCATCATAATTATCATTGTTATTCTCTCTCTCTTCCCTCAGTACGTGCCAGGACTGTACAATTTCTCTCCCGTTGTGGACGGCCGTTTCATACTGGACACACCGGAGCGGGCCTTGCAAAACCTGCCCATCAATGGCAAGGCTTTCATGACGGGAATCACGCGGGATGAAGGCTCGCTGACTGGTATGTTGCACTCCTGGTTCACCGTAACAAGCGCGTGGATTGAGATGTTTAGAGAATGTATTTCCTCTGAGGCCGTGAGCCGATACAGTCTGCTCATGTCTAATAGGTGTGATGTACACACACAACGATTGGCGGAGGGGAGTAGGTCTCTTTCCAAAGGGATTACCCAGTGCTGTTTTTTTTTTTTTAATTTGACCGACCTGCATTTATTTATTTATTTATAAACTATGCAGGTGTATGCATATTCATCAATGGTTCACTGCGTATTTCCGTACTTATTTCTGTATTTAATGACTTATTTTTTAATATATATTTATATGTATATTCATTTATTGACTGGGGAACCTGGATAGCCAAATTATGGTAAAACTTTGGACCTCCAACGCTCGGGTCGCGAGTTCGACTTTCGGCTGGGGCCAAACAGTATTAATTTTGTTCTGGGCTTTTTCTAGTTGCCCCGTCTTTGATATCACCCACACGTGGTGGAAAAGGACGTTAAACTCCCACCCACCCACTTACCCACATTTATTTATTGATGTCATTGCGGTTTCCAGCCCAGGTGATCTTGCAGACGGCGGAGAAGGACCAGCGTCAGTTCCGGTTTGAGGAGGACAACCCAAAGGATTACACGCCGCCTCCAGTACAGGCCTTCAGCATGATACCTGGCATTAGTCGTTAGTATCATCCCCACCTCTGTCTGTCTCTCCCTCTCTGTCTGTCTGTCTGTCTGTCTGGGTCTCTCTCTCTCTCTCTCTCCTCAGTCGCTTATAGATTTTTCTTTCTTTGCTCATATTCGTGTGTGTGTGTGTGTGTGTGTGTGTGTGTGTGTGTGTGTGTGTGTGTGTGTGTGTGTGTGTGTGTGTGTGTGTGTTTGTGTGTCAGTGTGTGTGTGTGTGTGTGTGTGTGTGTGTGTGTGTGTGTGTGTGTGTGTGTGTCAGTGGTGTGTGTGTGTGTGTGTGTGTGTGTCAGTGTGTGTGTGTGTGTGTGTGTGTGTGTGTGTGTGTGTGTGTGTTTGTGTGTCAGTGTGTGTGTGTGTGTGTGTGTGTGTGTGTGTGTGTGTGTGTGTGTGGTGTGTGTGTTTGTGTGTGAGTTTAAATGTGTAACTTGTTTAAGCCCCCCCCCCACCCCAATATTCCTGTAGCTTATAGATTTTTCTTCCTTTGCTCATAGCCTCGTAGTTCAGCAACGGCATGGTGTTTCTGCCAAAACTTCTAGTGTTGGAAAATAAAGATTGTTGTCATGGTCATTCTCTCTCTCTCTCTCTCTCTCTTTCTGAGTCAAAGGGGGCTAACAAAAAAGTCAGCCTGTTGCACGATTGTCCGTGCCGGAAAAAACGAGTTGCCTCCCGTGGTTTGCTCAACGACAGTGTCAACATAACCCCTACCCAACCCAAAGCAGGCTGAACGGCCAGGTTGCTTCCCTTTAGTTTTCTGCTCCCCTGTTGGTTTCATGTTCCATTCTTCCGTTGACGTGTACCGTTCGCCACCCTTTCCCCCCTCACCCCTCCATCCCCCCCCCCACCCTAAACCAGCGAAAACTTTTAAGAGTTTTCCATCAAGCCACTCAACCACCCGGCACTGACCAACCGTTAGTCGAGTCAGGTCAGTCAGTGACTACGCTTTTTTCAATGGTGACTTTGGTTTCCCTGCTGTGTTTCAGATCTTGTGTTTCACGAGTACAAACCGTGGGATGACCCGTACAACAAGACGGCAAATCTAGTTGGAGTGTCACATGTAAGTAAGCCAAAGCATAATTCAAAACTGAATAGTTAGGTTGATTTTTTTTCTCCTTTTTCCCCCCCTGCCCCAACTCTTTTTGCTAGCTCCATGGGTGCTCCTCCCAGGTCATGGGTGGAATCACAGAGGGCTCGAAAGCTGGGGCAATTTTCATTATGTTGGAGATGAGGATGATGGTAAGATGATGCCAAGGAGGTCTATGCGGTTTGGGACTGCGGGACAGGGCCGCATTCCACGCTGCCTGTCATAAATATCCCGGCGTTAGCCAGGCCCGGGAACTACGGCACCTACGTTATCCACATCATAAGACGTGTCATACCAAGGGAAGCACCCCCAAAATCACACCCGTGAAGTGGGTGAATCTCGGCTGTGTGGCAACAGCCTCCCCATTGGGCCCATAGCACACCCGCTCTGGGTAGGAGCCGACCTAGGTAGAAAAATCCCGCTTGCCTCGGCTGGTACTCGAACCCGGGTCTCCCGGTCCATGGTCCGAAGTGCTAACCACGACATGGTAATGGACACAACTTTATAGAACGGGCTAAAATTTCACACGGTCAAAGGCAAGTGTTGTGGCACAGACGCACGTCGCTGGCATTCTCCGCACAGATGTGATGCAAGTCTAACTCTGACAATTCTGTTCGAATTCGATTCACCACAATGTGAATTAGCTATATAAGCGTATTGGTCTTTGCTGAGGTAGTAGTAGTAGTGGCAGTGGAAGTGGCGGTGGCGGTGGTAGTAGTAGTAGTGGGGCGGTCGGTGGTCTAGTGGTTAAGAGACTTGTCACCAATGCGAGAGGTCAGGGCTTCGGGGCAAAGAACTTTTCCTTCTCGTATGTGGCACCGTTCATTCGCTGCCGCTAAGCGCTATTTTATGTGCAAACCTCCACCCTGCCATTCACTCTGGTGCGTGCGACAGTATTTCTGTTTTACCACGCCACCGGCCACAGCCTACTCTTCTTCGAAAGATGAACGTGGGATTTTTAGCGTGCACATTTGATGTATATGCGTGCGTGCGTACACGAAGGCGAGACAGGCACCGTAAACGAGTCTGCACATGGATCTGACTCGATATGGTAAGGAAAATTCCCACCATATTCCTGCCCACCGGGGACTCGAACCGGGCAGCTCAGGATCCGAAGTCGGATGCCTTAACTACTAGACCAAATCCCCTGTCGTAATCTGAAGAAAGCTTCGAGTGACTAAAAAACACACAGTTCACTGGCCGGTAAAAAACAGAAAATCTGTTTGATTTCGCCTTATAAGGTTACGCACTAGTCTGTTTGTCATACTTTCAAATGACTTTTTAATCCAAAGAAATAGGCTAGCAGAGTCTAGTCCACACGTAAAGACATGGGTGCTGTTTACATCCCGATTTTTCAAAAGCTGCGAATGAGTTCAGTTACCGTAAACATTTCACGTTCCTCAGCATTGCACACATTCCGGATTGACCCCCGCCCTGAGAGATTTAAATGTCTGCAATGTAAACAAAAAGCCGCAAACATTGTGTTTTCTATAACTTAAAAAACAAACAAACTGCGACTCCCGCGACTGTATATGATGTTTTAATGTGTCATATAGTAGCTTGATGGCATGCACTGTTTTGCACTGTTCTGTTTCGTAGTGTATTGCACTGTGTAAGTGTTTGTAAAGACCCCCCCTCCCCCAAAAAAACCCCCAAAACAAAACAAAAACAAAACAAAAAAACAAAAAACAAAAAACCAAACAACAACAACAACAAAACACGAACACCCAAAAAACAAACAAACAAACAACAACAACAACAACAACAGCAACAACACAACAACAACAACAACAACAACAACAACAACAACAAAAACCTTTTTCTTAAAAAAAATAAAACAAAACTGCGACTCCCGCGACTGTATTTAATGCAGGCAACTCTGTCACAGTTGCAGACTTTTCAGCGCTTCGGAGAAGCTTATAAAACCAGAGCGTGAGTTTGCAGTGACTTCATTGTGCTTTTGGTCAGTGAACGAGACACATCCTTACAGCGTGTAGCGAACGTTGTGTGCTGCACGAGAAGACTAGCCACTGCGATCTTTCTCGCTCAATGTCAGAACTCAAACTGGGCTGCGAAATCAGGGTGCACTTTGCTTTTACAGGTGTTTCTGGGACGCTGAAAACTCTGTAACTGCGAATGCTCGGGTCGTGAGTTCTAGGGATGTGCCGATTCGGGTGGGCCGAACCGGTTTTCGAATTGCGATTTCACGACGAAACCGGTTTTTTTTTTTTCTTTCGGCGATTTACCGCGAACCGGGTGACCTTTGAGGGGAGGCAACGCCGAGTAAGCTTGGTACTGAGTTGTTTCCCCTTGGTTTCCTTGGGTAAACTTTTCTTTTCTGCCACTAAACATCGAGTCAAATCTCCAAAGTGTCGCCAAAAGGTATAGATTTTATGAAAACAATGTTTTTAGTAGAAAATATGTTTAGCAATTGAAAAGGTCAAGAAATTTGTAAAGCTTGCCCTCAAAATCTTTTTCTTTTGGCACGGAATCGGCACTTCTGCTTCTTTTCACTCTGTCTCGGGTGTGGGCCTGGATAGCCTGAGCGTGAGCGAGCGGGTGGTGCCGTTTCATGTGCTGCGATAAATTTGTCGTACCACCAGATGTTTTTATTGTGGCCTTACATGCTCGGCAAATGGCTTCATCTGTCAGAATTGTTCCGCCAACTTCTCTCACAAAGAAACTTTTCCAGACTGCTGATTTCCCTCTCGGATTTTCGACGAAACGTTCACGTTGTTGAAGTTGTTCTGCCATTTTTCAGTCGATAGCGACAAGAGTTATGCCCCTTTTACAACTTCGGCAATGTCCGGAAAGGTTCCGGAAGTTGCCGAGTGAATCGCGATTCGAGCGTCGAACCGGTTTATTGAATCGTCCAAAAACTAAATCGATTTTTTCCGGTTTTCGATTAATCGGCACATCCCTAGTGAGTTCGTATCCCGGCTGGGGCCAAATATTTGTGCTGGCTTGTTCATCGTTGCCCCTTCTTTGATATCACCCGTATGTGGTGGAAAAGGACGTTGAACCCCCACCCACCCACCCACCCACCCTGTAACTGCGACAGAGTTGACTGCATATTGCACAGTCGGATAACTTTTTTTCTGAAAAAAACAACAACACTGTTTGTGGCTTTTTGTTGAGACTTGCAGACCTTTAACCTAGAGCGACGTATCTTTGATCCGCTTTCTGACTTTTGAACGCATTGATACCGGCAGTAGTGTCAACATGGGGCAAATGGCCTTTCCGATATCGATCAGATAAGCTGGTCAGTAACATATTGTGTCTCTATGATCCTTAGTGATCGGGTTTTAGGTTTTAGATCAGGGATCTAGCTGATGGAAAAGAGGTCACTGACTCGGTTTTTTTTTTTTAAAAAATTTATGTGTGTGTTGTTGACATCCGTGCGGTGAAATCACATTTCACGTGACCCTCCCCCCCCCCCGGCCGCTACCCCCCCCCCCCCGCCGCCCACCCCCCCCCCCACACTTTCTTTTCGCTCGTCGTTGTTGTTGTTGTTGTGTGTGTGCGTGCGTGCGTGCGTGCGTGCGTGCGTGTGTGTGTGTGTGTGTGTGTGTGTGTGTGTGTGTGTGTGTGTGTGTGTGTGTGTGTGTGTGTGTGTGTGTGTGTGTTGTAAAATAAAGTTTTCATTTCACGTCTGCCTCAGCAGATGTCCCTGCATGATTATTTTATCGTGCAAACGGTACAGCAGTTTGTCGCTTCCGCCGAGAACTGCACAGCCTTATTATATTTCTTTATCCCTTGTTGTCTGTGTTCAGATGTGTACAATTTCAAGTGTTTCTTAGTAAACATGATATTTGCCATACTGTGAATTTGGTTGTGGGTCATGTTAGGTTTGTAGAGCACGCACCCTACATGTACAGGCGTCCTGTAAAAGAACTTTAGAATTTTTACTAGTTATTTTTTGAACCGCTGGTCGTTTATTTCACAGGTGGTTGGAGACTCCACGTTCGTGGCACCAGCTGTTGAACTCGCCAATTTGCTGTCCGGTCGAGTGGAACGGACTTACCTGTACACATTCAATCATGTGTCACGCTTCACCAAGGATCCGTTATGGATGGGTGAGTGCCGTGACGAAGTTGTTGTTGTTGTTGTTTGTTAATGATGTTGTCTGTTATCAGAGTGAAACGCGTGAGTGATTCACGACTTTCGCTCGCTGCATCGGTCATTTCAAAGACGAGGTCACAGCAGAAGCTGTGTAATAGCTAACCTTTTCGAGACCAGAACTCACAAACTTCACACTAAGAGTACGGAGATCAGTCAGCACCCACCAGGCAGACATAAAGGTATCTCACAGACACACACACACACACACACACACACACACACACACACACACACACACACACACACACACACACACACACACACACACACACACACACGTCAGAGAGAGAGAGCGAGCGAGCGAGCGAGCGAGAGAGAGAGAGAGAGAGAGAGAGAGAGAGAGAGAGAGAGAGAGAGAGAGAGAGAATTCTTTTTTCTGACGACACTAAAATTTGTAAAACACAAACGAAATTTGCCGTTGCTACACTAAATTTAGAAAACAATGAAAATAACAAACAAACAAAACAACAGCTTACCCCCCCCCCCCCCCCCAAAAAAAAAAAAAAAAAAAGCAAAAAAATTTGAAATAATAATAATAATAAAAGAAACTGTAGATGTAAAGAAGAAGAAGAAACCAAAAAAAACCTATCACTACATCTTCGTCCAAAAGTGAGAGAGAGAGAGAGAGAGAGAGAGAGAGAGAGAGAGAGAGAGAGAGAGAGAGAGAGAGAGAGAGAGAGCAGCCGATTCGCGCACATTTGCTACGCTTAAGCCTGCCTGTAGGGCTGTTCTACAGAAGCTTCAAGCGTTTACAGCGAGAGAGAGAGAGAGAGAGAGAGAGAGAGAGGAGCGCGCGCGCAATATTCTTACGGTGGTCTGAAGGAAGAAAAGTTTTGTGGGTGACATTTCCAACTGTGAACGCTCATATCAGTCGCGAGACAATCGTAAATGGTCGTCCGGCACTCTGACACGTGACTGCTGAAGATGCAAATTAAATGTGGCACTGACGTCATCGGATAAGGCGTGCTGTTAACATCACCACACCCTATCGTAACTGTCAGCACTGCCCTCAGTAAGGTGCTTTAAACCTCGCTGTTTTCATTTGCTCGGTGATCTGGTATAACTTAATCACGTTTAATGACGTTAAAGGTATCTGGACCGTTGCTGACGAGCAAGGAAGTTCTTTAAATAGCGGCTGGTTTTCAAACAGACCAACGATCCATCCTTAAATTGTAAACATACGACAACAACGACGACGACAAACAACAACAACAACAACAACAAACACAACAACGACAACAACCTCATTTAAAAAAAACCCCAAAACAAAAAGAAAC